>JARFJB010001404.1:662500-1010000 GCA_036346205.1 Vesta saturnalis
TACCGAGAGGTAGATGATTAAGAAAAGGTAGTTCGATTGACCATTTGAGCTGTGTAAAGGTAACTTAATATTTTTTTCTAAATTTACATGTGTTGGTGATTTTAATAACGTATTGGTTTGTACTCTGTTAGACGAATGAATATGCCTGTTGGTTTAAGTTTGATGAAGGAACGTTTAGCTATCAATTCAATATATAACACATATTCACTCGTTACTATTTCAGACTGTGCTTTAATTGTTTGTTTCATTCTGTTAATGTTATATAAAACGATGTACTGCCAGATCTCTAATATTTAGATGTTCGATATGTAGGATGTAGGATATAAAATAGATAAATTTGGAGTTGTTGGAATCCTTTAGGAATCATTCCCAATCAGAGTATGGAAATTTTATTGAAGAGTTACATTTCATGCGCGTAGATATTTCGTTGACTGTTTATTTTTACATGATTATGGTTATTCTGAATATAGAGGTATAGTGTTTATAACTTGAGTGTTTTTTTTAGTGTACATATTTTGTAATTCTCCTCTTTATTCATAACGCTAATATTTTTACATTCATTCGAAGAATTTAGAAGTTTAGTTATTTTGGATTACATTCAGTTTATGTATAATTTATTTGTTTGTGGTAGCTGTTAATTTGCACAACTTTGCAGTGACATTTCTTTGAAGTGTTTGATTATTTACGGAAAGCTTCAACGTAATCACTAATGAGAATTTCTCGATTTGAGCGTTTGCTATTTTGATTTTGGTAATAAGTCACTTGAAAAGAGATTTTAGATTACAAACTAACGAAGTTATTAAGTAAGTCGGTCGTTGAGCGGTACGCTGTATGTTTTTGAATACGATAGTTTTGCGAGTAGTGGCAGCTTTTTATGGGAATCATCTAATCAGTTGCCGATTACCTGGATTTGCCAAAAGCAGTTTACTTATTTGTTTGAGAATTAGCTGTGTATTTTTCCGAATTTAGGTATTATATCCCGATATCGACGTTTAGTAAATTTTAGAATTTTATAAATTTCGATCGCGTGTAGTTTTGTCGTGAGGTATTTTTATTTGAAATTGAATAATTAATTACCGTTTTGATAAGTTATTTTTGTGTATTTGAGCCAATGATTTTAGAGCTAAGTTGATCGAACTATTAAGTGGATTTTGAGTTTTATTATCGCAATTTTGCGGCTTTTATATCTTAAGATTTTATTGATGTTTAGGTGAACTTTGCGTAAATATTTATGGAGTACAATTTGAGTACAGGTGAGTGTTTTATTTTGAGTGGATATTATGGTTTCCTGTTAGGCCATTATTAAGATCTAGTTCATGTCGTTTCCCCGCTATAAATATGTCTAACAGGTGGCGCCTTTTTGATATTTTCCCCTGATTTTGACGTTTTTTTGAGTTGTGACGAGTGCCCTTTTGCAGCATTAAGTAAGAACTCCGCCCACACCACTGAGCTAAGCCGTGCGCAACAATTTACTTTGCAATCTTGATGCTCCAATCAGTATTTGTCCTGTAACATCTGTAGGTAACAACTTTAATTTTTTGTTTTTTTTTAGTATTTTAATAGTTTAGAAACTAGCTAGAGTTTAGCGGAAAAAAGAACAATATTCAAAATGATGGACTATTTTTTAAAATCTTTCCCTACTTGAAAGTTTATGGACTTTTAGTATGCTAAATAATGTTATTAATGCTCGTAAAATGACTACTAAAGTGAAATTCACATGGCAGCGTTAGAGATATATTACAATGCTTTCTAAAGGCGAGAATAAGACAACAATGTTTCCACAGCTTTTAATCATACGTTCAAGTCCGACTTATATGAAAGAGATGTAGCAACACTGTTATCCTATACCCTTGTACTGCCACCTGAATGTGAATTTCACTATAGCACATTTAAATTAATTTATTTCGAATTAAATTTGGAATTTCGGAATTTGGGCATTTACAGTAAAAAATAAACGACAATACCGATATATTGTAGCATTGGCACAGAAAGATGGCACAGTCAACGATTACTTGATTAAATGCTTCTTTAATAATGTGTGACAATACACAGCTTAGTTCTGTCATGAATACGCTATGAAACGAATCCACTTTCGACACAAGCTCCTAGAATCATTGATCAATAAACTTAACTAAAGCAAGGCGACTGGCCCTGACGGTATTCCAGCTATCGTCCTTAAAAAATGCTACCCCAAGCTAGTACCTGTATTGTTCAACCTCTTTTCGATCTCCATGTCATCTGGAGAGTTTCTCTTATCGTAGAATTTGGCAAATGCCCAACCTATTCCTAAAAAAGGCGTTGAAGCCGATCCCTCAAACTACCGACCTATCACTTCCATTCTATCAAAATCAACTACCAACTATATACTTTGGTTCTTCGAGTCCAATAAACTCGTCAACGACCACCAGTATGAGTTCAGACAGAGTCTTTCTACGAGTGATATTCTTGCATATGTCACGTCACCCAACTTTGGAATAGCACATACATGGCAAGTACCTACTTGCCAAGCTCACCTCGTTCGGCTTATCCGATACGCTCATCAGTTCGATCTCCAGCTTTCTAGACAAAACACGTATACGTGTTGTCGTGGATGGTTTGTTTTCGCAAGAAAGTACTATTAACGCGCTCGTACGCCAAGGATCAGTGATAGCTCCCACACTTTTCCTGCTATACATAAATGACCTCATTTCCTCAACAACTAACCCGATCCATTGCTTTGCCGACGACAGCACTTTACATTGTAGTTGTTCTCAGTTTTCCCACAACAATTGGTCTAGTCAGGACGTTAAAGTGAAAATGGCAGCCTCAGTCAACAGTGATTTAAAACGTATCTTTTAATGGGAAAGGAATAATCTACTCACGTTCAACGGCGACAAAACCTAGTGTTGCCTTGTGTCCGCCAAGAAAGAGCAATCATTTAAATATGAATGGCCTAGGTCTCTAGTTTTCAAACTCTATTTCTATGTTAGGGATGTCCGTATCATCGAACCTGTCATGGGTTGACCATCTTTTGTCGGTCAGCAAAACAGCTGGCCGTTAACTGGGCTTTCTGTACAGATGTAAACAGTACTTCACATCGCAATAATTCATTTTACTGCATAATGCTTAAATTCGACCTTATCTGGAATATAATTCCCACCTCTTGGTTGGTGCTCCCCAATACGCCCTTGATATGGCAAACCGCATCCAAAGCTATCAGGCTTATAAATGACCGGTCTCTCACTTCTGACCTACAGCCCCATTGAGCATAAAAGAATAATTTCGGTTCTTTCCTTGTTCTATCACTATTACAATGGCAAGGGTGCCTCCGAAATACACTCATTAATACCTTCGCTGGCCATCTTCTCTAGGAACACTCGGTCTGCCCATTCAAACCATGATTACGCATTCAAAATTCCATCTCGCCACACTAAACGGGTGCAAACTACATTTTCCACACGGCCACCAATTTGTTGAATGTACTACCCAGTTTCTATTTTCTTCCAAACTTTGATTTAAGCAAATTTAAGGCAGCTTAACAATTTCGCTAACTCCCTCCCAGTGTTCCTGACTGCTTTAGCACATTAGGCAAATCTTAGCTTGTCCATGAATACTATTAGTAAAAAAAAATGAATGCATAAACAATGGGAAAGTTGACAATAAACAACACAAGTATATTCTTAATGTAATAAAGGAAAAAATCTTATACAGGGTAGACTGTAACGGGAAGTGAACCCATTACCTCCCGAATGATAAGCAGACCGTGTCACCACTGCTCTACTAGCACAGCGTAGGCTTAGGATAACAAATACTATGATTTGTTGAATTGAATTAAATTTTTGTCTCCACTTGACAGTTACTTTATTTATTAGTTTTCCGTACTAATTCTCGTTAGTAGTTAATTTATTAATAAAATATGGAAGCAGGGTTTTCAAATGGAGAAAATTTTGGCATAATATCGTGTTACATCTTAAGCATTCAAAATTGCATTACAGCGGAGCGCATGTATTTGAACAAGTATCCTGAAAGGTAGCAGCCAAATAAAAGAACATTCACCAAGTTAGTAACTAACCTTAAAGAATACGGTGCTTTTAAAACACCCGCGCTATCTCTAAACAAAAACGAGTAATGAAGAATATGTAAGAATATGTTATCCGTTACGGAAAGTCCCAAAATATTAACTCGGCAAATTCAGAATAATGTGGCCATATCCAAATCAACAACACACTTTATTCTAAAGAAGACAAAACTTCATCAGTACAAATACATAATTTGTCAAGGACTTAGATAGACCACGTGACACAGAAAGACGGAGATTATTTTGTGAGTGATATAAAGAAAATGCCATTAGAACAATAATCATGAAAGTACGGTTACTAAATAATATTTAACAGAAAAAATGTTCATCATTGGTCTCAAGAAAATCCAAAATTATGAATCACATCAACAACGTTTTGCCTTCAATAGGTGGGTTGGAATTTTAGGAAGAAGGATAATAGGACCTTTTTGTAAAAGTAAAATTTAACATCGCAACGTTACTTAAATTTACTAGAAACTACTTTGGAAGACGCAATTAATAATTTACCCTTAGCCGAAGTATTCTATTGTTGGTTTCAGCAGGATAGTACACCTGCACACAATTCATGCATGGTTAAGGATTATGTTTCAAATATGTTTGCTCAAGAGTTTTAAGCACCCATTCTGAAACACCCTGGCCAGTCCGTTCTCCCGATATAACCGCGCTTGATTTTTTTCTTTGGGGGTAGGGGAGGAGGGGGCACAGAGGAGCACCGGGGTGACGGGGACCAGGCCATTTATTTACTTACGTCATGCGCCATTAACTCGCTACTTCATGTAGCCTATAGAATACACGGCCCCGACAGTCGCAAACATATGTTTGAAACGCGCGGATGTGGTTTGAGTGCATGGTATAAAAAAATCGAAAATCACGGTAAGTGATCTAAATATATTTAATTTTCTGAATGCACGTATGCTTTTTTAAATAATAGTTAATAATTTTTGAGTTCGTGAGGCAATAACTACATGAATTTGTAAAAATTTAGTAGTTGCGAATGAAACCTAACCTATAAGTAAAACGGCGGTAACAAACATTATTTCATTAACGGGCATTTGGGGCGAATAGGACCATATGAACGGGGGTGATAAGGACCGGTCCTTGTCGCCCCATCAAATTTGTTATATGTTAATGAATTTATGTATGCACCAATAAAAAAATTATTGTTTATTTACAGATGGTTCGCACGTACAAAGCTATGCAAGCCATAAATACAAACTCTTTATCAATTAGAAAAGCAAGCCAACAATTTAATATCCCACAAACTTGCTTGCTTCGTCGGATTCACAATGTTGTTGCACACATGGGACCAAGAAATGATACTTACAAACAAGTTTTTACTGCCGAACAAGAAAAACAGTTGGTTGATCAGATTCTCGACTTGGAATCCCCGTTTTATGGAATAACTACAATGGACTGCCGAAAATTAGCTTTTGATTTAGCAGAAAAAGTTAAAGCATAAGTTTAACAAAGAAGCAAAACTAGCAGGTATCGACTGGTTAGCGGGCTTCAGGAAAAGAAATCCCCAAATCTCCATTCGTGCTCCTGAGGCTACAAGTATGACTAGGGCAGTAGGATTTAATAGACCTCAAGTGGAAAGGTTCCATAATTTATTAGAAACTTGTTTGAAAAAGTATGGATTTCAGGCTGACCAGATTTTTAATATCGATGAGTGTGGTGTTAATACTGTTCCTGTTCCAAGAAACATTGTAGCCAAGAAGGGAAAAAAACAGATTGGTCGTATTGTTAGTGCAGAAAGAGGGTTCAACATTACCGCCGTATGTGGAATATCTGCTTCGGGATATTATTTACCCCCATTTTTCCTTTTTCCAAGGCAAAGAATGAATCCATTGTTGATGCGAGGTTGTCCTGCGGGGTCAGTTGGATATGCTAATGCTTCGGGGTGGATGGATAGTAACCATTTCTTAAAGTTCCTTGATCACTTTATAGGTATCGTAAAACCAACAGCCGACCGAAAAATTCTTTTAGTATTCGATAACCATGCCAGCCATAGAACACTTGAAGCTATTACTAAAGCCAAAGAAAATAACTTAGTCCTAATATCGCTTCCTCCACATACTAGTCATAGGTTGCAGCCCCTCGATTATTGCGTGGTTGGACCCTTGAAGGCACAATATGCCAGAGAATGCGATGTCTGGCATACAAATCATCCTGGTCAACGAATCATAATTTATGACGTAGAAATATTCGCAAAAGCTTTTGCACATATTTCAAGTATGGGAAAAGCCATAAAGTTTGGAGGTAGCTGGTATATGGCCATTTAACGCTGGTGTATTTAATGAGCAAGACTTTCTTCCTTCTGAAGTTACTGATGTTCAACAGAACACGCAGTCTCGAAATGATACAAGCAACATGATTGGAACAAGCAAACTCTTACAAAATGCAACTAATGATCAAGTTCCGGAAGAAATTCGGAGTGAAACAGATGATTCCATTCTCCCTCAGCTAACACCCAGTTGCTCTAAAGAACCTGAGCCAACAGAAAGTTCCTCTAAACGATCTGAGCCATCACCAAGTTGCTCTAAAGAGAATGCAACGTTGGTAGAGGCTATTAAATTAATATCTCCTAAACCCTCAACTTCAAAAGAAAGAAAAAGTGGAAGAAAGGCCCAACGATCGGAGGAACTGACAAGCACTCCATTTAAAGAGGAATTGGAAGCTAGTTTAGCTAAAAAGGAAGCACAAATGAAGAAAGTTAAACTTGTCGAGCGACAACTAGTGGACAGCGTTTCGAATCAAAATAAGAAAAAGAAACAGAAACAAGTAAAAATCCCAAAGAAACATAGCGATTCATCAGAAAGTGAAGATGATAATCAAGGTAATGCCGAATGCATATACTGCCACAGTAAATTCTCGGAATCCAAATCTGGAGAAGGCTGGATACAATGTGTGTTATGCAAGGAGTGGGCTCACGATGCATGTGCTGGTGTAGAAGAAGAGGAAGAGGGTTTTCAATGTATTATTTGCACTGACTAATAATTTTTTGTTAATAAATGCACACACAAATATTATAAATAAATGTTTTGTGAACTATGATCGTTATTTGACATTAGGTTTGTTTAACTTAACCCGCATAGTATATTTGGCGTAAAACGGACCAGTGGACCTTTTCGCCCCAAATAATGGGGCAAAAGGGACCGGAGCCGCCATGTTTAAATTCTCAATTTTCCTAAAATCTAAGTAAGAAATATTATAAATTCGACTTCTAGATTATAAACAAACATGTCTTTATCACATAAACACAGATTAATTTGCTTTAAATAAACTGCAAAAAAAAATATCGGTCATAATATCTTAGGTGGTCCTCTGTGCCCCCTCCTCCCCTACATAGAAAATTATGTTTATAAACATATCTTTGGAACAGTAGAAGAGCTTCGAAAGTTGGTACTTAACGTGTTCCAAACTGTAAAACCTACAATATTAAAGAATGCGTGATGAGGAAAATAAGTTTAAAAATCGCAATTAAACCATAAAATATGATACATGCTTGAATGCAGAATAAAAAGCTCTTCTAATATGTATAAAAAAATCAGGACCGTATTTAAAAAAACACAGTTGATGATGGTTACTAGAAAACGAAACGTCGGATTCCAATTCGCTGCAAGCCATGTTAAAGAACGGTAAAAAATACTTCTAGAAGGTTCTCTTACTTTTTATTTAAAATCAACCACAAAGTAACAACTTGTCAAAAATCATGAAAATTCGCTTTTTGTCGCAAAACTTCTGAACGGTTCGGAATTTCGTCAGTTTAAAATTGTTATTTTACTAATCTCCAAAATGTCCAACTTTTCTCCCATTTAACGGAAACTCTATATCTTACCGTTTCCGAAATCCCCATAGAGGCCCTTCCTTATCTTAGACACAGTGTATATCGTCACCTAAACTGCAAAACTTCGTATGTGCGGTTTGTCAAATTTTTCAGGAGAGGTAAAAACATACTGTAATAAGACTTGATTACATTTTATATGGAGATATGGATTTATTTAAACTAAAAATGCATGATTAGTATTATAACATCCCAAAAACAGAAAAAATAATAAATTCTCACTTGGTAAAATCACATATGAGTATTTGAACTTAAAATCAATAACAAAAAAAAGTTTACGAGGTTTTGAATTGGGTACAGTATAGACATTAGTGTGGTAAGCTATCGTAGTAATTCCAGAACTGTTTGTCCAACACCTGCTTTAACTGCTGTGAATGATGGAATTTCTCTACTTTGATTTTTGTCGAGATTTGTATAATTGGGTGACGGAGTATTCTGCAACTTTGGGTCTTTTAGGCAAGTTTCCCATTCATCTAAGTAACACAGTTTATATTTTATGAAACCTTCTGGCACGTACATAAAGGAATGAACATCTGTTACGTGAGGATCTCCAACAGTGGATGCCTGGACGTATACTTGAATAATACTTAACTTTTGAGTAATCGCGAAAATCTGAGTATCTCATGTACTTCACGTTATAGGGCATTTTACATCGCGATTCTCTGCAGGCAGCGATATAATCCGTGGGCAGATATATGTCTCTATTTTTTAATTTCCTCTCAATCGCGCTATGTGCAGAGTCAACTTCCATTTGGGAATGCCCTTCTCAAAATATTTTTGCATAATAATAACTTTTTTTTCAATTGCAAATTGTAGTAAGGTATTTGATAATGTAGCATTCTTGTTTTGGTATCCACATCCATCGCTATGAATAATCATAGTTTTGGTGCTGGGTACTCTTAGTAAATGGCTTTCTAAAAAATCCCACAACATTGTAGCGAAATTATTTGCTTCCAGGCTTCCTTGGGTCTCATCCCATAGATGACAAAGCACCTCTGAATTATGCAAGTTATAAATAGTATAGTTGTGGACACATAACTTAGTTTTGAAATATATCGCACTAGCTTTTAACATAGGAGCCAACTTAACAGCTTGAACGTCTACCATAAAAACAGCAACCTCGTTAGCATTTGTCTTACAAAGATCTTTGTCTGCTTGTTTTGATATGCGTGCTTGAATTTTGTTGGTTTGATGTTTCTGGTATGTATCTTCGTCTATATTGCCAAGCTCATGTGATATGCAGACGTCGCAACGGTCTTTTCGAGGTCTAAATATATTAATGTTCATTTTCTTCATTTCGTCATTAAACACTAGTTGTGTCAGAGGAATTTCTTATTTTCTAACGCAGTAGTTCTTATATTCTCTATATAATTCAGCCTTACTCTGAAATGTAGGTTCCAAGTAGAGGCTGGATGTAGATGAACGACAGTAATGAGAGGGTAGTTTGGGAATCTCTTATAAAAAGTCTCCCATTATATTTCTTCTGATGCTCTTGGAATGTCGATTGCGCCCATTAGTAGAAACATTTTGTTCGGCTTCATTCATGTCATAAGGTTTCCTACTATATTCTCTCACAGTCCACTCCTTGACTCTCAGTGTTGACAAAAACATTTTCTTGCATACTCTAAGCTTCTGAGTGCCCTTTTTCAAGTAATAGACTAAAGTACCATTTCTCCTTGAGTTTTCTTTTCTTCTTTTGCTAGGTACAAAATCAACTAAAGAGCTAATGTAGGTGCGCTTCATATCCCATGTTAACATATTCCAAAAATTTTCAAATAAAGCTTTTCTATCATATTCGTCAAAAGACATACAAAAAAACGCCTTGGATTTCTTACAGGTATCAGACGTGCATCTAGGGCCCATCTTACGAGCAGGTCTATCTTGAAATTCATAGTTTCCAGAGTTATTCTTCTTCAAGCCTTTATAATAGTCTTTCCCAAGCATTCTTAGCCTCTTGTTTTGATGTCTTTGTTCTCGGGAAATTTTAACTTTTTTTGAAAAAGCTTCATTCGGATCGAAATTTTCTTCACTGCTCGACTGATTGTAGTCTTCTTCATTTTGTTCTTCATTAGTGTTATCATTCTGCCTTTGCTGCTCTTTTTCTATCCACCTTTGATGACTCTCTGTGTAATTTATTTCGACATCAAAAAATCGTTCCTCGTGGGTATTTATGTTTTCGCTATCAACTGTTCCAAAGTTGATATCATCTTCGTCGCGATCAGAAGAAATTTCGTCTTTGTTCTTTTCATCTGTTGCACATTGTGTATTTTTCTGAATTTCCGCGGATGGAATGTTGGTGCAAACTTCTTCGATAATGACGTTCTGCACTAATTGACTAGACAGTAAACAAGTTGGCTTGTCAGCAAACAACACCGGAATACAGTCAATCCATTCAGATGTCTGCACATCAGCAATTTCTATATTTTCATCCGGTATTGGAAATTCCCGAGGCACATTGTCGCGCGAAATATCTGACCCTACTTTCTCATTAACACGTGGTCCTGTCTTTTCTTGTTCCTTTAAATGCCATTTGAACAAGAATCTTGCCTCGAGAAAAACCCATTCTGCAACAAAAAACAACCTGTTGGATTATCGTATTATTATTAGTGCTAGTATGCAATATTTAAAGAAAAAAAATTATGTATTTTATAAACTGATGAGTGCATATTCTAGTGTAAACCCACGTTAATTTTTTATTACGTTACTTATAATAGATAATTATTCATTTAAGAATGTTTTTCAAGTTTACAATGTACAAAAGCACGTATACGATATATTTCTTGCAAAATTCATTTGTTCAAAAACACGTATATGTTGAAACATTTTCACAGGTTGTTTACGAATTCAAATATCTTCTACTAATGATGTTAATTGCCTAATAATTTATCGTTAAGGTCTGTTATTTGAAATAGCATTGAGTGATTGACTTACCCTGGTATTATTCCCTCCGTTTCACTGAAAAATGTAACACTGAAATCACTCTGATCTTTTTACACTGCCCCATGTGCATATAAGAGGTTATGTTCACTATGTCTTCTTGTGTTGTATATGCGAGGTAATGCACAGTGAAATATCTCAAAATGTAGGCGTCTGAGCGTTACAAGGTTTTGCACGCATATGCATTAGACTAATGGCATCCAACTGACTGAAAATATCACTTTTGACAAAAAATGCATATATGAGGTTTTGCAGTTTAGGCGACGATATGTATATATTAGAAATTTCTTTAGTTCGTCCCACTCAACTGCTGATGATGATAGCTTAGCTATTGAAACGTGTTCATTATTCACTATTATTTCAACGTTATATTTAAAGTAAACAATTTAATTAAAATTGGAGTTCAAATACGTATATTTCTATACAAACTTGCAATAAAAACACTTTGACGGTTGACAATAAACTTATAATG
Organism: Vesta saturnalis; assembly: GCA_036346205.1. Lineage (NCBI taxonomy): Eukaryota > Metazoa > Arthropoda > Insecta > Coleoptera > Lampyridae > Vesta > Vesta saturnalis. Next base: position 673,811 of record JARFJB010001404.1, read on the forward strand.
AACGTAGGTATGGATCTATGTATTAATAAACGAGAAAAGGTTTGATTTGTGTTTATATGAAGAGAACGGTCAATAAAATCTAAAGAAGAATTAAAGGCAGACATAAAATCAACAAGACTTTACAGCTGTGCTTTACCCTATTCAGTTTTAGAAAATAAAAATCAGTACATTCATTATTTTATAACGTGAATAAGTAAAAAGCATCGAGTATAGAAAATTTAGATACACCTATCTAACTTTAGGTCCGTTTATACAATAAGCAAAAGCTCCGGCAAACAACGGTGGGTTATTGCATGTATAAATTACAAGTCAGGGCGCTAATTGCTCCATAAATCCGAATGTATCCCCCTTTCGTACTACTGTTTTACCTATACACATACCCGTATACTTTTCCTAGTTTTAATTAGTTCCTACTTAAGCTTTTAGTCTACCCTACGTGAACCCACGAAGTTGTAGGCTATTTACCGACTTTCTAAAATTTTGAGGTAACGTTTAATAGCAATTCTTGCATTATTTATACACCCTGGTGATAATAAAGCTGCAAGTGCGAAAAGTAATTATTCTGATCTTTATACATTTTAATAAACAAGCAACTGTTGCGTAAATTACTTTGCAGATAAGCTTTTGAGTATAAATTGTAATTAAATTTACAGAATTATAATTATTTAATCAATATTAATAATGCTTAAAATTTATGTGCGTTAGATGGAGACTTACTATTAAATTAAGTAGAAAAATTCTCGTTAGTGGTGCAAGGGGCAATATAGGCAACTATACTTGCACGATACACTAAACTAAAATACGATTTCGCTTTAAAATTAAAAATTCCGATTCACTACATGTAGATCTTTAAATTTTTATTTTACCATAGAGTAATGAAGTCGAAATCAGGCTCTTGTCGGTACGTTTATGATAATTTTGTTTTGAACGATAATTATTAGGTATGGATTATTGTAAAATAAAAAAAATCAAATAAATCAAGTTGCCGTAATTAACTTACGGCTTGCGGGCAGATGATTCGGTTACCTAAAATCTATGTTAAACGTCATTTTATTCATTGTCTACATATTTAGCTGGAAGTAAATTCAGAATACTTACGATTATAATAATACAATATTTTTTAATTAGGAATCTACATAATTATAGTTCTACAAGAAATGATAATAATACGCCTTAAAGATTATTTGACTGAACGTAGCCATCGACATCTTTTATATTTGCTCGAGGTACAATATAGGGTGCAAATGTGGTGTAGATTATATTTTAGATGATGCGGTATTAGCACAGCCATGTTCAGGCCGCGACCGTGACCCCCGGGGCACCAGGCCCACATCATTACCACGACTGCCTATCAATATCCTCAACCCATCAGACGTTCTGTATTTTTTGTCCGTGTTTTGAGTTATAATAACAGGTTTAAGGTCTTTGAATGTTTAGGAAACCTATCAGGTATCCTCCAATGGGAGCTTACCAGCTTAATATCTTTAATAATCTCCGCGAGCTCGCCGTATAAATTAACTTTATGGCTGGAAATTTAATGCGATACATAATGAGATTTGAAAAAATTTAAAATTCCAACATAACAATGTTTCTCTCAATTACAATCAGTGGTATAAACAGCATTATATATTTTATATGGGTAACTTCATTTTTCTTGTTCCTTTTATATATCATTTCGTATTGTACTCTAGCACCTGCCATATCTTTTTTTTTAACAATAAAGGTTTAGCTGGTTTTAATACAGTATCCGAGAGAGCTAAATGATTGTGGCAACAATTCAGATGTCCAACAAAAAAATGTTCATTTTAAGAGATACGTTAAGTAGCTTATAATCTTAAATCTAATCGTAAGCTGTAAAAATTAATCATTCATGTGCTTTTTCTACAATTGAACTATGTAGCTATTTTACATAATTAAATAAAAAAACAGGCGTTCAAGTAGTATCTTTTACCACACAGTCCAATTATTGACAAACACGAAAATATCATTACGTGCCATGTCCGTTATAATTTTTTTTTGCCTGTAAATTATTCCCAGACACAAAACAAGATGAACTGGTAACGTTAAAGTCGACTTTTCCTGAAGTGGAATGCCAATAAATAAATTCTGTATATTCTCAACATTATTCACGTTTCAGAGTAGCGTTAATGCAATGAATCATACAAATTGTAAACCTTTCCACCAAGCGGTACCTTTTTTTTGTAAATACCTACATATAGAGCCGATATAATTTAATAAACATAATAAATTTGGACATATTTTTAATGTAAAGATAAATGGCTTACTGGCCTAAAAGTAATAACCATAGAACAGTCTACATATGATTTTAGTAGAGAAATTGTTATCTGATACTTGTCGTTCATTGAACGTGGCCTAACATTTTAATTATATACTACGACATACCATGTAGAAAAATTTGTCATAATTCTAAATTCTTACTAAACAAAATCATCTATTCGCACATTAACTGTTATGATTATTATACTATCCGTCACTAAATTTTGCGTTTGCTGAAAAAGTTCAACGTACCAATGTCATCGTATTCAAACAGAAATTACTGTTACTGTTACTGAATGCGCACATTCTTCAATAGAAATAGACGCATTTGGAAGCTATAATTTTTGTGCAAAAAATTTCATATTAATGTTTATTGGCATTAATGCATGAGTCCCAGTGGTATAATTCAAACATACTCTTCCCAACAAAAATAAGAAGAACCGAATTGAATCGACAGCTGTAATAGATTAGATTAAATTAAAAATGCAGTTGAAATTATGAGAGAATTCCGATATCGGATTAGCGCTTTTATTTATGCACTACGATCGAACATGGAATTTTGTCGTTTTTACACATGTTATATGACGAAGACGGAAAGAAATTTGTTGTGTATAACCCCGCGGGCGGACTAAAACCCACACTATACGTTAAAACATAGGTTCTGTTTAAGTACATGCGTTAGAAGAAGATGCAAATGTGCATCGGGATATTTACATAAATGGCAAATATCGACTTAAAATCATTTACACAGCGGTATCCCAATTTTTGTTAACTTATACAGGGTGTGGCGCGAAGAGTTTTGATTAAAAGTAATGGCGGATACAGTTATGTTAAAAATCTGAAATTACGAAGCTGTAGGTTTTGGATGACGCTGAGTTCAAATATAATATTGTCCTGAATGTGGCACTTCCGGTTATACCGGAAGTAGACGTCAACTTTGTTATTTTAAATGGTACCTAATATTTTTTACTTTATTTTCGAATTCTACATGAAATTCTAGATAAAATTTGTGCACAATGTCCTATACCAAAAATGAAGTAGTTTCGAGATATTTGGATTTCTTTTTAATTTTGAAAAAATCCTAGTCCACATTGAATAACAAAAAAAATTGTAACCAATAAACAACAAGCGCTTACCCGTTAACTCCATATATCCATCTCATTGATATTTCATACAGGGTGCTTTAAACTTAGCCGCCAACATGCACAATTTAAATTATTTATAAGTTGCTTACTTTAAATAGAACACTCTGTATTTTATTACATTTTCCGCTGTATTTTTTTAAGCCAATTCGTTTGGTATCAGTATTCCCTATACCCAAATCCAACCACTTTTGAAATATTTCATTATCTTAGTTAAAACATAACAACACTTAATTATTTCAACATTAGTAAAGGGTAGGCCATGATTTCCATTATTTAAGGTGATATTTTGTTATTTTTTCATAAGTTATTAATTCTGAAAAGTAACCAATAACCTGAAAGGATTATTAATTGTGGATATCATTAAAAACGTTGACTAGGTATTTTGTATTAATTTAATTAGATAACTTACAAACAAAAATAACTAAATGTAATATTAAACAAACAAAGTTTTATAATAAGTGTTCAAAATTAGCACCATCTACTTCTAAACGTTTATGAATCCATTTCATTAAGTTATGCCTTGTAATTCTGGAAATATGGTCGGGTGTTAGAGAATTAAAAGCAAGTAAGACTCTCTGCATCATATCTTCCTTTGTCGTAACATTTTCCGCTGTATTTTTTTAAGTCAATTCGTTTGGTATCGGTATTCCCTATACCTAAATCCAACCACTTTTGAAATATTTCATTATCTTAGTTAAAACATAACAACACTTAATTATTTCAACATTAGTAAAGGGTATGCCATGGCTGTCAAAGATTTGATAGTTAGAACGTTAATTGTTTATGTTGTTTTGACAATTTTCTTTACCAGTTTGTATTTCATAGTAAATAATGGCAAATGTAGGATTTACTAATGATTATTTTTTAAATCTTATTATTATTTACGGCGAGTGTAATAGAATTGTTGAACGGACTTGCCGTATTTTTGCAGAAAGATATCCAAATCGACCAAATGCAACTGGTGATATTGTAAGAAGATTGCTTAAAAACTGACGTCAGTTTAGTCAATTTAAGACAAAAATTAATAAAAACAAACCACTAGTGGACAGTGACATAAACGAAATTAATGTTTTGGGTTATTGTAGGGCATCTCCAAATGCCTCCATTAGAGATTGTGACAGAGATATTACTTTTTCGACGAGAACAATTCATCGCATTTTAAAAAAACACAAATGGAAACCGTTTTCATATCATTTGGTGCAACACTTACAATTAGGTGATCTTCCTCGAAGGGTAGAATTCTGTGAATGGTTTTTAATGAAGACCCAAGAGGATGAAAACTTCATAAAAAAAGTTATATGGTGTGATGAAGCAAAGTTTAGCAAAAATGGATTATTTAATTGACACAATTCTCATTTTTGGTCTAATGAAAATCCACATGTTAGTAAAGAACGTTATTTCCAAGATAGTTGAAGTTTTAATGTTTTTTGTGCAATAAAAGACGATAAAATTTTAGCATTAAAATTTTGTGATGAAAATTTAAATGGTACAAGATATTGGCACATTTTAGAAGAAGCCATACGAACGGCGTTACATACTTTAAGAAATGGAGAGACGGCTTCAGCTTGGTATCAGCAAGATGGAGCACCTCCTCATAACTTTGGGCCTGTTGCTCAGCATCTTTACATGTTTGATGATAGATGGATTGCCAATCATGGTCCGTTTCGTTGGCCAGCTCGCTCTCCTGATTTGGCTCCTCTAGATTTTAGTATTTGGGGTTACATTAAAAATCAGGTATTTTCCAAACCTGTTACGACAAAGGAAGATATGATGCAGGGAGTCTTACTTGTTTTTTAATTCTCTAACACCTGACCATATTTCCAGAATTACAAGACATAACTTAATGAAATGGATTCATAAATGTTTAGAAGTAGATGGTGCTAATTTTGAACACTTATAATAAAACTTTATTTGTTTAATATTACATTTAGTTATTTTTGTTTGTAAGTTATCTTATTAAATTAATATAAAATACCTAGTCAACGTTTTTAATGATATCCACAATCAATAATCCTTTTAGGCTATTGGTTACTTTTCAGAATTAATAACTTATGAAAAAATAACAAAATATCACCTTAAATAATGGAAATCATGGCCTACCCTTTACTAATGTTGAAATAATTAAGTGTTGTTATGTTTTAACTAAGATAATAAAATATCTCAAAAGTGGTTGGATTTAGGTATAGGGAATACTGATACCAAGCGAATTGGCTTAAAAAATACAGCGGAAAATGTAATAAAATACAGGGTGTTCTATTTAAAATAAGCAACTTATAAATGATTTAAATTGTGCATACTGGCGGCTAAGTTTAAAACACCCTGTATGAAATATCAGTCAGATGGATATCTGGAGTTAACGGACAAGCGCTTGTTGTTTATTGGTTACACTTTCACGTCACTAGCTTCGTTATTAATGGAGATATCGTTATTCAATGTGGACTAGGATTTTTTCAAAATTTTTAAAAAATCGAAATATCTCGAAAATACTTCATTTTTGGTATAGGACATTGTGCACAAATTTTATCTAGAATTTCATGTAGAATTCGAAAATAAAATAAAAAATATTAGGTTCCATTTAAAATAACAAGGTTGACGTCTACTTCCGGTATAACCGGAAGTGCCACATTCAGGACAATATTATATTTGAACTCAGCGTTATCCAAAACCTACAGCTTCGTAATTTCAGATTTTTAACATAACTGTATCCGCCATTACTTTTAATCAAAACTCTTCGCGCCACACCCTGTACATCGTTTTTAAAATATTACAAACTTAACTAAATTAAATTGAATAATTCTCATTTATTTGAAATGTTCATAAACACATGCATTATCACGATATTAACAATTAAGTTCCTAAAAGTACCTAAACAATTAAAAGACAATTTCTGATGAGCCTGAATGCCTACATAAAATATTAATATACAATTTATATAAAATCGTTTTACTATCTAATTGCTTATGGTTAATTCGGAACCTTCAACAAGCCGCTTAAACTTTAAACTATGATATTTTTTACAAATTGACAATTATTATTTTCAGTTTATTTTTTTAATTTTTAACTATATAGTTGTACACAAAAAAAAGAATTTCAGTTAAGAAACTTGAAATTCGAAAGTTTTTTTGGTTTCGAAAGGGGTTTAAATTTCAATTTTACACAAAAAAGGCGAACGTTAGATTATAGAATTCAAAAACTGAAATTTAATTTTAAAATACATAAACACTGTCATTCCGACGATATAAACTTTCAAGTTCGTATAAGTACCTAACAATTAATGTTTTAATGTTTACAAATACTTCTGCCGAGAAAGAGATAACTTTGGCATTTTGGGCAATGTTGAGGCAGTGTTCCAAAGAACATCCGCTGCTTTAAAAGTTTGTGATAAAACAATTACAAAGATTGTTTTGAGCAAACGGACAGTCAATCCAGTACCAACAACAATTAAGAGATCCCGTAAAAAATTCAAAAGTGAAGATATGCTCAGAGGATTAAAACTTACAATAAGAGATATTGTATATGACATGTATGCCAGAAAGAGACATGTCACAATGAAAGCAGTTACAAATATATTGCATAATAAAGGATTATTGGAAGCATCATGTACAACTATAATAAATACTGTACATTGCATCGGGTTTATATATAAAAAAATAAGTAAAAAAAAACATTTTTAAAAACGCTTTTATTTCCAAATAAAAAAAAAAAATTTTTTTATCTACCCAGTAACATCAAAAATTTGTGTGACTAAAAATAAAAGTGTGGGGCGCTCTTTGTAATGCCTTGCACTTCATTGTTTGAATATAGGTGTTGATAGGCTTTGTTATAAGTATAAGATATCATTATTTTTAGTTACAAAAGTTTTTGATGTTACTGTGTAGATAAAAAAAATATTTTATTCTTTTTAGTACATTTGGAAATAAAAGCATTTTTTAAAAATGTTTTTTTTTTACTAATTTTTGTTTTTATTTTCTACTTTTTCGTCGCTTGGGTGTAAGTTCCAACAAAGAAAGAAACTCAATTGTTCAAGACCTTAGTTTTATAAACAACAATTTCGAACTTACTTGGCCAATATACACATGTATGCGGAAATTCAGCTCAACCGGGGATCGGAAAATAGTTGAATTTTTTTGCCGAATACAATACTTTAAGCCCCCCCGGGCACAGCCCCTGATCTTGAACTTAACTTGTATATTTTTGTGCATGGTCTTGTTGAAAATTCAGTTACAGGATTTGAACCGGGCAGACAAAGTGAGTTGAATAAAAGCGTAAAATAAAAAAGAACTGCATCCGCAGAGCACTTTGCAGAAAGAGGGATGTGGTATTTACACGAATACAATTTTAAACAAATATGTCAAAAATATGCAAAAATAATCACCTCTTCCCGTCGTGTTTCTAGATGAAACTTGGATATTTACTAATGGGTCAGTTAAACAGTCTTGGCAAAATCATTCTCCAAAGTCCGAAAAATACACAATGTTCTTCCACTGGGAAAATATATATCATCCTACATGCCGGTAATTCAAATGGTTTCATTCAGGAACTAAGTATAATATTCCCTGCAAAATTAATGTCAGCCGGTTATCCTGACAGTATGCATGCAACAGTCTTCAAGAAGTGGTTAAAGGGGCAGCTGTTACCAAAGTTAAACGAACCATCTAAAATCGTAATGGATAATGCATCATATCATTTCTTTCTTGTGGAACTTCTAGTTAGAAAAAAGTTGATTTACAAAACTGACTAAAAAACAAAAATATACCTTTTTGTGAAAGTGACCTAACGATAAATCTGTTGAATCTTGTCAAGTGACATAAAGGTGAAAAATGCCACGTAGTTAATAACATTATTTTAGAACGTGGTCATTCTATTCTCAAATTACCTCCACATTTGTAAAAAATATCATAATATAAATTTATTTAAGCGGCTTGTTGAAGGTTCCGAATTCAGGAATAAACTGGAAGCAATTAGGGCAGTAAAACAATTTTATATAAATTGTTAATAATATTTTATGTAGGTATTCGGGCTCATCAGAAATTGTTTTTTAACTGTTTATGCACTTTTAGGAATACAATACATTCATTATCGTCACAATGAATGTATTTATGCATATTTTAAATAAATGAGAATTATTCAATTTAATTCAGTTAAGTTGGTAACATTTTCAAACGATATAAGTAAAAAAAGTAGCGCTGTGTAAATGATTTTTAAGTCGATATTGGCCATTTATGTAAAGCATCCCGGTGTTTTAACGTATAGTGTGAGTTTTAGTTCACGACCCGTGGTGGTGAACTAATATCTTTCCATCTTCGTTGTATAACATGTGTAAAAACGACGAAGTTTCATGTTCGACCGTAGTGCTTGTGTAAAAGCGCTAATCCGATATCGGATTCTCTCATAATTTTAACTATAGTAATTAATTATACAAGACGATAAAGAAGCATTTTAACATCGAGTGAAACATGCTAATTCGCGAGTAGCGTTAGCCAAGAGTGAATTACATTTTACGAGATGTTACTTTCCCTTTATCATCCTGTATAATATTCTATTTTATTTTGTGCCAGTGAAGTCGGAGAAATACCCCAAGTGCTTTTCCTTTCTCACTTGCTTAAATATAAAATTGATGAAACAAAAAGTTACTAAATTTGGGCACGCCGTAAATTAATATTAAGTGACCTTGAAACTTGAATTGTTAAAATTAATTTGAACTGTCACAAATCTTCCACGTATTTATATCCGTATATATGTTGATATGGTCTGAGAAATACCCCAAGTGCTTTCTGTACCTTTTGTTATTTTACAGCCATCAAAGAAGGCAAAACGTACCATCCAAAATAATTGTTGACGCAAATTGCAGTTGCAAACCGGTCACAAAACAGAAATATGGTTAAAAGAATTACTGACGAAGGAAAGATCTTCATACGGAAAGCCAACGCTTTTTTCGAAAGACACGTAACCTTTTAAAAAGTCTAAACTACGTCCGCAGCTGAACTAACTGCAGAGGCTTTGGGAATATCAACAAAAACAGTGTGGAGAACAAAAAAAGTGAAGACACTTTTTTACACCGTATTTAAAAAAAACGAAAAACTTATGAAAATAAAAATTAGATGTACTCCTCTTATTCCTTTACGACAAGTGGTGCATAAAATGCACAGCGAGAAAAACATGTATTGGCAGGAACAATTCGTGAGAGGTTCCGAGAAGAAATCCTGATCTACAATGTTGCTAAAGAACTGGATACATAAAGTTGGTTTTCGGTTTAAAAACTAATAATAGAAAATCTTTAATGGAGCTTCCTACAGTACGATCCAAGAGGTTAGGGATTCTTAGAAAATGTTCCAAAGAAAAAGATATGAACTTATATACACCAAAGATTTTGGAGGAGACGTGGTTTTTTAGCAAAGGTTGAATGAGAAAATCATGGGAAGATAATACTGCATTAACTAAGTATAAGAAAACAGGCGAAGGTTCAAAATATATCATCGTTCATGCAGAAGGAGAGGATAATTTTGTTGACGACACAGGGCTAGTTTTCAAAAGTAATCGAAAAACCGACGGCTAACATGATAATATGAACTGTGAAAACTTTGAAAAGCGGTTCAAAACCAAACTTACCCAACCTAGAGGAACCCGGTTTAATTATCATGGATAACACTAGTTACCATTCACGATTGGTGGAACCAGTTCCATGTTCCAGTGGAAAACAAAATTCCTAAAGGGCCGAGTCGAAAAGTATCAATATTCAAGGGGTACTTATGATGATGATGTGCCAAATGTGGAAAGTTGTAAGAACTCAGTTGCCAAAATGCGAGTATTATTTAGACTCTTAGGCAGAAACAATGGGTCACAAAGTTTTACGGTTACTGCAATATCATTAACAGTACAGCGGCATTGAAGTGATTTAGCCTGAAAGATGTAATTCGTACTTCAAAAAGTTAGTGAAATACATTGGAAAAATTACATGGAATATTGCAACGAACTAATTTTGAAAGACTGGGAAATCGAAAAAGTTGTATATGCTAATATCCAACGGTGGCAGTTCATCAGAACAAGATTTTTTGGACGATGAAGGCAACTGATATTTATTTAATTTGCGTTTAGAACCACAATTGCAATTTTGTTTTTTGTCAGGAAAGCGATGACTGTATTAGCGAGGGCTTTCAGCCGCATTACTGGAACAGAATATGCTTCTAGATTAGTAAAAAGTTCAATAAACATAGATATAGAAATAAGTTTAATGTATTTTATTTTTATATTTCACTTTCGTTAGAAACTGTTACTTATAGTGATATTTTCATGCATAGTGCTTAAATTATAACAAATTGAATGCTTTTTCCAATGGAATTAATTGTAATTCGGTGGGTTCACTGGCTTTATTTTTATTCCTCAATCAATGAAGCTAAATCAAGCCATTTTGAAAAAACACCACATGTTCAATTACAGCTAAACGATTGGAAATCGGACATGGATCCATATATACTTTTTTGTCGCTTTTGGTCTGTAAAACCCACTGATGAAGTTAATGATGTCAGTAGTAACCTACCTTGCATATTTACAACTTTTGTGATCAGCTTTTTTGTTCAGGTATACACAGTAAAATTTATGGGCGAACGCTGTAGTTAAGCTGCTAATTATGTAAAATTTCTATCATCAGGTTTATGACGGGCTTTTTTACCTTGTCTAGGAAATCTCGCTTTGATGAGTCTTAGATTGGTCTTCGAGAAAGATAATGGCTGTGACGAGTGCCCTGTTTAGACACAAGTTGGCGAAGTTGTTATTGTTGACTAACATGAAAACTCGTTGAACGTGACGCGTGCCATCCATTATCGACCCTTTCCATTCGACAAATTAGTCAAGCGCACTTCCACCTTCAATATATCGCTTGAAAATAAGGACAAGTCAATTCCTAATTGCTTGTTTGTTTCCAATGTACGAATGCTATCATCAGAACGGTGGCTCCCTATAACGTAGCGAACTAGATCTTTCAAGTATTCGTAAGGAACTTCATCTGTTGTGGCGCCATTAAATTTTATTACAAAACTGTCGTTGTAAGTCTCAATTTTGTAAGAGCCTTCACCCTCGAACATAATTCTGAATTGTGTTGGCACAATTCTATTATATTATGAGGATCGATATTGCAGTAGTTGGTATGAAACCAGCTTTGATTGGCTCCTACAGCCTAGTAGTGGTTGATGTGGTAGCAGCATTAGATGGTAATAACCTTGTAGTAGACGGTTTGGGTATGGCATTAATAAGCTGTTGTAACTCTTAAGTAGATGGCGTAGGTGGAGCATTGGTTGATTGTTCTAATCCTAAAGTGATGTACCGTTGGTTAGTTGCAATCTTGATGATTGGTGGTTGTAACGCTCAAGTATACGGCTTGGTCATATGATTGGTTGATTGTTGTAGCCCTGAGGCGTTGCGGAAGTAATCTGTGTAACGTAGTTAAGGAGTGCTATCTTACGTTAATTAAACCTTCCTATTATGCGCTTAGCCAGCAAAAATGTCTTCTGGTATTGGTATTAAACCCCATAATGTAATCATTCTTAGGACGTAATAATACGTGTTTACGAAGTCATCCTCGAAGCATATTCCAGCTTCAAACACAGAGCACATTAGGTTAAAATACTCAGGCATGTCGAAGGTATATTTACATAGATAGCTGGCTTACTATGAAGGTTGTCAAACTGTTTCACATTTATACAGAGAGTGAAAGTTAAGTGTTTCGTCATTGCAAGCGAAAGGTTTAACCTTGGTATTTTTTCAATTCATTAGAAAGTATTTCAGGTGAAAGTACGTTGCGATAATGCTTACGTAATCCTGGTATTAGATGTAACCTTGACGTATGGATGATGACATATTATGTGATTACATAATCGTAGTGAAAGTAAGAATTATGGTTTTTTTTTCAAAGTGTTGGATAATCTTAGTGAAATTATTAAAGATTGCAATGTGCCCTTAAAAAGTGAAAGTGGTTAGGTAATCCATGTGAAAGGAATAACCTTGGAGGGTTTTTACAACCTTCTAAAAAATATTTTGTATCCTAGGGACAAGATAGTGGCAATCGTAAAACGGGGGATGGGTTGACAAGTGTAGCGGAAAAGATGATAAACTTCTTTGAGATATTCAATCCACAGAAAAATAGGGATTCAAAAACAAACCGAAATGAAGATGGCAAAAAATATGGGTAGAAGAATAAGGCGAGATCAAAAGTAACAGTCGAAAAGTGATCCCAGAACTAAAATAGGGATTAAAAATGGCGTGGTGGCAAAGATAGCGGTTGAGAAGTAGGGCCAAAAAAAGACGTAAAATAGGGGTTGCAAAATTTTGAGGTACACACACCATATTAGGTTACCTATACCTATAATTTTATATATTGTGTTTTTGTTTTTACCATACTTTTAAAGTATTTTTCATACTAGCCAACGTAGAATCACATAGACATATGAACTAATCAAATCATTTTTAATAAGCTGAGGCGCTCCTTATTTGGGAAGAACTGTATGTAACACAATCTTTTTAAATGTATTTCTCTTTGTTTTATAAACCTAAAGTTAGGTGCAGTACAAGTACTTCTCAAAATCTAAATTACTACCTAATAAGACATTTGACCAATGACAGATTACTAGTTAACCAAATAGCCCTAACCTACGGCGCAAACGTCTTTGGGGACGCTATTCACAGAGTATAATTTAGGAGTACTTAAATATAAAATATATTACCTGATATTAAAATGAACAAGTTCAAAACAGGAGCATTAGGTTTTCCCGTAATATTAGCAATGCCAATCTTTTTTTAAGGACGCCGTCTTAAAGTTTGTTCTGGAGCGCTACTTGTATCTAATCCGCCACTGCATTTGGTGGAAACATTTTAGCATTAGGTTATAAGAAAATGTAGCATCATCATGTAAGTTAGCACACACAGTTTGCAACATTACCTTGTGGTATAATTTAAAAGCTTGTAGCATCATCAATTATATCATATATAATTAGAAGTTAAGACGTAGTTTGCAACATCTTGTTTAATTTAAAAATTAGGTAGAAAATTTAATAATATAACACCAAAAGAATTAAGAAACCATTCTAAAGCAATTAAAACTGAAACATACAAGCACGTATAAACAAGGAAACTACCAAATAAGGAAACACCCGAACACGTTAACCCACAAACATGCAAACACCCAAACAAAAACAGTCAAATAAGCGCCCAAGTACAAAACATATAAACACATAAACCGCAATACAAAGAAACTAAGCAAACAAGGTAATGCCCAAAACAAAGAAGTCAGTCAACAACCACATCCAAACATGCATAATACAAGCAACAAAATATACCCAAAAACCTGAAACACGCAGAAAAACTAGTATCCAACAAATACATACTCAAACAAGTAAACACCCAAAACAAGGAAACTAGCAAGTTAATAATTGCACAAATACAAAAATATGAACACAAGTATGCACCAAACAAGCAACCAAAGCAATTAGAACATGCAAAACCCAGCAGTATACGTACACACTCAAACATTCAACACGTGTTTGGACCAAGTTGCTAGATGAGCATCCTAGATGCTGGACCAAGATACTGAGGACTGGACGAAAATGCTTTACCAAGATGCTAGACCAACGGAATGCCAAAAAAGGAACTCGGAAGTAAGATGGTGGAAAGCCAAACAACAGATGGAAAGAAGATGCCGGAGTACCAAGACACACGTAAGTTAAGAGGCGGAGCACAGAAACAAAATAGTGCAACACGGGAACGAGACTTTAAAAAGCCAAAAAGGCGCACGGAAATAAGATTCCGGAAAATCAAAAACAGCAGGATGCTGGATCACGGTGCTTAACTATGATGCTGATGCAAGGTGCTGGACCGAGGTACTTGATTACGATCGTGGTGGCAATGAGCGGAGGACAAGCTGTTGTGAGAAGTGAAATGAGGAGTATAAGAGTGTCAATCAAAAGCAAGATAATCGGGGTTAGGAGAGAGAGACATGGTGGGCGGAACTAGGAGTTGGTGGAGTACAAGCGTAGAGCTTTTGTTCACTTTTCTTAAAAGGTAAGCGAAGCTTAATATTAATTAACCTTTACAGTTTGACGGGTCCCTATAAAAGGTTTATTCCTGGCAAGCAAGGTAAAATTCAGTTTAATAGTGTTTTCAAGAAACGCTAATAATTTATTTAACAGAATCCACAATCGTTTCATCAATTGTACACTCCCGCCATTGAAACGTAACTACAATATAACTCTGAAATGCGTTTAGACTTACACATTAATAATGGAATCAGAGTGATTTTCTAATCATGTTTTAATGATATCAGTAGGTAGCCGATTTTTTTAATTTACTAATGACGTATTTGTTTAACTTCCGGAATTTAGAACTATTTCATTGAAAACGTCGAGAAAGTTGTCGACGTTCATCATTATGATGATACGAATAACTACGTACCTATTTTGTTGTTATTTTTGCTGGATAATCAGTGATCCCAAGACAACGATAATGAAACTTTAGCAAACCCGCGTGCTAGATATTTGGCCAACCATATCTAGGAATAGAACTATTTTGGAACAGAATTCACTTACTCGTCGCCTACGTAGACAAAATACTGTAAGAATTTCTAGTGGTCTGGCATACTTTTCAAAAAACATTTCCCATGTATTTTCAAATTGTTTATTTGTGAAGTGATGGTGGATAAAATAATACACTGTACAAATCAAAAAACTGAGACTGTTTACGAGGAACATCCTAAAAGGTAAAAGACATGGATTCCTGTAGACAGAACCGAAACGTGTTCTGCCGGTGTGGGGAACCTATTAGATTTTTATGGCCCAAAAACCCTTGGCGATCTAACTATCCCTTCGTGGGAAAATGACAAACTCACGACCATAAAAGAAATTTTTGAATTGTTTGTCAAGCATTGCAAAGAAAATTATACACCTAATGTTCACCTAGCTGTTGATAACCAACTCGTAGCATTTCGTAGAAAATGCCCTGTTAGGGTTTATATGAAATCCAAACCAGCGCAGTGTGGTATCAAAGTATGGGCTCTTATTGACATATGCTTCTAATTTCCAAATTTACACAGATAATGAGGGCAAAGTTCAAGAAAAACGACAGGGTGAAAGAGTTGTCCTTAATTTGGTAGAGGGAATTCAAAGCCGTTGTGGAATTACTACTGATAATATTTTTACAAGCGTGCCGCTCGCTCGAGAACTGTACAATCGTTAAATAACCTTTGAGAAGCAATAAAACTAATATTCCTACCACTCCAAGAGAGAGAAATGCTTCCTATTTTATTTCGATAAATACATCACTTTCGTATCGTACGTCAACAAAAAAATGCCGTTATTTTATTGAGCACTGGACATCACGACAAATATATAAGTGGTGAAATGATATGAAGCTCGACGTGACACTCCATTACAACAGGACAAAATGTGCAGTTAATACCATAGATAAATTGATAAACAAGTACTGCGTGAAAAGAGCCACCAAAACACAACCATTTGTAATATTTCAAAATGTTATTGACATATCAGGCGGAAATGCACTTTCGCTATTTTTCTACAGTGGAAAAAAAACCAAACTGATCGAAGAAGATTGTATTTACTTGGCTTAGGTGTTCAGCTTATAAAACCGCAAGTAAAAGAAGGTTGCCAAGAAAAGTAGTAAACGCTATGAGGCAGCTAATACCTGTGGAAAGTGAAACCTCCTTGTCCAACAAAGTAACGTCATTTGGACGTTATAGTTATTGTGCAAAAAGGAACGATATAAGGTGCCGCAGCGATTGTGCCAAATGTAAAAACTATTTTGCAAAAATCATCGGCAACAGCAAATGCAATAAATAAATTATTATATTATTTGTACCAATATTCTACATTTCTGCTCAATAAAACAAGATTTCTTTAAATGCACTTAGCCCTAACTGTCTTTTTTTTTATTTGTTGTAAAATATTTCAATAACCAAAAAAAAACTGGGGTACAGCTTAGAAAAGAATGACAAATTTAAACTTTTCAAATAACCAAGATCCCGATGGTAACTCGACCTTACCCTGTACCATGTGTATGTTAATATGATCACCACATTCTTTTTATTCTTCATCTACGTCGAGATTCTACACGAAACCGCGCCTTTCAAATTTCAATTATCCGTTTTTATTACATATTCAGTTACTGGGATTTAAGTAACATCTGGTATGACACAAGAGACGACCTTCCAACCTAGTGGAAATAATAAATAATTTTTTTGGATAATTATGTAACCTCTTTTTTAATATACCAGATAGACAAACAAAATACACCCACGTACCACACAAAACTAAAAAACACCGAACGCTATCATCATCAGCGGTCGACCGCTGATGATGATAGCGTAGCTATCGAAACGCGTTCGGTGTTTTTTAATTTCGTGTGTTACGTGGGTGTATTTTGTTTGTTACAGATCCTGCCACAGTTCCAGTGTTCCGGATTTTTCATACCAGATAGAGGTTAAGGACATATACATGCTAACTTTAAAAACATTCCAAAGTCACTAGCTTCTTTAAAATACCGATTTACACATTTTCAATCTATTAAATTAATTTTTAGACTTGTCTTGCTTTATATTAAGAAACTTATAAAGAAAAGTTATGTAAAATTAAGTTTTCTTTAGAAAGTATGTCTACACACTTTCTTATAAAAGTACACAGACACGCAGGTAGGCAGACACGCGAACGCGCAGACTCGCAGAGGCGCAGGCACTCAGGCACGCAGACACGTAGATCGCAGGCACGCAGACATACGAACACACGGACACGCGGACACCCGGACACACTGACGCACGAATGCACGGGCGCACGGACACAAAGACACACAAACGTGGCAAAATGAGCTAATAAGTCGAATGTACGTTAGTGAAAAAATGTTCATTGCATAACCTTCTATACCTACATTTGTATATGTAGGTTGGAAGGCGAAAATGTTTTGTGAATGTAGATACATTAATTACTGTTAAGCAATGAATTCAAAGCTAATAATTATCAAACATCTGGAATATTATTAATATTATTAAATAAAAATTAATCTAAAATAATTAATCAGTTGGGTCGTTTCGTTTGAAAATTTCCCATAGCATTAATACGTAAAGAGTGGTTCTATTTTTCTTACTATATGATACTGTTAAAATACAATAATGTAGTTACAATGTAAAATACATTATTAATGGTTCATTTATATTTATATATTTATTAAAAAATGATTCTTATAATCTTTTGATTTTTTTTTTTTCATAAATTTCTGGTCACACTCATACTACTTTAATTCGGCACGTAAAGATTACTGTCAGTACAAGAAAAAATAGTATTAGTAGGTGTATTTTAAATTATACACAGGGAAAACGATTAAAAAAGGTATCAGCCTTGTTGCCATAAAATTAAAAGTTAAGGGCAAATACGCGTTAAGTTCAGAGAAGAATCCACTAATTATAGGTAGGAATATTTGGGAAAATAAAAGGCTACCTCGCACGGTAACTTATCATAACTTGTTCTCGTCTGGCCTACCATTAATTACACAAAACCAATTAAAATCGTTCATGTTATGAATATATCATGTTCATAAATATGTATATCGACTTCAATTCTTAGTCATTTTTCGGTTGGATTGCTTTACTAGAATATGTCATTTCAATTTAGAATGGCTGAATGAAACCAACGATAACAATCTCATCTTACCTCCATTCGACATTGCTGTTTTATGATACATTTTTAGACAATAAAAATTTGAATATTTCGTAAACTTACTTTGAAGAATTTTAGTATTAAAAATTTGAAATAATTTATAATTATTTAAACGTGTTTTATTATTGTAACTTCTTACATCTCTTGGTTAATGATCTATACATGTGATTGCATGAGGCCTGTAGAAAAAGTTAATTTACATAATTTAATACGGATATTATGGACTAACGTATTCATAACATGATTGAATTCAGACCAAAAATGTACTGGAAGATCTCATCTTTTTGTAGTTTCAATATACAGAGTGAGTCCTTATACAGACTGCATTATACTCTTCCATTATTGAAATAAAAATTACTTGTCAGTTTCTGTTATTTAGTAATTAATTAACCATCTATAAGAATTATATATTAAATATATAAATATATTAAAACACGTATTACAGTTTTGATTTTTATTTACTATGCGACCTTATATCGATGAAATAATCGTTTTAGAAATACTATTAAAACATCATATAACATTTATACTCGTAGATATTATGTTCGAAAATCGAATACTCACAAATACTAACACACAAAACAACAAGCAGGTACTCTCATATTTGTTTATGTTGAATGTAATATGGGCTTCACAAAAGCATCACGTTAATGGCCTTCTTATGGATTGTTTTAAGCAACACAGGAGTCACCGGAGTGCACTGTCCCTTCTTATATCGCCAATAGAGCAATGTGCACAATATTTTGAATCAATTTTCATAACAACTTAAAGCTTAAAATGGGAATGTTTCTAAGTACTTTATTATAATTTGCAGATATAGCAAGTGGTGCAAGTACAGACTTTTTAGCATTTAATAAAGGAATAAATTGCAATATTTGATAGCAATTGTGCCACATACCACCTTTGAAATAGTGAAGCTCTCACGTCTTCAACGATAATCCATCAAACTTTTTACGTTCGGCACCTTTATCAAACATTTTCACGTCCAACGTAAGTATAAGGAGAGCGTGGCATATGAAGAGAACTGACGCGGTATCACAGTCCATCATCTTCTAATAATGTCTTGTGTCAAATCATGTTTTATTTATGCATATAAGTGGTTTGTCTTCATTGCAATATTTTTTTCATTTCAGATAAATAAATACTCTGACCTTAATATCTTTTCTATTTGAAAATTCATTATAGACATACACTCCTAATTTAAAGAACGTTTTTTTAAATTCTTGTAACAACAATGGATGTGATTTTTTTTTGGGTAGTATGCAAATGTAAACTTTCGCCATTATTACACATAATTAAAATATTTAGTTTATTGTAAAAATACATCATTTGATGTATTTTTAAATTTATGTTTCACGTAACTGTTTCGATAACAATTACAGTTATCGTCTTCAGTGGTGGTAATATCTATATATAAATATAATTATTTAAGATGTTAGAACAAATATAATATAATAGTTTGATAAACGTATAAAGCCAACCATGAATTCTAATTTTGGTAAAGAACAACTAGACCCTTAATAAAATTAAATATTATTAAACTGCCTTGAAGATGACAAATCAGAACACCCTCTAGCCGTCGAAGGCTAACAGTGAAAAATGTCACAATCAAAGAGCAAATTGAACAAAATTTAATCAAATTATGGTGTAAGTGTGAAAAACTTCAATTTGAAAATGCATTTACAAATAGAAACTTGACATTCAATTGAAGATTTAGGCAAATCTAATAAAAACATAGTTTTTTGTTAATAATTCTAATTGGCATTTTATTGTGAAAAAACAATGTAGTACGTTTAATATGATTTTTAATTTTAATTTCGACGACATATGTTAGATACATAATTATAGTTCTGTCGTAACCTAACATATAATTGGTTATGCATTTACTTAAAGGTCTAAGAAAAATGCAGCTACAATTAAGATTAAGACGTATAATTGTGCTTTTTTTTAATTATAAGATGCAAAAAGCTATTTAAACTGAAGCCTTCTTCTTACCTATTGAAGTTATTAGGGTGTTATGTATTTCAATAGATTCGCGTTGTAAATGAAGATAATAATGAGTTTATTTTGACAATATTTTGATAATATCAAATTAAATGTCATGATTTCTCTGGTTGATCTAATCTACACAATCTCATATGCTTTCTTACATCTTGTATCAAAGCTACATTTTGTGGTTCCAATGTATGCTTTTCCACGAAGAACAAGGTAACTTATACACTGCGGAAGATGATAATGGGTTTGAAACGTCTTTAGGTGATATGTTACGGCACACCCATTATTATTTTTTTCTTATACCCGAGAGCCCTAGCATTCTCTCAAAGAGGGGAAATAAAAGGAAGCAAGAAGAGCATAAGATAGATCGGTCTTCCAAAGAGTCTTTAAACGCGCAGGGTAAAAGAAGGTATACCGTGAGGCGGTACAGTCCTCAAAAATAAAACATAAATGAACGGGGAGCAAAATAAAAAGATGTAAGCTTAGTTGTTGGAATCGCAAAGCGGATAAAGATTTTGAGTGTGGGTCGGTAGTTGGGTGTCATCATCCCACATTCACTCATTCATCTAGAGATGCTTGGTGAACTACGCCTCCTTGCCCAATTGCTGATGGGCTATTGGTCCGGCTACCTGAAAACCCCCACTCCAAACCAAAACCCAACATCAACCCCTGAACACACAAACAGGCGTGCTAAGGAACCCACCCGACAGAGCAGAAAGAGAGAGTTGAAGGACTCTGATATTCGAGCAGGAGTGCACTCGAAGAACGGAAAAGGCAGAGATGAATGTATCCCTAAATAACTTTCCCGACAAGAACAACCCTCCAACCATGCGAAAAATAAATTGTACCGAAACTACTATGCCATTTACGGCGTCTAGGACTGCTCAGTATACGTCTTCAAGTGTTAGAACAAGTTACAGTATGGATCAAATCGTCCATTACTGAGGAAAAAGCCAAAGAACTAGAAGGTGCAGAAAGATGAGGCTTTAAATCATTTGCGTGGTAAACGCCCAGAGATTTCCTGTACTTTATACCTCCAATGAAACACTACTTGAAGATACGGCACGGACCCACGAACTTCAGCGCGAGCTTGGCATTGAAGTTCCGAGAAGCGTCTGACGGAACGAAATTTCGCTTTAAAACTAGGTCGCCTACTTTATACCGAACGTATCGGCGACAGAAATTGTAGCGATTTTGTATTCGCTAAGTAGAACGTTTCATTCATTTCAGGATGTCTAAACGAAGCGAGTTATAGAATTGGTCCGAGCGTGCCGGAGGTGTGTTATCACTAGGATTCAAGATAGTAGTCACGATCAGGAGGTTCAGGAAAGAGGTCACCATAAAGTATGTGATCGCGGCCACATCCATTTATCTCATGTTTAACTAACCGAATTGCGCATCCGATTTTTGGTAAATTCACATCCCAAGTACGTCGATTGGAGCTGATATAGGAAGATAGCATCGTTTTTAGCACGCGATGAATCCGTTCGGCTGGATTAGATCTCGGATGGTACTTTCGAGTGCACAGAATGTTGGTACGATAGCTAGGGCGTAGATTTGTAAATTCCTCGCTGCGAAATTGTACCCCAATTGTCGGTGATGATGTATTGCGGAGTACCAAACTTTAAGACTATCTGTTCCTCAATAATCCGAGTTATCATAGTAGCCGTTGCGGTGCGTAAAGAGAAGAAACACGGGAATTTAGTGACGTAATCTCTAGTATGCAAGAATGACGTTTTGATGATCACTGCAGAAGTACCACGAGATCTGCACAAAGTACTTGCCACGTGTAGGAACGATATCAGGAGCGAAGAATCCCGGTGGTGCAGTTTGTTTTACCTTATGACCAGCGCAAATCTTACGTCGGATGTAACGAGACACGTCCGCGCGTAAAGCTGGCCAATAGTAATGAAGTAAGATACGCGCTACCGTTTTAGTTATCCCACAATGTCCTGCAGTAGGAGCATCATGAAGTTCGCGAATAATTTCTGTGCGTTGATTTTTTAGAACAGCCATCTTCCAGTCATCCAAGTCAGATGAAGGTGGAAGTAGATTTAGTCCGTTTAAGTAATAAATCATCTTTGACAATTCAAGAAGGAAATTTTTTTGGAAAAAAATTTACACGATTGCGCATAGAAATATACCATGAATCCGTGATAGGTAGTGAAATACGAGCAGTAGTTTGTTCAGTCATGGAAGTTTCAAATTTAGGTACCGATCGAGAGACAGCATCAGGTACGACATGTTCTTTACCCTTTCGGTGAATTTTTAAGTGTATTTAGCCATACCAACGAATCATGATCAGTAACTAACGAGAAGTGTGCTGCCTCTACATAAGGAGGAAACTTTTCAATGTCCAATAAGACCACTAAGCACTCTTTTTCAGTTGTCAAGTAATGACGTTCCGCTTTCATCAAGGAGCGAGTGATATAACTAATAACCAGCAGTAGTGGCTTGACTCAAAAAACAGCACCTAAGCCAAACTCTGAGGCATCTGTCTGTATAGTAAGCGGACAGGAGAAATCAGAGAACGAAAGAATAGGAGTAGATACGAGACATTTTTTAGAGAGTTGAAAGAATTTTGGCATTGGTCTGACCAAGGGAAATGAGTGTTTTTCCATGTAAGAGCACTTAAAGGAGGAGTGAGCGTAGCAAAATTTGGGGTGACCCAGTACCACTACCAACTACACATACCGAGTAATCTACTAACTTCGGTTATAGAGGTAGCAACAGGTATAGAAGTGATCGCGGTCGGGACGATAAAACTGAGACTTGTCGCACCTTAGAGTTACACCTGCATTGCGTAAACGTCCAAAAATACGCGTAACTACATCTAAATATTTCTCGAAGATAGGAGTAGCGGAGAATTATGTAATACACAAGGCCTTCCCTTCCATATCCTTGCCAAAGTGTAACAACTGCGGCGTCTCCCACGCTACTTACAGTTTCAGCTGTGAGAAACGGCGGGAGATCCCATCCTCTCCTACCAAGGTAGCCCCTGTCCAAGCTGGAAACAGCTTCCACCACCCCCTTCGTTCCTGACGATGAAAACCACAAGCACTTTGTTAGGATCAACACCTTCCTACGAGCTCTAACCTTCACTCTGTTCACTATCTTCCCCGATAGGCGTGAGCTTACCACGAAGAGGCTGGAATACGTAGCCAGAAAGTTATTAGACAGACGATTTTACTGCCCTTGGAGTAAGGTGTAAACTCATAAACTCCTTTTCTCTACCCCCTATCTTCCCTCACTACTTCCCGCAGTAATGAACCTAACGATAGGAACAGTTCACGCGGGTGACGTTTGCAAAAACGCCACCTGATCAGAAAACCTACTTGACACAGACCATATACAAATATTAGTGATAACAGAGACAAAGCACTGCACTCCTGGTACACTCTCAATACCCATCCGCTCCCTACATCTTACCGCCGCACCTTCAACGCCTTGAATATGTAGCTGCAACGGTGCACCTTCCCTCTTGCCCTATAATAGTATTCTGCTATTATAACCCTCCCGGACACAGCACCCTTTCCTCTCCACTATTACAGTATGTACCCAGCGTCCCCAATGCAATTCTACGTGGAGACCTTAACGCTAGACACGAACAATTTGGAGACACGACTGACAACCCAAACGGACAGATACTAACGGGCAAACTACTCAGCGTACCAATAGTAAGAATAAGGAACATCCACCACACGTTTATCGGATATAACGGCTGCTCCATACCTGCCCACATAACATGCTCCGGACAAACACAATATTTCGATGACAACTGCCACCTCGACACACAATAACATCAGACTACCTTCCCCTACTAGTAAAAAAACATCCCTAGGCCCCCAACTTCCCCCAACACAAACCACTGTCACACGTAGAAACTTTCAAAACGCGTTCAAAGAACACATCTCCAATAGGCTCCCACTCGGAAACGACTCCCCCCCGCATCGTTCTCCTGATTAAGGAAAAGCGACGGATATACCGTCGATATCTGAAAACCAGGAACCCAGTACTAAACACTGAATACAACTGACTCAGTGCAATAATCCGACTAAAGGCCAACAAATACACCCAGGAAAATTGGATTAAAAAACCAGCCAAACCAGATTACCGTGAAGGCCCTAAATTTTTGCACAAATTTAAGGTCCTTACAAAACAAAAATGCCACCTAGTCAACCCTCAAGGTAACCTCGCAGTTTCAGAGCAGGAGAAAGCTGACCTGTTCGGTCTCCACCTGAAACCGTTCTCACTACCCCCAACGATCCATCGTTTGACAACGCTCAGCTCGAGCAAAATCTTGAGGAGTTCCAAACCCAAAACCATAGACCGCAGGAACTATCCGACAACGACCCTTTCCTTAGTCCCATTTCACCCAATCAAATATTACAAGCTTTTAGACAAGGAAGAAATTCCGCTCCAGCACAAGACGGACTTAACCGTCTAATACTTAAGAACCTACCACAAAACGCCATTAGACAGATGCAAGTCCGTTTCAACCGTCGTGTTACCCAAACCTAGATCTGACCCTTCCCAACCTTCATTCTACAGACCGATTTCCCTTTTAAGTTGTATGGGCAAATGTCTAGAGACCATTCTGCCCCTAAGGCTAAGAGATCATCTCGAAGCCAACGACATACCAAACAGCCAGTTCGGATTCAGAGCACCAAGACCTCCTCGTAAAACTATATACAGGGTCCTCGCAGTCTTCCTTGACATAAAACAGACATTCGTCAAAGTATGGCACGTAGGACTAATACACTAACTCCGATAGTTAGGTTTCCCGACCGCATTCGTCCGACTCCTTCTTTCATATCTGACAGGCAGATGTGTGAAGGCACGAGTAGGTTTATCTGCTTCCCCGACTGTTCATCCCACCTCCGGCGTTCCGCAATGATCGTCACTGGCACCTATCTTATATACCATCTATGTCTACGACATTCCCCAAAGTACCAACCCGATCATAACTATAACTCAATTTAGCGATGACACTGTTCCCTTGGCGACCAATAGGGACAGTGACGGGGCAAATAGACTAATAACGCAACAACTTTCCCACTTCTCTAGCTGTGCCAACCGGTGGAGATTAACAATCAACCCAACCAAAACGCAAACAATATTGTTTAGATACCCTAAATTATCCAACTTCGCTAGACAAACCTACAACAACATCAACTTCACCATAGGCGGACAAGGGCGACAATTTCCAGACACAATCATTTACCTAGACGTCACGTTCTCTCGAACCCTACACTGGCACCCGACGCTAGCAGCGTTCTCAATAAGATACGCAACCGAACATTACTATTGAAAATGCTGCGTCAGAGGTTGTCACCCCTAAACCCTACAACACACGTACAGAACTTACATCCGACCATTACTCGACTACCGCGCTCCATTGTACGCAACCCTTAAAACCAACCAACTCCAATCTCTCGCGTCCTGCGAAAGGACAATACTATGCACCATACACAAACTACACCACAGACAACCTAGCGAATTAACCATACAACACGCCAACATTCAACCAGTAACCGACAGACTAATAACGCTACTGACCAAATACACAAATCGCAGGGTAAACGGTGACACGATCCCTACCAAACAAATATTACAAATCCCATTTTCCAACAAACCCCGACTACCACGAAAACCCAAAACCAAATTTGAAGATCTCCCGGCACTCCTACTACAACGAATAGACAACCTACCAGAGGAGTTGGAAAAGCTCCTCGACAATACTCCTTACATCCTAAAATAACACCAATCCTCAAGAGTGAACGATGATGACCGTTGCAACGAAAACGGACAATTCTGCCCATCCAATGATATAACCCATTATATACTAACTTCTCATACCTTAAACATGTAAAATGTAACTTTTTTTTTCTCACAAAACAAAAATATCAAAATTGTTAACACCTGCAATACATAAATAGGACACAACACAAACACAAAACCCATGACTGAAGAGGGAGAAGATCCCTAAACTGCCAAAAGACGAGGATCAAATATGGAACCAAGAAGAAAGAAGAACCCCCAAGAAAGAAGCAAACGATTTTTAAAAACTAGTTTTTCTTTATAGTTATGTCTAGCAGGTATAATGACATTATTAATCTTTTTAAATGAATATCCATCAGCTTGTAGGAGTTCAGGATCACAAACTCGATTTGCTCGGTTCACTAAAATTTAATTACGCCAATTTTTTGACGTGGATTGTGGTTTGATAATGAAGGTGCGTGTTAGGTTTCGCGAAAACCTAAAAGATAGTGAATTAATAGTTTTAGATGTTAGTATGTCACGAAATGATAAACTTCCATTAGTTTCCTTCTCCATGGTAAACTGGAAACTTGGATGTATACCATGTACAAAAATTAAAGATTCATGTATTGCTTTATCTCCATGTCTCCAATAATAAATGTGCCATCTACATATCTATAGCATACTTTTTGAGTTTTTTGAGTGCATTTTGTAACGCTACTGTTTCAAATTGTTTCAAATGAAAATTAGGTATAACAGGACTAAGAAAGAGGGCTACCCACTGCTACACCATCAAGCTGTTCAAAGAATTTATTATTTCACTAAAAATAAGTCGTTGTAAGACAGTGTTGAAAAAGAATTGTTATTTCCTTTGCAAAAATATGATCAATATATTCAATAGTTTCTTTTAGAGAGACTTTTGTTAAAAGTGAAACAACTTCAAAACAGACCATTATATCACCCTCTTCAATTTTGAAATTATGTATTTTTTTAATGAAGTCGGCAGAATTTTTGATATAATGGGGTGTGTTGCCTATATCAGGTTGTAATAAAAATGAATGATGTTTTGTAAGATTGTGTATAGGCGAACCGATTGAATGGCCTTAAAGAAATATTAGGTTTATGGATTTTTTAGACCATATAGGTTGTTGAGGGAGCTTCAGAGTTAGTTTCGCTTTCATTTCTTGAGGAATTTTGTTCGTTTTATAACGCAAAGCTATTGAGATATATGAACATCCTATTCAATGGGCAACAAGAAGGTCAGGTTTTGGCATCTTATAATTAAAAAAAGGCACAATGATACGTCTTAATTTTAATCTTAGTTCCTAAACCTTGAAGTAAGTGCTTTACCAATTATATGTTAAGTTACCACGACACTATAATAATTTGATATGTGTAGAGATTAAAATAAAAATAAAAATTAAAGATCATATTAAACGTACTACATTGTGGTTTAGTAACCGTTACAATTATTAACAAAAAACTATTCTTTTGTTAGATTTGACTAGATCTTTAATTGGTTGTTAACTTTTTACTTGTGAATGCTTTTATCAATTTCAGATTAAAGTTTTTCACAACTTTACACTTACATCATAACTTGATTAAATTTGCTCTTTGATTATGACATTGTTCAACGTTAGTCTTTGAGCGTTAGAGGGTGTTCTGATTTGGCATCATCAAGGCAGTTTAATAATATTCCATTTTACTAAAAATTAGATTCCATAGTTGGATTTATATGTTTTAGAAAATGTTACATTAATATCAGATTTATGCTTGCGTTTTCATATTTCCTAAATTTGTTGTAACTAAAGATATTACCATCACTAAGGACGATAACTGTTGTTGTTAATGAAACATATAGATTTATGTAAAATGTAAATCTAAAAATACACTATTAAAAAAACCCAAAGGCTAAGTGTTTTAATTTTTTGGGTGGTGTTTATAAGGTTTGAGTTGTAGAAATTTAATTTTATTTATGAATAGAACGCAGTGGTTTACTTCCGTGAAAGTTGTTTATGACTAATCTGGAGCATATATGTTGATGGAACAATAATCCATTTTTAATAGTGCAATATACTGCACAGTGGATATCTCGGTTCCTGTTAATAAAGGTAGATGGTCGAGGCGTTTGCCATAATTTGCTATTTTTTTTATGAAACGAAATAATCCACAAACAAAACTTCGCCAACTTTCTTCGTTTCTGTCACACAGGGTGGTTTTCATAAATTTGAAATTTTTGGCACTCCCCTCCTATCTCGCTTATCTTTTGAAATATTGCTTATACAAATAAGCGGAGTGGCGACTAACTGCAATGGAGATGGACGTGATAAGCGTAAAATAGCTAAAATTTGATTTCAAAAACCTTCAAATTTATCTTTAAATATATCTTGCAAGATCGTGGACCGCAAGATATTCATTTACTCGGAACATAAATCCTCAGAACTTTCTTGTATATTTCACGTTGAACGTAATCAATTGCTCTAATTACTTTTTGAAAGCACAAGTCCAAAAGACTCTCAATCCCAACTGATCTATTCGTTTCAACCTTATAATAATATGAACTAATACTTATAATTACCAACAATAATCCAAAATAAATAAATAAGTAAGGCCCAATTTAAAAAATAATAGTTAAATCTAGTAATTTTTAAATTGATTCGTAAAAGAATACATTTGAATGAAGTATGCTAACAACAGAAGCAAACCTCCACTTATTACTAATTCATTGTCCCCTTCTTAAACTAGAAACAGGCGTACCGATTTGTGTTTATTTTAAAATAAACAGATACTGACTTATAATATGATAAACAGTAACTGAAGATAAGATTTGTATTGAACGTTTAATTAAATAAACGAAATAGAACCAGTTAAATTTGATATCATCTAAAGGAAATTTAATTTCTAGCCAACATTCATAAATGCAGTCAAAAGCAACAAAAGGTTTATTACACTAAACTTTTATGATCCTTCGTGTAACTTTACACAAAGAAAGTTAATAAGGCACTACTGTCTTGCGATATTTAAATTAACTGTTTGTATTAAATAAACTTCAAAATGAAATTGTTGGGTGAATCCATTACACTACACATAACAAAGGTAGTGATTAATAGCCGTTATAGCCTAATTATTATTACAATAATAGTAATGACTTTTTAAAACAAAAACAATCTTTCACCATACGATATACAAAGATCGTCTTACTTATAAATTACTTACTCTTACTCCTTTTTAAATGAAGTATCCCAATTAATGAGGTTGAACTCCTTTAATTAATCCTATGAAATGTACCCACTCAACCTTTTAATGTCAAAGTGGTTGTATATATTATATATATATATATATATATATATATATATATATATATATATATATTGTTAATTTGCAATTCGTTTTTCTTAATAATTCATCAACAGGGCGACATAACGGCACAAAATTAGATATATGGGGGTTTTCGGGGGTGAAAAATTCAAATCCGTTCTTATTTTGGACGCCACTTGTAGAGGCCGCCACTTACAGTACATTACATCTATTAAAAATGACCTAATTTTTTTGTATCTTTCTGTATTAGCCTAAATACTAAAGATTATGAATTTTCCATCTAAGTTATACCTTGTAAATGTCTCTCCGAGTGACCGTTTTCAAGATATTTGCGTATAAATTATTCAGTTCACCTTTTCAAATTCCACATAAAATGTTGCTTGAAGTAAGCTGTGATTAAATCAGATGCAATAATAAATGCTATAATTGTAAATGTCAAACTTTATGGGTGTTTGTTGATATTTTGTACGTTTTTTTTAATTTTTATAACTGTGTACAAAATGCCCAGACATAATGAGTTTTCAAATGAAGAAATGCGTGATATGATTTGTGTATACGCGCAGAAATTATTTAATGGACGTAGGGCGCATCGAAGGTATTTGGAAATGTATCCACGACGGAAACAGCCAGATTTTAAAATTCTCAAGAATCTCTATGATCGACTGGGAGAAAAAGGCTCGTTTCGTCCCAAACGAGATTCTACAGGACGCCCTAAGATTATAACTCCTGACCAGGAAGATGAAATTCTGATTCGTGTAGCTGAAAACAGTGAACTAAGCACAAGACAGCTTGCTGCGAGAACTGGCTTAGGTAAGTCCACTGTTCACAAAATTCTTACTGAAGAGGGACTGTATCCATTTCATTTCGCGCCTGTACAAAATTGACTGCCAGCTGATTTACCAGCTAGACCGGCATTCGCTCGTTTTTGTCGTATCCAGCACAATGCCTACCCATTGTTTTTAGACAAAATATTATTTACCGACGAAGCAACCTTTACACGTAGAGGCGTTTTTAACTTTAGGAATAAACATTCGTGGGATTTAGAAAATCCACATTTAGTAGCCGAACATCACTTCCAACATGAATTTAAAATTAATGTTTGGTGCGGCCTTATTGGTAACCATGTATTGGGTCCCTTCGAATTACCTACTAATTTAAACGGCGAAATCTACCTTAATTTTCTGCAAACTCAGTTACCCGAGTATTTTGATGATTTGTCCCTAGAACTAAGACAAAACATGGTGTTCATGCAGGATGGAGCCCCTGCACATTTCTCTAGACGTGCCAAAGAGTATCTAAATGTTCAATTTCCTCATCGCTGGATAGGTCGTGGAAGCCAGAAGCCTTTGGCGCCTCGAAGTCCCGATTTCAACCCACTTGATTTTTGTTTCCGGGGATATTTGAAATGGCTCGTGTATAAAGAAACAGTGAACACTCGAGAAGAATTATGGCAGAAAATTGTAAATGCTGCCGAACAGTTTCGAAACGATCAGTTATTATTTAGGATAAGACGGGTTCTCAAATGTATTGAAGTGAATGGTAATCACTTTGAACAGTTATCGTCGAAAGATGCTCTCTTTTTTTATTAAATGTTAATATTTTTGTATTGTAGTTTTCTTGTTGTTATTTCTGTAGTAATTATAGCATTTATTATTGCATCTGATTTAATCACAACCTAGGTACTTCAAGCAAAATTTTACATGTGAGACTTTGAAACGGTGTACTGAATAATTTATACGCAAATATCTTGAAAACGGTCACTCGGAAAGACATTTACAAGGTATAACTTTTTTTTGTAGAAAAGATGGAAAATTCATAATCTTTAATATTTAGGCTAATACAGGGAGATACAAAAAAATTAGGTCATTTTTAATAGATGTAATGTACTGTAAGTGGCGTCCAAAATAAGAACGGATTTGAATTTCTCACCCCCGAAAACCCCCACATATCTAATCTTGTGCCGTTATGTCGCCCTGTTGATGAATTATTAAGAAAAAATGAAATGCAAATTAACACTTTAACACCCTGTATCTCGGTTATAATCAACTTTTGGACTAAGGTAAGTATGGCTAAATCACAATATCTTTAACCAAGGAATATCCAGTTTTGCTGTGTACCATTAATTAGCGGACACCCTGTATATATATATATATATATATATATATATATATATATATATATATATATATCGTGTGTGTGTGTGTGTGTGTGTGTGTGTGTGTGTGGTGTGTGTGCGTGTGTGCGTATGAATGAATGAAATTGTTGGGTAAATCCATTACACTGCACATACCAAAGGTAGTGATTAACTGCCGTTCTAGCCTAATTATAATTACAATACTAGTAATGGCTTTTTTAACAAAAAATCGATCTTTCACCATACAATATACAAAATTCGTCTTACTTATAAATTTCTTACTCTTACTCCTTTTTGAATGAAGTATCCCAAGTATTGAGGTTGAGCTACTTTAATTAATCCTAGGAAATGTACACACTCAACCTTTTAGTGTCACGCACCCATATATATATATATATATATATATATATATATATATATATATATATATATATATATATATATATATATATATGTGCGTGTGTGCATGTGCAGTGTGCGTGCGTGTGTGTACGTGTGTGCGTGTGTGCGTGTGTGCGGTGTGCTGTCGTCGTGTGCGTGTTTAGTGTGTGGGCGTGTACGTGCGTGTGGCGTGTGTGCGTGTGTCGTGTGTGCGTGTGTGCGTGTGTGCGTGTCGTGTGCGTATGTGCGTGTGTGCGTGTGTGTGTGTGCGGTGTGCGTGTGTGCGTATGTGCGTGTGTGTGTGTTGTGTGTGTACGTGTGTCTGTGTGCTGTGTGCGTGTGTGCTGTACGTGGTGCGTGTGCGTGTGCGTGTGTGTGTGTGCGTGTATGCGTGTGTGCGTGTGTGCGTGTGTGCGTGTGTGCGTGTGTGGTGTGTGTGTGTGGTGTGGTGTGTGCGTGTGCGTGTGTGTGTGTGTGTGTGTGTGTGTGTGTGTGTGGTGTGTGTGTGTGTGTGTGTGTGTGTGTGTGTGTGTGTGTGTGTGTGTGTGTGTGTGTGTGTGGTGTGTGTCTGTTGGTGTGCCTGTGTGCTGTGTGTGTGTGCGTCTGTTCGTGTGTGCGTGTGTGCGTGCGTGCGTGCGTGTGTGTGTGCGCGAGTGTGCGTGTGTGCGTGTGTGCGTGTTTGCGTGTGTGCGTGTGCGTGTGTACGCGTGCGTTTGTACGTGTGTGCGTGTGTTCGTGTGTGCGTATGTGCGTGTGTGTGCGTGTGTGTGTGTGTGTGTGTGTGTGTGTGGTGTATGTGTGTGTGGGTGGATGTGTGTGTCCACGTGTGCATTGTAGGCGTGCGTGTGTGCGTGTGGACGTGTGCACGTGCATGTGTGTTGTGGGCTTGTGTGTTTGTGTGCGTGTGAGCGTGTGTACGTGTGTACAGTGTGCGTGTTTAAGTGTGTGCGTGTGTGTATCTATAATAAGCATTAATTTATTTACCCATGCTAACAAATTTAGGACTCCTGATAGTTGATAAGACTGTTTGAATAACGGAAAATTTATCTAAATCAATCAATGGTAGGTGTAAAGAGATAAAGTGAAACAAGTTCTTGGCATTCTTCCTTCACCAATATGAAACTACCTCAGGCACAAAAACAAGATTGTTACATTTAAACATTTAAATTTCTTCTCGTAATACCAAGTAACTTTAATTATTGTCGCTCTAATGTGAATTTGGATATATGAAAAGTAGTAAATTGACGTAGTGGGTGCATTTATACAACTTTATTGCTTTCTATCACCCAAACACCACCTTAACGTACATTTAAACAAAATTTTGACATTAGATAGGTATATCGGTTTTAACCCGACAATAAAGAGAGTTGTTTATTCCGTTTGAAAGGTTAGATCGCGAGGATGTATCTTAGCTATGATTCCAGAAAATATGTTACAGCCGTTAATGTAACGATCATCAGCTCTTTTCTAGTTGATGAAGGGATTTTTACTTATTAGAGGTTTTTTGTTTCGGGTTTTTTAATTTATTTTAATATCTATGAAAATCTATATTAAATAAATGCAATTTAATTATCCACATCCGAACAAATAAAATGCACCATTATCCCTGTCAAAATATTGCAGAACAAGAATTAATATGTCAATCTAAAACACAGGATGTGTATTCATTTATTACGTCTTGTTCTTTGTCCCGAATTCAATAGATGATTGAAAACGTTTTTATTGCATTCTGTTTTACGTCAGTGTGAGAAGAGACCTGCTTTACACGCGCAAATAGTAATTACAGAAACGAAACAAATGTAAGTACATTATTTGATTAGTTCCTAAACATCTTAAAGTTTACCTGAATGCAGTTCTACAAGATGAGCATACAGGATCTAAAACTTCTAAATTTAGAATTTATTAATTTGCATGGTTATTTTAATTAGTATGCCCAATTTGTATTGACTTTTTATTCTACAATACAATTTTATATAGGATTTAATTACCAATTTTTCGAAACAAATGCAGATGCAGTCCAAATAAGATCTACACATGCCAAATATATTGGGCGCTTTCAAGAAATTTACATAGGATACTCAAATTGGCGCTGAAACTCAGTTATTTCGAATTCTTTATTACCCTGATTTTCTTCACCGGCATATTGCACCTAAAAGTAAGAACACGTTTAAAATGACATCCTTATAACTAGAACAAACTGTTTTGCAGAATAGTCCGAGGTTACTAGAAATGTTAAATTATCATTGAAAAGCCAAAAAATAAGTGACTGATTTGTTTTCTCTAAAACAATAAATAAATTTATCACCGTAATGACAGTCTTCACAAGATGACTATAATACGTACAATACACTAAATGAAATAAAGATAATTCGTAATTTAATTATTGCCCATTGTTTGACTGTTTGTAGCTGATGCGTGCGTGAGTGTGTGACTGTAGGACTAGTTGACTAAGTGCGTGTTTGAACAAATGCAGATGCGTCAAATAGCGCATGCAATTGTGTGTGGCGCCTATGTCAATGAAATTGTGTATGTGTGTGTGTAGTGTGTGCGTGAATCGTGTTGTGTCGATGTCGTGTGGTGTGCGTGTCATCGTGCGTTGCGTGTGCGTGCGTGTGCGTGCGTGCGTGCGTGTGCGTGTGCCGTGCGTAAAGTAGACGTGTAAGTGCGTGCGTGTGCGTGTGACGTAGCGTGTGTGCGTGTGCGATGACGTGCGCGGTAGCGTGCTGACGTGTAGAACGTAGTGCGCCGTGTACGATGCGTAGTCGTGAATGATAGCGCGTCGTAAACGCGTGACGTGTGTGCGTGTGCGTGCGGTGCGTGCGTGCGTGCGGAAAACAGTGACGACGTAAAATTTACGTGCACTGCACGTAACGTGAACACGTGTACGTAGTACGAAATGTACGATACGGTACGGTACGCGTACGGTACGTGACGTAAGTGCGTACGTGTGCGTAAAAGTGCGTGCTGTCGTGTGCGTGTGCTGACGTGTGCGTGTGCGGTGCGTGTGCGTGGCGTGTGCGTGCGTGTGGTGGCGTGTGACGCGTGTACGTGCTACAGTGCGGTGTGATGTGCGATGCTAGTGCGTAAGTGCGCATGTCGTGTGTGTGTGTGGTGCGCGTAGCGTGTGCGTGAGTGCGTGTGTGCGTGTGGTGTGTGTGTGTGGTGCGTGTGCGTGCGTGCGTGTGCGTGTGCGTGTGTGCGTGCGTGCGTGTGCGTGCGTGTGCGTGTGCGTGTGCGTGGCGTGGCGTGCGTGTGCGGTGCGTGCGTGTGCGTGTGCGTGCGTGTGCGTGCGTGTGCGTGTCGTGCACGTGCGTGTGCGTGTGACGTGTGCGTGTGACGTGTACGCGTGTACGTGACGTGTGCGTGACGTGTACGTGTGCGTGTCGCGTGTGACGTGTACGTCGTGTGCGTGTCGTGCGTGTAGCGTGTCGTGTCGTGACGTGTGCGTGCGTGCGTGCGTGGTGCGTGTGCGTGTGCGTCGTGTGCGTGTGCGTGTGACGTGTGACGTGTGACGTGTACGTGTACGTGTACGTGACGTGTACGTGTACGTGTACGTGCGTGACGTGTACGTGTACGTGTACGTGTGACGTGTACGTGACGCGTAGCACGTCGTACGTCGGTGACGCGGTGACGTGCGCGTGTACGTGGCGTGTGCGTGTGACGTGTGCGGTGTGCGTGTGCGTGTGACGTGTACGCGTCGTGCGTACGTGCGTGTGCGTGTACGTGTACGTGTCGTACGTGTACGTGTGCGTGTGCGTGTGACGTGCGTACGTGCTACGTGTACGTGTGACGTGCGTATCGTGTACGTGTACGGTGACGTGTACGCGTACGCGTACGCGTACGTGTGCGTGCTGCGTGTGCGTGACGTGTGCGTGTGCGTGCGTGTGCGTGACGTGACGTGTGCGTACGTGCGTGTGCGTTGCGTGTGCGTTGCGTGTGCGTGTGGCGTGCTGCGGTGCGTGTGCGTAGTGCGTGTGCGTGTGCGTGACTGCGTGTGACGTGCGACGTGTCGCGTGTACGACGTGACGTGTACGTAGTGCGTGTCGCGACGTGACGTGACGTGTGACGTGTGACGTGTGCGTGTACGTGACGTGTACGTGCACGTGACGTGTACGTGTACGTGTGCGTGTACGTGTACGTGTACGTGTGTGTCCACGTGTGCATGTGTAGGCGTGCGCGTGTGTGCGTGTGGACGTGTGCACGTGTGCGTGTGTGCTTGTGGGCTTGTGTGTTTGTGTGCGTGTGAGCGTGTGTACGTGTGTACGAGTGTGCGTGTTTAAGTGTGTGCGTGTGTGTATCTATAATAAGCATTAATTTATTTACCCATGCTAACAAATTTAGGACTCCTGATAGTTGATAAGACTGTTTGAATAACGGAAAATTTATCTAAATCAATCAATGGTAGGTGTAAAGAGATAAAGTGAAACAAGTTCTTGGCATTCTTCCTTCACCAATATGAAACTACCTCAGGCACAAAAAAACAAGATTGTTACATTTAAACATTTAAATTTCTTCTCGTAATACCAAGTAACTTTAATTATTGTCGCTCTAATGTGAATTTGGATATATGAAAAGTAGTAAATTGACGTAGTGGGTGCATTTATACAACTTTATTGCTTTCTATCACCCAAACACCACCTTAACGTACATTTAAACAAAATTTTGACATTAGATAGGTATATCGGTTTTTAACCCCCGACAATAAGAGAGAGTTGTTTTTTTCCGTTTGAAAGGTGAGTCGGCCGAGGATGTTCTTAGCTATGATTCCAGAAAATATGTTCAGCCGTTTGAAGATCATCAGCTCTTTTCTAGTTGATGAAGGGATTTTTACTTTTTAGAGGTTTTTTGTTTCGGGTTTTTTTTAATTTATTTTAAATTAATGAAGAATCTAGCTAGTCTAATTAGTAATAGCTTTGCATAATGTTACAAATTAAAATGGTTTCTTGTTAGTAAGACAGTAATTAACTGTGTTCAAATTCTAAAACCGGATGGTTTCCAAACGATAAGAAACCAAACGGACATTAAATTTATGTGCATAATAGTTACAAGATTTTAGCACCTGATCCGTTCATTTACATTATACTTGTACATACATTAAGTGTTAACTAACACATCAAATGTAACCATTAAATCTATTATTTTATATACAACTTTTTAATTAATGTGTTATTTTAATATCGTTGAAAATCTTACTTAAATAAAATGCAATTTAATTATCCCACATCCGGAACAAAAAAAACTGCACCATTATCCCTGTCAAAATATTGCAGAACAAGAAATATGTCCAGCACTAAAAACACAAGGATGTGTATTCATTTATTACGTCTTGGTTCTTTGTCCCGAATTCAATAAATGATTGAAAACGTTTTTATTGCATTCTGTTTTACGTCAGTGTGAGAAGAGACCTGGTTTACACGCGCAAATAGTAATTACAGAAACGAAACAAAATTATAGTACATTATTTGATTAGTTCCTAAAACACTTAAAGTTTACCTGAATGCAGTTCTCTCACAAGATGAGCATACAGGGATCTAGAAAACTTCTAAATTTAGAATTTTGATAATTTGCATGGTTATTTTAATTAGTATGCCCCAATTTGTATTGACTTGTTTTATTCTACAATACAATTTTATATAGGACCTTAAGTTATTACAATTTTTTCGAAACAAATGCAGATGCAGTCCAAATAAGATCTACAGCATGCCAAATATTTGGGCGCCTTTCAAGAAATTTACATAGGATACTCACAAATTGGCGCTGAAACTCGTTATTTCGAATTCTTTATTACAACCCCCTATTTTCTTCACCGGCATATTGCACTCTAAAAAGTAAGAACACGTTAAAATGACATCCTTATAACTAGAACAAACTGTTTTTGCAGAATATCCGAGGTTACTAGAAAATGTTAAATTATCATTGAAAAGCCAATAAAACGTGACTGATTTGTTTTCTTCGGAAAACAAAATAAATAAAAATTTATCACTCCGTAATGAACACTTACAACAAATGACTATAATACGTACAATACACTAAATGAAATAAAGATAATTTAAAAATTTTGTGTAGGTGACGTCTGTGCGTACGCGCATATGTGCGTGAGTGCTGTGACGTGCGTGCGTGTGTGCGGTGACGTGCGTGTGATGTGCGAATGCTGTGCGATGCCGCTGTGTGTGTCGTGTCGTGCGTGCACGTATGTAGTGACGTAGTGTGTACGTGTACGTGTACGTGTGGTACGGTGTACGTGTACGTCGTGTGCGCTAGTACGTGTGACGTAGTGCGTGTGTGTGCGTGTGCGTGTCGTGTGCGTGTACGTGACGTGTGCGTGTGCGTGTGCACGTCACGTGCGTGTCGTCGTGACGTAGTGTACGTGTTGCGTGTACGTGCGTGCGTGTGCGTGACGTGCGTACGCGTGCGTGTGCGTGTCGTGTGCGTGTGACGTGTGCGTGTGCGTGCTGTGCGTGTCGTGCGTGCGTGCGTGCGTGTGCGTGTGCGTGCGTGTACGTGTGCGTGCGGTGTGCGTGTCGTGTGCGTGTCGTGCGTGCGTGTGCGTGTCGTGTCGTGTACGTGTGCGTGTCGTGTCGTACGTGCGTACGTGACGTGTACGTGTACGTGTACGTGTACGGTGCGTGTACGTGTACGTGTACGTGCTACGTCGTGCGTCGTGTCGTGCGTGGCGTGCGTGTCGTGTCGTGTGCGTGCGCGTGCTGCGTACGGTCGCTGGCTGCGTGCTGTCGCGTGTGCGTGCGTCGTCGTGTGCGTGTGACGTGTCGTGTACGTGTACGTGTACGTGTACGTGTGCGTGTGACGTGTACGTGCGTACGTACGTGTACGTGTACGTCGTACGTGTACGTGTACGTCGTTACGTGTGCACGTGTACGTGTCGTGACGTGTACGTGTACGTGCGTGTACGTGTACGTGTACGTCGTGTACGTGCTACGTGTACGTGTACGTGTACGTGTACGTACGTGTACGTGTACGTGTACGTGTACGTGTATCGTGTACGTGTACGTGTAGTGATGTGTAGTGTGTATGTGTAGGTGTAGTGTATGTGTATGTGTGTATGTGTATGTGTATGTGTATGTGTATGTGTATGTGTATGTATGTATGTGTATGTGTATGTGTATGTGTATGTGTATGTGTGTGTAGTGTACGTGTACGTGTATGTGTTGTATGTATGTGTATGTGATGCGTATGTGTATGTGTATGTTATATATATATATATATATATATATATATATATATATATATATATATATATATATACATGTGTGTGTGTGTGTGTGCCTGTATGTGTATGTGTGCGTATTGTAAGGTTATTTTGACGCATCATGTATTTGCAGTATTTTGATAACGTATGTAACGTATTTTGAGTGCAGCTGAAGTGAGTTTGCATGAAAAGAATGTTTGTGTGTGTGTGTGTGTGTGTGTGTGTGTGTGTGTGTGTGTGTGTGTGTGTGTGTGTGTGTGTGTGTGTGTGTGTGTGTGCTTAAGGTAAGTGGTGTAAAGGATACGTCACTGGATTTTTAAGGAAACCTTAGTTATCGTATGAAGGAATATTTGAATATTGTAGAAAGATTTTCGTACTGAAACCGTTAAATTTGGTTGAGAAATAATGTTTTGAGTAAATTTTTATTGATGCAGCACTGGTCTTTACTACTGCGTACAAAGGAATTTGAACTAAAGAAATGGATGTAGACGTACGAATGAGTGGGTTTTGTGGGATATTGAAATT
Source organism: Vesta saturnalis (assembly GCA_036346205.1). Classification (NCBI taxonomy): domain Eukaryota; kingdom Metazoa; phylum Arthropoda; class Insecta; order Coleoptera; family Lampyridae; genus Vesta; species Vesta saturnalis. Next base: position 713,258 of record JARFJB010001404.1, read on the forward strand.
GTATTAACGTGCAGTAAGGAATATGGATGCATTTTCTTTATTGTGGAAATTTTTGGTAACGTTGTGCAATATTGGTAAGTTGTATGCGTATGTGTACGTAAAGGGGTGATTTCGCGAAAATGATGCGGAAATAAAATTCGCTCACGTGCAAGATATGTATGAAAAGACGAAGAACGACCTGGTAAATATACTGAATAAATGTGGTGAGGATAGATGATTTCATGGGGGGGGGTTATAAATTTTCACGTAAAATAAAGATGGCGGCGGGTGTCGTACAGGGTAGCGTAGTTAAGTCCATGTTGGACATTATGACGCGATGTAGAGACGCAGTGAATACGCGATTATGATACGTAGATTTTGAATTTAGGGCGAGATGCATTTGGAAAGGAGGGCTAAAAGCATATAAGTGAGTGCCCGTCTTGAGATGAGAGAAGCTTAAGCGTTGGCTAGAGTAGACGGCGCGCGCGCTGAGTTATGATTAACGCTTAAAATGTTTTAGTGCGGGAGTTTTATTTATGAAAATCGTAATGTGTGCAACGACTGCAAATAACCCTTAGTGGGATTGATAAGAAGTAGACATACATACATAAACCAAGTAGTAAATTAAGGGTTGAAGGGAAAACTATTTTATATTATTTTTCGTCAATAAATTGAAAGTGCTTATGCAGATCTGAAAATTAAACAAGTATTTTGTTAAAAGTGTTTAGTACAGCGCGTGACATTACAAAAGTTTTATAAGCTTAAGGTAATCACTTAAGTTAACGGACCGAAAATTGTAAAAGTAGCTTAAAGAAGTGGTGGTTTTACGAACGTTCGAAGTATATTCGTACAATCGTCACCAAATGCAATTTTATTGTATAAAAAGCAAATAAGAGCTTCGATATCCAAAGGGGAAGCATACATACCCTTTATGTTAAACATGTATGTAGTGAAGAGCTAAACTCTATACATAAATACGATGTTATGCTAAATTAAAGAAAAACAAAAGGGACCATGAAGATATGTGAATGAAGAACTGTTCGCGGGTGCGTTAAAGGAATGCGGTTGTTATGTGTACCCAAAGTGCTGGCCAATTTAAAGGCTTAAAGGCTTAAATGATCTTTATTGTAAGAATTAGCTATAAGACTTATTGGCGAATACGAACACGATCACCTTTTTTAAGATAATATTCTTTCTTTGCTTTGCCCATTATTCATTTAAGTTTAGTTGTTATATTGACTTGACTGTTTACATATTTTTAATAATTGCAAGTAATCTTTACCTTATTTTATTTTGGAGATTAAGGTTCGATTTGACATCTTGTATTGGCCAGATCTTTCACAAAATTTCAATAAAACCTTGGAAAGTAAAGCAGAACAGTAGTAACAAAATACTCAATTTTGATTTAGTATTTCCATAAAGCAGAACGTTTACATTTGAAGTGATAAAGCATAAATATATTTATAAATGTATAACTACGATTACTAGAGTTGGTATTTTAATATAAAATAAGTAGATCATTAATAAGGAAAGCACTAGTCATTCTATCGTTGAGTTATTTAGCAATTAACCAGTAGCATTGGGATAATGAATATAATTAAATCGTTTCGTTTACTCATTTTGTGTTAGAGGTTTTTCTAAATTGCGCATTGACTATTTGTTTAATTTTAAAGTTCATTCACAGTTGCAAATTTAAATTGGTAGATATACGAGGGACAGTTTAAAAACTACATAAGGTAACGTTTTATTTTTATGAATTGGAGTTTTCATTTGTACAGGGTGTATTCAGGAAGTTATAACTACATTTTCTGAAGTTTTGAGTTGATTTGTCTGGAAGTGTGTTTGGACTTTGAAAAGTATATGAGTTTACTGAGTAGGCTTCAATCCTGTTTTCCACGATCAAACAAGATTAATTTACCATCTCGCCTAAGACGATTTATTTTAGCAAATGTAAGATTGTGGTGGCGCCAAGAGACATCTTTCTCGGACTGAGCTGTATAAATAGTGAATTTATGGTAAGTTTAAGGTATTTGAGCTGGTTATTCAATCTTTTTACTCCTTATCTCCATCCCGCCCATTTCCACTGTAGCTGGCTTGGCAACCCGGTTACTAATATAAGCATACGCGACGCCTGGTGCGGATTGGACGTGTAACATTAGGTGTTTGTATGTGTGTGTGTGTGTGTGTGTGCGTGCGTGAGTACGTGCATGCGTGCGTTCGTCTGTGTGTGGATGTTAGTATCTACTCCAGCACGACATATATACGTACTGAATATTTCATATTTAAGCTTGCTTATATTTCCAGCGGCAAAAATGATTGATTTATTAGGAGCAGTTTTGGGCTGTATAAAATATTTCAGAAACAGCTGCATATTTCAAATATATAAAAATGTTGGCTCAAATTTTCACAATATCTGAATAACGATTAATTTTATAAGAAAATGGGTAACCATATTTTTTAAAGATAATTTAATTTTACATAGCTTTTCTTTGTAAAGTATGTTAATTCGAAGCCAAATAAGTCTTAAAAATTAAATAAATACGATTGTAACAGTATTTCCAATACTGCATAGAACCAAGCGGCTTTGGAGTTTTTTAGGTTGCAATCGGAATGTCTATTATCCTCTATATGACATAAATATTTATGCTTCCACATCATATAAATTATTGTTGTTGTTTTAACAAGGTTGCCTATTTTCATTGTAAACGTATTACAATAAAGGTTTCCACTTCATAGGTTGGAAGAAAGTGTGTTTCACACCAGATATTTTCGCAAGTAACACCCTTTAGAACGATATGTGTTAAATTTTATAACAATCGGACCATAATATACTAAATAATAATTATTTCTTTGCAATTTTGAAAACAATGGAATAAACCGAGTTTCTTGCATTGGTAAAAAACGCTTTTTAATGGGAAAAACACAGTTCAAGCTCAGTAATGGCTAGAAAACCGTTATCTGGACTCACTCTGAGAAGCATTTCTCGGTGGTATTCCGATTTCAAACCTGATCACACGGACACAAATTATGCTGACGTCCAAATGATACAATGACTCAAGAAAACATTAAGCAAGTCCTGAACATAGTGAAGGAATATCGAAAAGTGAAAGTGCGTGAGAACGCTGCGAATATCAAGATATCAATTGCTAGTATTTTCACTAATTTGCGTCAAAATTTGGCTACGTTTGTCCAAAATTACTTGAAATAAAAACTGGAAAGGAAAAAAGGAAAGGGCCGCGTATTTCATTCCCTCCCCAAGGGGGATAGCAGGCTGCTCGAGCTTTCCGAGCTCCTTCAGCCACAATCATGGATTCCCAGCATACATACATACATTACGTATATATGCATGGTGGCGTTAAGGGTGGGTGTGGTCAGGATAGAATAGAAAGGAACGGAGTTAGGGTTCTGAGGGGGAAAATACTACCCCAACATTCGCCTAAGTAGCCGCACATGGTGTGCATATACGCAGTGACCACGCCGCTACATGTGTATGAGGAAAATCGCCTGAAAAAACCTCATACAAGGTAGACGGTAACGGGAATCGAACCCATTACCTCCCGAATCCTAAGCAGGTCGTGTCACCACTACGGCACACACACAACACACAAACACTGGACCACCTCATTTCGAAATCAAATCGGATATCATCTGAGTGGAGAGCAGTCGGTGAAAGCCGTCCAACAGCCACAACTCGTAACAAGGATACGGTCTCGGTGTCTTAGGAACACGGACAGCATAATATTTCTGTATTATAAGTGTTTTGTAACTGAGGTTTCCTATTAGTGGAGTTTATCGGTTTATTTCCACTGTTTATGCTTTTTGAGCGCGACGTTTCGGAAGCGGACTCTGCTTCCGTCATCAGACTTAGTCCTGAGAAGAACTATTTTCGCACTTGAGTCGAATTCATATGTAATATACAATTTTTTTCCCAAGCACTTGACTACTCTTAGATTCGAACTTGGTACCTTTCACTTACTAGTCTGACACCTTTACCGCTGAGCCACTGTGTAATCCAATATATATTTTTTAGAACTTATATATATATATATGTATATATATATATATATTAAACTTTTTCGTGGTTGCGCAGAAGTTTATTGCGCATGTTGCGCCGTAACTTCTTGCGCAGGTGTATTGCGCCTAAGCTCTCCGCGCATTAGTCCGTATGGGTTTCATTTCTTCGCTTATTGGATTTTCTGCTACTACGATGTATGTGGCTTCGCTTCGCCACTATATGTATGTTATCCCATTGGATGCGGTGGTCTTCGTTCCAGACATGTACGGCGATCCTTGATCTTTCTGTTTCGTCCTTACGGACGTTGTTCTTATGTTCCTGAGTTCTCACTTTGAGTGGTCTGCTGCTCTCTCCTATGTATGCTCTGCCGCATTCGCATGGTAGGTTGAATACACAATTCTTGGAATTCTAATCTTCATTGTATAGTTTGATTTTGGTTAGTATTACCCTGAGCGTTCTGGTCGATTTGAAGGCAGTGCGTATCTTGTATTTACTACCTATCCTTCGTATTTTGTCTGAGGTACCTTGTATATATGGTATTATCGCTGTATATTTAGGTTCTTCTTTATCGGTTACCCTTTCCCTGTTTAGGTTAGGTGTTAGATCGGGGTAGCCATTTTCTTAGATTGTTCTAGCGATATTTTCTTTTTCTTATTCTATAATAGTGGGGAACCCATCACCTTCCCAAACTTTTCTTGATAGAATTTGTCTTCCACCTGGAAATATATAGTTCTAATGTATATTGTCAGAAGTTCCATTATTGTGTTTCCCGAGAGTTGCGTGCGTTCGTCTAACGTTTCATCTTTTTGCAGCTTGTCCCTTATGACAGTTAGTGCCTTATCGGTGGACACATTTGTGGATATGCTGACAATGTCAAACCTTCGTGGTTTCCACGAAGTGCTGCGTATTCTTGACCATAGACTCGGTTTTTCCCGATAAGGGTGTGATGATGCCTCGCAGACAGTGTACCAACAAGGTGAATTTCTCGAGCTCAGAGGAATTCCTTGCTTGTGAATGTTTGGTAGGCCGTACAGATGCGGAGGTTTGCTGTAGTGTGGGATAAGCCTAGCTCTCTGTTAATCGGAGAACTCCCCTTATATTTTGCCAGCGTCAGGTATATCCGTCTTTCGACTGATGGTGTGCGGTCTTTTGGTATTTGTTTGTACTCGCCCTCGTCTAGTAGTTCTTGGATCTTACTGTTGTAAGTGTCCATTTCCATTACCACAGTCGCGTTTCCTTTGTCTGCCGGGAGGAGTCATTCTTAAGGGAAATAACCGCTCTCCTTTCTAGGTTAGAGAGGTTAGTTTTAGTTCGCCTAGATGAATCTAGGACTGATCTAACCTTGCTTCTGTATTCTTCGGCTTCTTCAGGATATAATTTTATAGCTGTTTCTTCGACTGCGGTTATTAAATCTACTTTCGGAATATACCTCGGTGTTATCGCATAGTTCAAGGCTTTGCCCAGAACCTGCATTTCGTTTTCGTTCAACTGTCGTTTAGAGATGTTTATGATAGTGTTTTTCGATTGATGTTGGTTGGTTCTTTCTTCTCCTTCATTAGCTTTTCGAGTTTCTTCTGCTGAATTTCCTTGTGCATTGCCTTGGTCATCGAATATTTACTTCTGGTAGCCGTATTTATCCTATCAAAGTCTTGTTCGTTCACTCGATTTCGAATGGTTTCTCCAATCTCGTTGGATTGGTGTTCGAGCTGGTACTTTCTGAAACGGTGATGTCTGATTCGTTCTTTGACTAAAGCTTCGCTAGCTCTCTTTGCGGTTAGTGATATTTTCCGGCTGTGTATCGGAGTTTTGATGTTAAGCCCGTTGGGTATTACGTTGTTATCACCGTAATCATCGTAAATGAACGTGAGTTTGCACGAAAACTTTTTTGAAGAATGGATATGTAGCTATATCTAACAACAACACAAAGACTAAACAGTCGATATAATTTACTGTTTTATTTATTATAATGGGACGTTGATTACGTTTCCCCAAAGAGTAGATAATTTATGCATACACACCGAACATGCATTTATTTTCCCCGATAACAAAGCTAATTATAACTTTATCCTAATATCACGATATGAAGCATGTACACTTCGTACTTAACATATATTTCAGTATTAATACTGACGAGGGCAAGTTGCGACATTTTACATCAACTTATAAATTTATAAATAACAACAAAAGAAAGTAATACCCCTCTCTGGTCCGTTGAAAGATCTTTCAGTTCGTAAATCTGAAAAGGCAAATTTATACATATATATATATATATATATATATATACAGGTATGGAAAAACATTATTGCGGGTCTGACTTATAATAAGCTAGAAAGAAACCCAATTAGCGTTATATGAGTGTGAGAGAACATAACTTTACCGATGTTGCCACTTTCATATTTGTATGTAGGCACAAAATATGAACTACTTAATTCTCCTTCAATCTAGCTTCAACATTTCTAACGAAACCAAAGCAATTAAGATGATGTTGAAAAGTCGCGTGTTCTTTGAAACTATTAAGTAAATATGAAAATGTAAACTTTCACCATTAACACTCATAATAAAATACTTATCTTTTTTGGGGTTTTTTAATGGTGTACTTTAAATTATACAATCTAAACGTTTCGATAACACTTACAGTTATCTTCGTCAGTAGTAATGTTTGTTAAAAATTGTTAAAGATGTAGTAAACAATTTTGTCAAATTTGACAAGTTGTGTGTGCAAGTAACATTTTCCTAAATCCGCATCAACAGTGATTATATTACTGCACACAGTAAAGAAATATGTATGAAAATTTCCCTATAAAAGTGATGATTAACATCGACGAAACAGCAAAAAGAGAGATTTTGTCAAAATATATGCACTTAACAACAATGGCTGCTTGGAAAGTAAGAAATTTTCAACCCAAAATGTTCTTATCAAAATCATTGTTGCCAAAATCAAATTTATATGTATTACAATAAAGAGTTGTTTGTAAGATATACTTATTTAGTATTATCCTATCTACTGGTAATTCAACAGTTAACAGATCACCTTATTAAATGTACTGAATATCGAAACTAACCAGAACCCACGTACATCCCATAGATCGGCACTTGAAAGATTTCGTTTCGTAAACTGTTCTAGCAGATGTATATATAGCATAGTATATACAGATATATATTTAGATACATTATTCTATGCGAAATAAGGATTATTCGAGTAATCTCTTAAATAACAACCCGTAAGATATTCCAATCTACAGATATAATTCTGGTTTTGTTTTAGAACAGTAAGCAAAGAAAATTATGATTGTCATATTTCGATAAGGATCCTATAACTCTTGATTTTTACACGCTTACACATATTACATATGAAACAAATGTAATGTAAAGTAGTTTCTTTCAGCAAAAATGCTACGTCATGTTCTGTTGAATTACTTTGTAAATTGAATGTAACCTTTAATCGTACAATACTAATAAAATGACTATCTTGCCGTTTTTAATGGTTGTACTTTCACAAACTACCAATTTACTGAACACGTTCGATAAACGTTACTGTTTTCCGCTTCTAAAACAGTGGGCTTGTATTAGTTAGAAACTGCAAATACTATCAACAATCCGCAAGACAATTTTATCAAGTAACTTTATTTTTCTCTGATAATCCGACCAAAGCATTAGATGTACTGCGATTATCAGTAGGTAACACTATCTATGAGACATTCATAACTAATGATTATAGAAACTTCTTAAAGAGATTCTGTAAAATACGTATGCACTTAAAGACTCGGGTCATATCCAGACAAAGGAATATTCCAAACGAGTATGTTACTTATCAAAATCGATTTATACCTCATTTATATATGGAATAAAGTGTTGTTGCTAAATAGCCTAAAATACGCTACATAGATGTAATGCACAATTACGATTGACTGCCCTTATTATGTGAATATCCAATCTTAATTTCCTCACGTACATCCCATAGATGGTACTTGTAGGTTTATTTGAAACTTTTCAATAAATATAAACAGAACTTTAACTACATATGTATCTACAAAAAGCCGTACGGTTTAATCTGTAAACTAACAACCTGAATTGTCATATTACAGTTGATATCAATTTCAGTTTTGCTTTAACAGTCCAAAGAATCCTGGCTGCTGCAAGATAAATCCTAAATCGATTAACGTTGAGGCTGAATTTACAGTATAAAATGTATGTAAAAAGTGTTTTTCTTCAGCAAAAATGCAAGATTTAATGTCAATACTTTAAATGAGTTAATTCAACGAAATGTATAAAGCGCACTTAATAGCCATAAGTCAATTTACTATGTTCAATAGTTGTATTTGCTATACTATTTATATTTATGTACACTGTATACACTTCAACTAAGAAATTATCGCTTTATGTATGTTGATAGACCATAAGCTAGATTGGATTTAGTAGGTCTGTTATGAACTAACAAGTAAATAGCAATTATTAAATTATTAACTACATTAAACTGAGTCGCCATCCAGTGGACACATTATATCCGGATAACAGGACTGCGCGAAACTTTGCTTATGTAAGAATAATTTGTATGATTTTAGAATCGTAGCAAGATTATGATCAATCGATTAGACTGTATCATTATTTATCATCGTTTCAATTTCATTCAGACAATGTAAGGTATAAATTTTCAATCTACAACTACTCATTATTAATATGTTTAGATACATAAGATAGTATCTTAAATACATACCTATATATATATATATAGTATATATATATATATATCATATATGAACTGCCTATTCTCCTTGAAATCATCATAACTTTGACGACTTTACAGTTTTATTAAGTACTCTCTTCAAGGGCCAGTTCTTTGTGAATATAGGTTATTCCGATTAAGCCAAAGTATGCGATTTATGTAATATTCTAGACCACTAATGAGGGTAGAAATTCTTAGGTTCTGTAATGGATTTTGTCTGTAGAAAACAATAACGATTTTATTCTATGGGTCGATTAACTTTGCATGGAAATTTGATAAACATACTTGCTTCAAGATATAAAGATTTAATGTAGACACGTTTATCACTAGAGTATCATTTTAATATCGCCCTCTCCCAATGTTGAGATCGCAGACAACAGCCGACGGTATCAACTAATACCATGTATGTATATTTTGATATAGATTTAGGTAATTACAGACCCATATAATATAACTTATATTATATATTTGTTTAATATTGTTATTCTCCTTGATCTCTATAAGGTTAGACAAGTGAACACTTTACATATTATAATGCAGTTCATTGTTTATTGTGTAATATCATCACAGTTTAAGAAGTAATCAATCTACTAGATATTATGGCTTAATGTTTTGATGTAATTGTTTATTTTGAGTCAGATCGACTTAGAAAATTTACATTATTTTGCAATTAAGAATTACAACAGTCATTCACAATACATAATACTGACTGCAAGATGATTTATGTAACAGAATATTTCAGATTTTGAATTGGTTACAATGCATTCATTAGACTGGTCATTATTTAAATGTTATCATTTCTAAAGTTAGAAAGTGATATCAATATAAGATCGTTACATTTTTAAAATTTGTAAATCACACAGATTTAATGTATTTTTTGATCATATATATTTAATAGACAGAGTAATTATTTATTCTATTGGGTGATATTGAATTTCACAATTTTATTGATCAGCAGTCATTAATACTATGTGCATGACGAGAATATTAGAAAGTATCCAGATAACGTTGATTATTACTTTGATTTTATGGTCATTATTGAAAGGTGACGATTCTTAATAAAATAGGACGACACGTATGCTTCAAAATTTTATTAATACCTTAATGTTGGATCAAAATTAATAGTCTTAAGGGTATTATTTAATTGTAAGAATTATTAAAATTGTTTATCGACAGTGCATTAACTTTTCTGAGGTAACAATATTAAGTCATTACTTGTTAAAGTAAAAGTGCGTTGAAGTATAGACTTGTGGATGCATTAACTATTAACGCCTCGCCTAGGATTATTTATTCTTAGAATTTACTTATTTTAAGATCGTGGTGCGTCATTAATTCTGAGACAAATTTTACTTGGACTGAATGTCGTTTGAATTACTGTCGAATTTAACTGGTAAGTCGTAAGGTTAGTTTTAGAAACATTAAGATTTGCTTAATACATTTTGTCTTACTATCGACTCCGCCTTATTTCCACTGCAGTATGACGCCATAATGTACAGGTTCGTTATGAAACTAACATTTTAACTATTTTATGACATATCGACATCGACCTAATATAACACAAGCCAGAACATTACATTCAACACCATATCAATACACTACATACACACAACACACAACATCATCGACTACATACACAACACACATTACACACACTCTCAACAAATACACTGCATACACAACGCACATCAAACCACTACCCATACTAACACATTATACACACATCTACAACACTAACACAATATCGACTAACCACGATCAAATTGCACAACACATACACAACCACACACCACACACGACACAGAGCACTGACACAGACACACGACACGACACACGACACACGACACACGACACACACACACACACACACACACACACACCACATACAACACCTACACAGACACATGACACACACACGACACACACACCACATCACACATCACACACACATCACACATCACACATCACATCACACATCACACATCACACACATCAACATCACACATCACACATCACACATCACATCACACATCTCACATCCCACATCGCACATCGCACAGTACATAGCACATCGCACATCGCACACCGCACACCGCACGTCGCACGTCGCACATCGCTAACGCACATCGCACATCGCTCATCACACATCACACATCACATCACACATCACATCACACATCACATCACACATCACACATCACACATCACATCATCACATCACACATCACATGACACATGATACATGATACATACATGCACATCGCACATCGCACACCGCACGTCGCACGCCGCACGTCGCACGTCGTCACGTCGCACATCGCACATCGCACATCGCACATCGCACATCGCACATCGCACATCGCACATCACACTCACACACCACATCACACACATCACACATCACATCACACATCACACATCACATCACACATCACACATCGCACATCGCACAGCACACCGCACAGTCGACGTCGACGTCGCACGCCGCACGTCACACGTCGCACATCGTACATCGCACATCGCACATCGCACGTCGTACGTCGCACGTCGCACGCCGCACGTCGCACGTCGTACATCGCACATCAGCACATCGCACATCGCACATCGCATCACACTCACACATCACACATCACACATCACATCACACATCACATCACACATCACATCACACATCACACATCACATCACACATCACACATCACACATCACACATCACACATCACACATCACACATCACACATCACACATCACACATCACACATCACACATCACACATCACACATCACACATCACACATCACACATCACACATCACATCACAGATCACATCACACATCACACATCACACATCACACATCACACATCACACATCACACATCGCACATCACACAGCACACGTAGAAGTAAAAATATACTTTTCAATTGACTAGAATTTATAATATATTAGATATAACCTTGTAATATGTTGCACGACTAATTTATTTCTACAAAATTATTGCGGGAACAATTAGTGCAGTAAATAAACTCTGCAAAATAAAAGTAAACACAATGCAATATGTTGCCACTTAATGAGGTTACATTTTGAACTGTCGACAGTTTGTTCCTGAAACTACTCTTCTCGCAATGATATTTAACCAGATTGTGCTTGTGATGATACGTATTTTATAAGAAAGAAAGGTGTGTATTTTGCATTTTGCATTTCAGGAGCAATTTCATTGTTTTTTTTATGATTCCATAATGTAAAAGCGTTGCACCGGTCATTTTCAAATAATAATAAATATGAATAAATAGTTATGTAATTATAATTTAAAGTGTGCCTGATTGTGTATATACAGATGCACATTTTACAGTGTTAATAACCAAGACATTAAGTGCACGCCTTGTAATTTGTTGATTGTTACTGTTTAATACGTAAATTCCAATTTAGATAATCAATAAAATTTGTATAATTTTATTATAGCAGGTGTTAAAAGAAATGCAAAATTCATTAATCATTTTTATTTTGTAAAAATCGTTGTTTCATTACTTAAAACAAAGCTGCACGCAATTCATGTCCTTAATTTACGTTTTTCGTTCATTATTAAGTTATAATGTTTAACATTGCTCAGTTTAACTTCTTTAAAGAAACATAAAAATGCAAACGTTCACAATTATCCTTCTTAATTAAAATACTTATGTTTTGGGTTTGTAATCGTCCGTTTTTATTTATTTTTTATACAAATTATAATGTTTCCATAACCATTACCGTTACCGTCATCAGTCAAATAAATATATGAAAGATGAAAAAATAAAAAAAAAACAAAAACCTAACTCATTTCAAATGTCACCGAAACAGCTCAAGAAATAGGTTACCTTTTAAACGATTTAATCTCAAAATTGATTTTATATGAAAAACACACACACACACACACACACACACACACACACACACTCTGGGAACTAAAGGAACGTGTTTAGTTTTCGATTTGAGGGACTAAAGCATTAGAGTGAAAAAGCGGATTAATAACATTATTGTGTTTAAATCCATAAGCGTAATATGGAAAACATAGGTTAAGAAGTCCCTAGCAGAACAATTGATCCAATTGTAACGTTCAGTAACCGTGCAATGCTACCAATTCTTCAAATTAATATTTATGGTAATATACCTGACAGTGAAATCGAAAAGATGTAATGGCGGTGTGTTAACTTTAGGTTTCTGTAAACATGTATCTTAACTTTATTAGACATTCGAATAGACTAATGGTATCTAGAAGAGCGATGAGTGATATAGTAGAAATGTTAAGTAGATATATGGAGGATCTAGACCCAAGGTCAATCGTTACGGTGAATCGTTGCCGGTATAGTAAGGCGGGTTTTAACCCAGATAAAGATTAATCCGTCTCTCTGGTGGTGAGAAATACAAGCTCTTCAACTTTTCAAGATCAAACTTTTGGCGAGAAATTTAAATTTAAATTCAAGGTCAAAATGCCAAGATAAAATTTTAAATCTAAAATAGAATTTTCAAGGTCAAACATTATTGACCTATAAGGGTATCATATTACAATTCTTAGAAATATAAATCCGCTATAGCTCCTCTGAAGCGTAGGTTTTTGCCTATGGTAAAAAGTAGGTCAAGGTTAAATGGTTCATGTATTGACTAAATTGAATCAAGGTCAAATACTTGTCTAAGCCAAAAGTAGGTCAAGGTGAGTAATTGACACGTCAACGCTTTTATGAGTATTTCAAAGAAGAAACTCGAATTGAAGAATTTAAAACGTTACTAAACATGAAGGATGTGTTCATAAGTAGTTTGGTTGCAGCCGGAACACAACAAACATCACATTTTGTTTTTAATGGTAGTGCTACAACCCCACCATATGTAAATTACGCATGCTTTAACTAGAATCATTTCTTAAACAGTGTTTAGTCGTAATCCAATTGCGAGCAAGTAAAGTCTGTATTTAATTATAATGCAAGCAGCAATAAAATAATTCCTGGAACGATGAAAACTCAGAAGTTCACCGTTATATATGGATACCCTACATAGTTGTAGTAACAATATGAATAATACTAATACTAATTTAACATTGTGCTGTTGGTGCTGTCAAAATAGTGATGGTACTAATAGTAGTAAAAATAAAAATGAAGACAAACGAGATGAAGGTTATTCTTCTTCTAACACTGACTGGCCATCATTTCAACATAAGGATGATTTATCTGAAGTGTATAAACAAGCAGCTAATGAATACTTAATCGATTGTGTGTATTATAAACTATCGAACGATACTCATCACGCAAAACATATGAAATTGGATACATTACGCATCTCAACCTTGCACCAGTAGTGTATGGTGTGCAACTGTGATCAAAGTAATAATGTGGTGTGAGACATGAAGGAATGGAATGAAAGATATGAAGATGGCATTCATATGTAGAATTACAATTTTTTCGATCCCAAGAAATTGAAAACCAAATTGATTAGTCAAATGTAAACTATGAAGTTGATATAATATATGATCAACATTATGAATCTCTATCTAGCAATCTTGGTATTTATTACAATTGGGAATTGAAAAATTGTTATGATAGAAAACTACAAATGCTGTTCTTGCACATTCTATGACCATAGTGTAGAAGAACTATGCAATTTAAAGGATATAATAAACTATGGATTGTAATTTCTTGAATTTTACAATCTGGAGTGTTTCTATGAAAAGTTTATACAAGTTGTTGAATACTGTCGTTTTCACGAGAAAAAATTCCATGGTAGTGATGATGACATTTATAAAAACATTGAAGATGTTATAAACGCTACGTATAATATTAATTCACATAACACTGTATGCTTAATGGAAATATTGTATTACCGTCCTGCATATCTATCTAATGTACAGCATTTACTAAATAAAGGAATATTAATAACTATGATTTGTTTTTGTGACCTCGATTGAAGTGTAAATACCCTGCTTTATCCATCTAGATAAACAATGTTAGGTAAGAAGCGAAAGAGTGCAGGTGGCTTAGTGAATACGCTAATCAATAAACTTCCGGTGGAATTGCATTTACCTGGTTACCAGTATTGTGGTCCTGGTACAAATTTAGAGAAACGACTCGCACGCGGTGACCCTGGTATTAATGAATTAGATGCTCAGTGCAAACTTGATGATATCAGTTACAGAGATTACCGAGATTTAGAAAGTAGACATAAAGCAGACCAAATTTTAGAAGAAAAAGCTTGGGAACACTTTAAATCACCAGACGCAATATTAGGAGAACGAACTGCCGCTTTAGCAGTCAGTACCACCATAAAAGCAAAGAGAAAATTATGAATGGGTATAAATGCCGATCCAACCAGAAAAAGAAACCGTTATGCAATGGTGGACATTTATTTCATTTACAAAAACAATAGCTAAAAATTAAACCTAACGGAAATTTCACCAATACAATAAAGTCAGCACTTTTAACGGCAAAACGTGTGGTACAAAGTTTAGGAGGAAAGGAAAACATTAACGTTCCCAGAGTAATTCCCTTACCTAAGCAAGGGAGGTTTTTACCATTTCTTATTCGGTTATTCGCAGAATTATCAACAATCGGTGCTCGCTGGCGGCGCATCGGAAATTGCTAAAGCAGTCAATGAGGCTAAAAATTGCAAGAAGAGACATCGCACCATAATTGCATAATGGAATCTATCGCTATAGGTTCCGTGAATAAAAAAGGCAGCGCACTTTATCTAAAACCATACAAATCTGGTGGTGGTGCGTTTTACATAAAACGGCTTCCAAAAAACTGAATATATTACCCGAAAGGCAGTTAACATATATTGATTTAAAGAAATACACCAAAAATGTATTCTATTTTAGGGATATTTTTATGAGATATGGCATGCCTAAAGTGAAAAATTAATCTGATATTATTAACTTAGATAGCCAAAGAGGATCAGGGAGACATTGAGTTTGCTACAAAAAGCGAGGTAAAAGGGTATGGTATCAGTCTAGTTTCGGTAATCTTCGACCACCAATCAAAGTGATTAACTACTTCCGGGGATGTAAAATTTATTATAATTAATAATAATGTGTTGGTAACACAGCTAGCTACAACTTCTATCCACCGATAGAATTAGATTTCGGAAGAAATACATTATCGAACAGCATTAGAAATATTTATACAGGCAACGACAGATTTTATTTTAGAACAAATTCATCCCATTGCGAGTGACTAATATTCCACACGGTGCATAAAATATCCACAGAAAAATTTATCATTAGGGAAACAACAATACACGTAAGTGTGAGATAAACTGTTAGTTTGCTAAATATTACATAAATAATGTTTTACTAAAATTTCATTATCTTATATATTTATATAATCATTTAAATTACTTGATGGCCATATTCATGAATCTGGTCCACACGCTCAACAAGCAGGAATTTGTATTTGTTTCACATTTATGAATGTTTTCTAATATCTATTTGTAAATTTTGTGATGTTCCTCATTTTCCCATGGTTGAAACTTATAGCTGATGTTTTGTTCTAATACTATTTTAATTAAAATATAGAGACACTTTATTATAAGTTTTGTTATGAACGAATAAGTTCAAAGGTAAATAAGTAATTAAAATAATTTATATAAATACATAAATAAAGTTTACCTCGAATAGATTTGAACCTAACCTGTACTTTGCTAGAGTACCGCGCTAACCATCTGCCCCAATCGATGCAAATTTTGTCTTCATGTATGTAGAACTGAAGTAAATTCTAAATATAAATTCTACATACATAAAGACAAAGTTTGCATCGATTGCTTAACTCGATGGCGCAGATGGTTGCGCGGTACTCTAAATGCATCAGTTCAAATCTACTCGATAAACTCTTATTTATGTATTTAATAAAATTAATAATAATTTTAATTATAAAGACACTTAGTTACAATTTAGTTACAATAAATAAAGTGTCTTTATAAGCAGAATTAATATTTTCTAAGCTATATTTAACATTTGCCTGCATACACAATAAATCATCATCACCCCATAATAAATTGTATACATACACTTTAAGTGGCATGTCATCAAATAAATTCATATCATCTAAGATCCTATCTACTTCATTAAATGTAATGAATTGTAACCTTTATTAACACACAATTTGATAAAACTTATTGTCTAATTTAATTGTTTTATCAAATAATGGCTTAATAATAACTTCATTTGTACACTTTGAATCTATAGCACATCAGTTAAAGCACTCATCAGGAATAACAATATGTTGTAGTATATTCCATACAAGTAAATAGCTTTCAGTGGAGCACTTCCCATCGAAGAACGCTTGATGTACTTTCTGTAAATGTGATCACTACTATACCATAGTTCTTCATGCGAATTGTTTTCAAGACTACTCATATTCATAATGATAAAATAGAAGAGAAACATATAAAATGCTATGTAAAGTTATATCCCCAAGGTCTAGTATCAGCGAAATTGAAATTTACTAGTCGTTTATCATCGTAAGGATTAAGTATTACTTTATTCTGTTTAATTCTAACACATCACGTTTCTTTGACCTTATCAAACGTTGATATCGCTTTATTACGTTGCCATCAAACAAAACATGTTATAATCATTTATTGTGATCTGTTTAACCTTGCTTGGGTAGAACCCTTTGATTTTTTACATTTTCATCAACAGTGTAAGCATACATTTTGCACGAAGTCCTACAAATTCTAACATAATTTTACCATGATTCCATCTTTCATTAAGCTTGGAACTTTCTTATTTGCTAAAGGAAATCCAAAGATATTATCAGGACTATAATCGGACGTATCAAATTTATCAATGTCTTCTCTAATGCATTCATATACATTAGGAACTGAAAAAGAGTATACGAGACTATCGGTATCGGTATACAAGACCTCAGCATTATTAGGAAACTTAGGGAGCGTGTAACTATAATGAAAATTGTATAAAAAAGTTTTTGAAACGTCTAAAACACTGAAGCTTACATATATAGGTTTATTTAAATATACTTCTAGTTTATTCATTTCAATGATAAGTACATCTTGTTAAATATTGTAGAACTATGGAAATTTGGTTTTGATATGTAGGCACGAGCACATAGCGACCATCCCATTTCGTTACTAAATGTATATCCTTATATTTACGTACATTTTACATCAGTTTCCCCAAAACACTATTAATCATTGATGGATAAAATTTTTTATCAAATTCATTTTGAGAGTGTTGACGCATGGTGGTATTTAAATCGAAGTACTTGTGCCAAGTTCAATCCATATTTTAAATATACTTGCAAATTTCTGTAATGAATTATGTAAATACGTTTTGGATACATAAGCAATAATTTATTTAATTTTGGAATTTGAATCAGGTACGGGTGGAACTATATGTTCGGGTTCCAGTGATACATCACTGTGGTTCTCATGTAATTCTATGGGATAGTCTAAATCACACTCGATTATATAACAAATTTCTGATCATGATTTATTAAATTCAAAGTTTGAAAATTCACTTCATCTACAAACGAAAAATTCTGACATGGAGCTCCATATAATTATTTATATCGTAGTACATTAAATACACACTTTCGGAAGTGGATCAAATTTTTCTTCCATGTACTTATTGTTAACTTTAGCATACCGATTAGAACATTGAGCCACACTGCCTCTAATTCTCTTTCAATAAACATTAGCATATCACACAAGTTTTACGAAAATTTTCGATGATGTCAGCTAAAATCAGAACATCCGTTTTTAGAACAAATGAGCATTCGCCCAACAATTTAATATTAAATTTGTTCCAAACGCTGACCGCATGTGCAAAACTCGCATCACTGATTCATTCATTATTAAGGTGATGTAAAATGCCTCCTTGGGAGGAGGCTGGTCTCATTAATTTAACCCAAGTATCAATATACCCAGGAAATACACCTTTGCGGACTATAAAGAAAATTCTTCATCATTGTTACAGTTAGCTCTGGTAATGATTTTTATCATTTTCCAAATAGTTTGATAACTTTTCAGTACTACTACTCATAAATCTAAATGTCAATAAATCTAAACTTAATTTTAGGTCTTCTATTACTTTCATGAAAGAAATATATCTTTCTTTGTTTATGGGCAGCAGTGAAATTGAACCGGGAACAGTAGTCGTTTCCCTAATTATGAGATGTGACTCATAACCTGAAATATGATTATGGTCTCTAACTTTTACATCAATCAGTAAATGGTTTCACAAATGTGGCAAACCATAGCACTTTCATATTGTTCAACTGAGTGGGGCTTAAAGTATCAAGAGGAATTATTTTATTGATTATTTCGGTGATCCAATGTGGAATACTTTGAAGCTCTTTAACACACCATTGAATGAAATCGTTTCCTCTATAAAGTCTAAATCAACATAAAGAATCATTATATGAACACTTCAAATAGTAAGCAATGCTGAAGGGTATATGTTTGGAGTGAAATAGATTAATACTTTGATGCCTGTTACATTTGTACACTTTTCCAAAATACTTTCTAAATCAGCATACAATACGAATGGTATCTTTTCCTGGAATGCGAAATTTTTGAATTGCAAATTCATTTCTGCTTCGGTAGAGGTAGTAGCATAGCAGAGCATTAAGTTGATGACAGTGAGCGACATGTTTTTGTAGAAGATAATCTGAAGAAAAATGGTTTAAGCATCGGTATCAAATAAATTTCTTGCACTTATTTTATAGTTGCTTAGAAAAGAGCTGACATATTTTTAATCCAAGTAAAATGTTAACAGTGTTCTTTTTGTATTAATAAGACCCGAAAAAGAACCAGCAACATGATAATTAGTAGAAATTACTAACACATTTATAGGTTCCCTGTCACTATTTTGATTTTCACTTAATACAAATGGTAATATACTTTCCTTGAATGCAAAACAAATTAATGAGAAGTTGTTTAATTTACGTTTAATTTTTTACATCATTTAGTTGAATGGGAAGTGGTCTGAATCATAATTTAAAACATCTCTAAAATGAGGATAACTGTGTACTCTATCTGTATAACGTCATCAGAATATCATCGTTTTTAACATTTACTACCGCATGCTTTACAGCTATGAAGTAAGGAACTTTAACGTAAGTTGAAATCACCTCAAATGGAGCATAGCTATTAATATTCACCTTTAAACGTAAAACTTCATGGAATGCCCAATCGGAATCCCTTTCGGAAAACTCTAATTTGTTTTATAATTTATAATAAACGTTTTCATTATACCACTCACGTAAATTGGTCGCAATATCAATAACAATTTTTTATGGTAAAAGTCTTCAACTCAGTAATGTTGTTTTGAGGCAGAATGAAATTTCAAGCTAAAACAACATTCACCTTTGGCATCGATTTTCTTAACATTAATTTAACCTTTCGTGCAAAACTACTGTATGCATTTTAAAAAATAAGAGGGTTCTTAATGATTAATTAATTCCTGTAAATAACCTACCATTAAACATAAATCTAGAGTATCAACCTAATTTGCGTGTATGCTTTTTACTGACATGCACAATTCCACTACCTGTTTTCTCTGAAGCGTTCTTTAACTGTTTAAGTCTTACAAGATAACACTTTAACAATGATAAATTGGTTTCGAGCTTAAGCAAATTTTCATTTACCTTTAAATAAATTTTATTTTGAATTATATCCTGCAATAGCTTAATATTAGTGTTAATTATACGGATGTGCTTTCATTTTTGGTTTCAACAATGGAATAATGCGTCTTGTTAAATTAACAATATCACGACTACTTGGTATTACGAATAATTATCGATGCATCGATAATCATCGATAAATACAGAAATATCGATCAACATCGATAAGTATCGATAAACATCGATACATATCGATAATTTATCGATAAATGAATTATTGATAATTATCGAGTGTCGATAACGTTGATTATCGATACGCCGATATTATTGATAACGTATAACTTTCGTCTAACATTCTCCGTATCATATATATAGTTTTGTGTGGAATAAAATGTCTTGCATACTAAGCAAATATTTACAAAATAAACCTAAAAATTTATGGGCACCCCAGTAAGATGATCATAAATTCTCGAAAAAACAAACTAAAGAATTTATTGTCACCTCAGTGAGGTGACCATAATCTTTTGGTTATTCTCGTAAATATTATTACTTAGTATGTAAAATCTCCACAAAACTTGAACATTGATACGGGGAATAAACTCAAAATATACATTATCGATAATCAATATTATCGATAATCGATAATTATCGATAATCGATATTATCGGTATTTTTGTTATCCATCAACCTATATAAATCAATCGATAATCGATTTTCATTATTGCGCAGCACTACTTGTATAACCTTACTCACAGTTACCTTCGAAACTGTATCCAACAATGCAAAATATGAAGCCACTGCCGATTACACAGTAATGGACTTGGAGTAAATATTTTATTTATTATAAGTGATATGTAAAATTAATAATTTTAGGTTTAAAATTAAAATTCTCGTCACGAGTGCAATATACTGACTGGTATAAAACTGCTCTTTATCTGCTTATATAGTCATATAAACTGATCTGAATCTGAAGGACTGCGTTGCGTTGCAGCGTAATCTTTCAGCTCTTTCTAATTGGTGCAGTTATAATAGGCAAACATATTAGTAAATGTAAAGTTTTATCGTTTTCTAAGCGCAATCCTATACATTTTGTATATGAAATTAATTCTATGACAGTCGACCGTTGTGCAGGTATGAAAGACCTGGGTGTACATTTGATATCGAATTATCTTTTAATCAGCACATGATGGACATCGTTTCATCAGCCAACAAATTATTAGGGTTCGTAATAGCCAATCTAAACAATTTACAGTATCCGTACGATTAAGATATTGTTTATGCCTTTTGAGGTCTAGGCTTGAATATTGTGCATTAGTGTGGTCACCTCGTTATGGCTGCTACAAAGCTTTAATTGAGAATATTCAACGCAAATTCCTGAAGTATTTGTGCTTTAAGATGTTTAATGCTTATCCTGAGAAAGGTTGTTCAAATACAATGTTGCTTAACACCTTTGATATGCAGTCTTTAGAGACTAGAAGGAATATCATAACTTTGTCATTTTATACAAAATGATACATAATTATATTGATTGTGCTTCTATTCTTGCCAACATTTGTTTCATATTCCTAGGTTAGAAACAAGACAAAGATGTACATTTCATGTCCCTTTGCCAAATCTAATTTACAAAGTCACCAGTGGTTAAAATGTGTCAATTGTACAATGAGATATGTTCTAATTGTGACATATATTGCTCTCCATTAACTTCTATAATTGACTGTTATGTTAACTACAGTAATAGGGCTTAAAGGTGTTCAAGGAACTGTCCTATTTCAACTATGTTCCTTCTTGTAAATCATTTTGTTTTTAGTGTTTACAGTCACTTAACTCTGTGGGCATTATTTTATTATTTTTCATTATAATTATTATATTTATTATTTTATCATTGGTAGTACACATAATTAGTTACTAC
Organism: Vesta saturnalis; assembly: GCA_036346205.1. Taxonomy (NCBI): domain Eukaryota; kingdom Metazoa; phylum Arthropoda; class Insecta; order Coleoptera; family Lampyridae; genus Vesta; species Vesta saturnalis. Next base: position 735,484 of record JARFJB010001404.1, read on the forward strand.
TCACGTTGATGGGTTGATTATATTTTATATAAATCTTTGTATATTGTAATATTATATAGTTTGCTCTGTAATTGGCTTTTGCTGTTGGGCAATAAATTATTATTATTATTATTATTATTATTATTATTAAAACCCGCATTCAAGGTCAAATATTACAAACTGGTTATAACAGTTGACTTTAAAAATTATAGATTTAAATAGAATAAAGCTATAACGTAATAAATTCTCAAGGTTACTAAGTAGGTGTTCAAGACATCTATAGTAAACGATTAGTTACTTTAATTTTGATGTTTTCGAATGACCAAAAAGCTATATTTTGGTTTATGCAAAACATTTGGTATCATATTCACTTTTATTAACTTTGCCTTTGTGTGTTAGGGTGATTGACATTTACACCTGTTACCGATGCTTGCAGTATACTTTTACACGCTTTAGTTCATTGCCTTTAGATTACGTTGCAATATTCAAAGAACTTCAGTTGATTGTCAGACAGACGTACATTGCACTTTGTTTATTATCTTTACTAGCGTTTACTGAGAATATCTATTAACACCTGTCATTAACTTTTGATATCACATGAAATACTTTCCCACATCTTGTAGGGTGATTGACATTTAAATTACGTGATTACGGAATACTTTAACACGCTTTAGTTCATTACCTTTAGATTACGTAACAAAATATTCATAAGAACTTCAGTTGATTATGTCAGACAGACGCATACAGTGCACTTTTTTATTATCTTTACTGGTGTTTTCCAAACATATCTATTAACACATATCCTTTACGTCTACACTTGGTACTTACAGATTATGTTGCATTTATTATACTTTAGGCTTTGCTTATACAGGTGATTCATTCTTATGGAATTTTTATTGTCAGTTTATCTACCACTTCCACTTCAATTTTGTTAGCGTTAACAGACTTACTTGTGTAAATCTTAAAAGTTTATTCTAACATTTAGCATACTTGCATTTACCAGAATGTCTTCCATTCATATTTGATATATATATATATATATATATATATACGTGATAGTGTTGGAGGATGATTTCAGAATTCTTTAAAAAGTAAGTATGCTTTACATAATTTATAGTTTTTCATAATAATTTACTTTTGATACATGCATTACTATTTTGCTCTATTTTTTTAGCATTACGCTTGCAACAACGGTTGTATCCGAACCACCTCCATCAGCATCGGCAGAAGCAGTAGCACCACCTCCACTGTACTATGGAAGAAAAAATTTACAGCTGATAAGGGACAAGGCCTCGAATCCCAGGGTTCGCTGACAAACAGAAGACTCCAAACCCTTTAGCAATTCAAACAAAAGTGTGAGGTGGTTATGGAACATTTTGAATGAGTGTACAAACATATTATTTGAAAAGTAAGCATAATTAATTTTATAGTTTTTAATAATTTACTTATTGATAAACATTTTTTTCTATTATTTTTAACATTACGCCTGCAACAATTGTAGCCTCACCACCTTCATCAGCAGCGGCAAAATTCCACTGTAAAAAAAATTTCCAGCTGATAAGCGAAGAAGGCCTTGAATCAAAGTTCGCTACGACAAGAGGACTCCACAACCCTTCAACAATTCAAACAAAAAGTGTTGATTGTGGAACATTTTGAATGAGTATATAAACAGTGAGACATCTGGTACAAGAAGCTAACTGATGAATTGGCTGAAACCAGTAAATTCTTAAGGTGCCCAGACTACGCCATAGACGAAATGTTACATTCACTCCAAAATTTAGACGTTTAAGTTTATCCTTTTTTAATTAGTGTTTAAGTAGTTTCTTAATATTTAAGTAGCTTTGTTAGGATTAGATTTGTTTATAATATATTTATTGTTAGTCTTTAATAAAATACATTTGTTTAAATTTTCTTTGTTGTTTTTAAAAATAGATAGTACATGTGCTATATCATTGTAAAGAGGATAAAAAAACACGATCAATTATTTAAAACCGACTTGTCGTTTCAATAGAAAAATTTAATTTATTGAAACTAAAAAATAGAAAATACTTATCTTTTTTGGGATTTTTTAATGGTGTACTTTAAATTATACAATCTAAACGTTTCGATAACACTTACAGTTATCTTCGCCAGTAGTAATGTTTGTTAAAATTGTTTTAATTAATTGAAGAGGGTGATTTTGTGGTTTCACTTTTACAAAAGTACCTCTAAAAGAAACTATTGAATACATTGATCATCTTTTCCAAAGGACATAACCATTCTTTTTCAGCACTGTCTTACTACAACTTATTTTCAGTGGAATAGTAAATTTTATGAACAGATTGAAGGTGTAGCAATGGGTAGTCCCCTTAGTCCTGTTATAGCTAATTTTATATGGAAAAATTTGAAACATTAACGTTACAAAATACACCTAAAAACCTTCAGTTTGGTTAGATATGTAGATGACACATTTGTTATTTGGAGACATGGAGAAGAAGCACTGCATGAGTTTTGGTTTTATAAATGGTATACATCCTAGTATTCAGTTTACCATGGAAAAAGAAACTAATGGAAGTTTACCATTTCTTGACATATTAATATCTAAAAATAATAATTCACTATCTTTTAAGGTTTACAGAAAGCCGACACACCTGATAGATACCTTCATAAATTATCCAACCACCATCCACGTCAAAAATTGGTGTAATTAAATCTTTAGTAGATCGAGCAAAACGAATTTGTGACCCTGAATTTTTGAATGATGAATATAAATATTTAAGAAAATCCTTACAAGATAATGGATATTCACTTACAGATATTAATAATGTTATTACACCTTCTAGGCGTAACCTTAAGAAAAACCAGTTCTTAATGTTGGTACTGCTTTTCTTCCTTTTATAGCTAATGTTACAAATAGAATTGAAAAATCCTAATCAAATATGGCATTAGGACTATTTTTAAACCTACAAGAACAATTAAAGAACATTTAAGATTACCTAAAGATGTGTCAAACCCTTTATCATCTTCCGGAGTGTATAAGTTATCTTGTTCATGTGGAAAAGTATACATCAGGACCACAAAACGTAGCTTTGATACAAGACGCAAAGAACATATGAGATTTTGTAGATTGGGTCAACCAGAGAGGTCTGCTGTGGCTGACCATGCCCTCAATAATCTAAATCATGACATTCAATTTGACAATATGGAAATATTGTCAAGACAAACCCATTATTATGTTCGTTTGCAACGTGAAGCTATTGAAATATATAAACACCCGAATAATTTTAATAGACAAGAAGAAAATCTCCGTTTAATAGGTTTTGACCATCTTATAATTAAAAAGAGCGTAATGATACGCCTTGATTTTAATTTGTTTTAACTTTTGGTATGTCTAGGTTTTTGCTGTGTTTTCCTAGACCTTGAAGCAAATGCTTTACCAATTATATGTTAAATTACCACAGCACTATAATTTAACATAAGTAGTTGAAATTAAATTAAAATTAAAAATTACAAAGAACGTTTTGCATTGTGCTTTTCATTGTTAATAACACTTCCAATTATTGATAAAGATATCTCTTTGTTAGATTTAACTGGGTTATTTTATTTGATGTAATGTTTGGATTTGTGAATGCTTCTATCATTTTAAAATTGAAGTTTTTCACAACTTTACACTTACATCATAACTCGATTAAATTTTGTTAAATGTGTTTTTTGGCTGGCAAATTTCATTGTTAGCTTTCGTCGTAGAGTGTTCTGGTTTGTCATCTTTGAGGCAGTTTAATAATATTTAATTTTATGACCTAGTTATTCTTTACTAAAAATTTTATAGTTGGCTTTATGTTTCCCAAACTGTTATACTAATAGCAGGCTTATGTTTATGTTTTAATTTTTCAAATTTGACAAAATTGTTTACTACATCTTTAACAATTTTTAGCAAACATTACTACTGACGAAGATAACTGTAAGTGTTATCGAAACGTTTAGATTGTATAATTTAAAGTACACCATTAAAAAATCCCAAAAAAGATAAGTATTTTATTATGAGTCTTTGAATCCTTGCTAACCCCTAAGCTTCTTCATTTTCTTATTCATTTCATACAACTCTAAATCTAGTTTTAATTCTTTAATTTTCTTCGTTAATTCATCCAGCCCCTTCTTTCTCTCGTCTATACTTCATATTTTTTCTTTACTTTCTCTTCGTATCGTGCATACTACTTTTGTCATTTGTGCTAATAAAAAGTTATCATTTACTGAATCATACACACCCAAGTAAGATTTTATTATAAATCCTACATCCTTGAAACCACTAACCTCGAAAAAAAACTTCTAGTTTCCATGATCTGATTCTATTTTTATATTTCTAAGAATTGTAATATAACGACTTTGAAAACTCTAATTTTAGATTTAAATTTTGACCCCACCAAAAGTTTGACCTTGTTTCCATGAACTGATTATAATTTTATATTTCTAAGAATTGTAATATGACTGAAAATTCTATTTTTAGATTTAAATTTTTATCTTGACATTTTGACCATGAAGAGTTTGTAATTTAAAGTTCCCGCTTAAAGTTTGACCTTGAAACGATTGACCGTAACGATTGACTTTGGGTCTAGAACCCCCGCTATATATCTACTATGTTACTTTCGCTAACTGTGCCTAAATTATCTCTTCACATGGAAACGTTTGTATTGGGTATTTAAATTATTATTATTTAAAAACACATTTTCAGTATTTATTTTGGTTTCTGTATCGTACAATTTCCAGGTTACTATATGCCGTCTAGATTACCTTATAATTTCTGGATATTTTAATTACTGCGCAGAATATTTACTGGGATAACGATAACTTCCTGATGATCTGTGTAATATCCGTATCGTAATATTGAACTTTGCAATGATTCAGATTATCTAATTAATGGCCTTGCCTTGACCGTGCTGACAATAATTCAGATCTTACTAAAACTTTTTGACTGCATTACATTGACTTTACCCGAAATTATCCTCAATTTAGAATTATTTGAGAGCCTCATACTGAAGTTACTTACAATAACTCAAATATAATAAATAATTGGCCGACCTGTGATGATGATTGATTACTCAACCCGTTAATTACGAACTGGAAAAGAATCATCAAGAAAACCCAGTTCTTTATTAATTAATAAGCAATATTACAAATAACATTTATAAATCAACGCAAATTACTCAATTACATCAAAGTGCTATTATATCAGTTTAAAGTGCTTACAAATTTATAAAATCAAGAAATAAAGTAACGACAAAAATGAAAAGCAATTTAACTGCACACAAATACAATAAAAAATCTATAGTATATTTACATATACACAATTGTGTCATCAATAAAATCAAGATTAAATCATTACACTAACCATGTTGGTTAATTTTATCAAGTACACCAGAAAATCATTAAATCAAAATTGCCTTGCAAAAAAGGTAAACTGTGTTTATAACGGGACAAGAAATGGCCAACGAACTATCGGTCACGCGGTGGCGTCTCTTTCTCATAGCTTACGTTACCTACACATAGTTTTACTTTTAAGATAAAAAAAAGCATTGATTTAACAGCAATATACCTGTAGAAAAACAGGAGTCCGGTCTATGGTTAGAGAAATCTTTCCTAACATCATCTGGTCACGTGCATGCGAGATAGTGTATTAGAAACTAAATATTAAATTAGTGCCCGATGTTATCAAAGCACAATTATGCGAGATTTGGATATCGCTACTTAAGCTCTAATGTTATCAAAAGACACCTCAATACAAAATTGGGATATCGTGTAATTAAATAGTACTTCTTTCAAGACGGCTTTATAGTGGCTATTTTCCGAAGTTTACCCCAGCTTATTAAATTGCTTGTTTAAAACTCTAATCTACCTCTAAGTACCTACTTACGTTTGGATGTAGTAATTACTAAAACGAAAACAATCATTTATTTATTGCCACAAAGGTTTGTAATTATTATATGTAACAAAAAACGTCTAATAAAATTTCAATGCAAACTGTATGCATTTACATACAGCCAGATACGAACTAACTTCCCTCCTTTCGCAAAGGACCGTTTATCAAAGGTTTTAAGTTATAAAAATATAAGAAAGATTACATGGAAACTTTACGCCCCTTTTACATCCCAGAAATATTATTTTTTTAAATATACATTCATCCGCAGATATCCCATATGTATTAAATTTTGAGCGTAACTAAAACTGACCTAACTCATATTTCGCCGTAACAGTGCAATTAATAACTACCGTCCTAAACCGTCCTATTTTGCGCAATTTCGTAAGTATAACAACTCCAAGTCTTAATTACATATAGTATTTCAATCTTTATTACATAAAATACATAAAAGATAAAAACACTATCAAATGTTGCGTTATGTGACTTGTCGAAATGAACGACATGATGCGAGATTCCAAAAAGTTCGAAGGTGTAATAATTGTGTGGATGTTAATAAAAAGTACTAGAAGTTGAAAACAAGCAATTAAAGGCTGTGGAATAGAAAACTGTATATTTTAGTGCTTAATGAACAACGCATTTTGATTAGATTAAAATTGTATTGCATAGTTGACTTTATACGTTTTATCAAACTATTATATTAATAGCAGGATTATGTTTGTGTTTTTAAAAAAACCAAAAAAAAAGCTAAGAATTTTAAATATGCATTAAAGGAATATTTAACTTACAGTTAATAGGTTACCATTTTAAGTAGATATATCGAAAATTTATTTCGTTAGAACTATTACTACGTTAAGAAAGTATTTAGACTTTCTATCTTTTGTTTTGTACATGTATATTTGAGCATGAGAAATTATAGGTGAAAAACGTTACAGTTGGTTTTGCAATAGACTGTTACGTCTATAGTAATACAGTGAAACACGTTGTCGCAGTTCGATCGCTAAAATGCACGATTGGGTTTCCGAAAACTTACAATACACTTTTCTAATGAACGCGATACACCTGTTGAGTGTAAAACGTGTATAAAGCCTTCTAGCGCAGTACTTAAAAGACAATTTTCCCAAGGTATATTATGATGATTTTGAAAATTTCTTCCAGCTAGGTGATAACTCTTAATAGATAGACCTACAGTACGGGAACTAAAGTTTTCCACTAAAATGCTTTCGAATGAAAGCATTTTCGTGGTGTTATGACCTTATACGTAGAGGTTTTACGATTAGAGTCAAACCATGAGGTGTATTTCTTTAAGTGACATGATATCCGTTGGCAAACAAGCTTTGAAAATGTCTGTTTTAAAACGACACCCAATAGATTAGATGCCCATTAGACTTCTTTCTAAGGAATTTAAGCTACAAGTATATTTTTATATTATTCTTGGACCAAAACGATGTCCAAATCCGTAAACAATTCCATTAAGAGTAATTAATAGGCTAATTATAGACTTTCACTACTTATAAACATATAGCAGTTCCGACCAGACCCTGGCTAAGCACCGAATTTCCTCAATCCAGTCAGAGCTGGGACGATTACAGGTAAAAAGTAATCGATTACAGTAGTCGATTATATTTACTGTAATCAGTAATCGGTAATCGATTACAATTTACGTGTAATTTGTAATTGTTTTCGAATTTGTAATCATGATTACCGCACTCTAAAAAAGTATGATTACTTTGTGTAATCGCGATTACTTTGAGTAATCACGATTACGTTATGTAAGCATGATCACTTTGGGAGCATGTGATAAGAAATGTTGTCATCGATGTTTTTATTCACTCCGGCGGCGTGAGGGTGGGGCGAGATTACGAGACAGACCATTCTGTTTGTGGCTTTGGTTTGTTTACTATAATATAAATGTATAAATGATTAGATCAGACCATGACCATACAGGTTCATCTTCAAAAAACTCAGAAATTTGTACGTAGTGCAGTGCGCATAGTGGATGTACAGATTACAGTACGAGTCATGACAGGTTGGGGTGGGGTTCTTTTAATTTCGCGAGTAGGGTCAGTGTTAGAAAGAGAAAGTATTCGTAAAAAATAAATGCAGACAACGTTAAACACTGCTTGCAGAGTACGAATTTCGTCCGCATCTCGTGGGCGGTATTTTTGAGTGGTCATGAGTCGTTCTGTGATCTGCCTTTAATATGTTAAAGAGACTAAATTGTTATATGAAGAAAGTTTATCTCAAAGGTCACGGATATGACATCAGACTTAGCGCAAGTAACCTGGTGTGACTTGATGAAAGCATAACATTGTCCAAGTACCCAATAAAGTAATCGTTTTTATAATCGGTATTGCGATTACTTTGCGATTACAAAAGTAATCTAATCGATTACAATTTTGAAGAGTAATCAGTAATCGGTAATCGATTACTATTTGAGCAAAGTAATTGTAATCGGTAATCGATTACTTTTTACCTGTAATCATCCCAGCTCTGAATCCAGTAATATAAAATAGCTGTCCGTAGTGTTACATTTGCTATTAAGAACATTTGACCTAAATATGATGCAGAACAGACCATATATTGAGCTCGATGGTAAATATTTCTGCTTGAAAAATAATTTCGAATATTGCCGTAGACGTCATTTCGAAATTTTTTAAACGTAACATTTGTCCCAGTACGAGTCGTTCGATCAAGGTCAAAATAGGAGGTCCTCGTCTTCAATTGCGAAATAAATACACTTGACAAAAAGCTTTTCCTGTAACACACGTTCACTAACCTTTTGCTTTATTTTGTATTTTGTTGAGAGTAATACACCGTATATTTCAAATCTCCATGAAACGTGCGCATCTTTGGTTGCTACGCTATCTATTGTCACAAACAAATATTGACCTCAATTTGTGACGAATCGGGTCAAGGTCAAAATAGTAGGTGCACAAGTTTAATTACTGCGCTATAGATCACGGAAAACATGGAAAAAGTCAAACTTATTATCCTGTAATCCCTAAGAAACATTGAACTTTAGAATTATAAAAAAATGCTTTTCAATGACAATCGTATTGACCGATGTCGTAGTATTAATAATATTATTGATTTTGACTTATCTCCCAGAAAGGTTTACCTGATAGAGATCAAAAGAGGAATGCACATCTTTAATTGATATGCTATCAAGTAGCGAAAACAGATTTAAGATAAGTTGGAGCATTTCCCTGTCATGATGAAATGATAAGGATACACTACGCATAACCTAATAAGTCCTTAGTAGTATTGAATATTTAATACAATAAGTGACATTAAATAAGAATACGTAGATGTGATTAATGGTACATATCGTTACAAATAAAAAATAAGAATATATATATATATATATATATATATATATATATATATTATTTAATAAAAGCTCGTTCCAAGTCCTTTTCAACGACATCAACAACATTACTACTGATTCATGAGTTTCAACCCAAAAACGCCAATTAATGTTTTGAGATTTTTGGGTTGAACCTCATCAATCAACAGTAATATTTTAATGTTGTTGCTGTGGTTAAAAAGAACCTGAAACGAACTTTCAAATGAGGTATTACTTGCCATATGACCCCATTCAAAATTATTTTACCAAATGGCCGCCATTTTTAATGATTACGTCATTCATTACCATAACAAATGTTGTATATGGGCCTTAGTTCGGTTTCCCAAAATTTTATTAATTTCACTTGTATGGTTCACATAATAGGTAGGGGGGGACTTTAGACGGGGACTGTATAGACACCCACGCACGCACGCATCCACACACGCACAGGTGCACACACTCTCAGTAACACTCACTCACTACTCCTATTCATTAATCACTACTTGTTCGCTCGCATTGGGAAAAAATCATAATACATGAATTCGACTCAAGTGCGAAACAGTCCTTCTCTCCTAACAGTCCTCTAAGCCTAAGCAGAGTGCGCATCCCTCGATAACAAATTTGCGATTGTTTTTACTTTATTATGCGCGAAGCAACCATAAATAAACTATTGTTTTCGCGAAAAAATCGATGTTGACGTTTTTTTTATGATTGTGGACCTGAACAGGCTAAATTTGGCCTATCGTGCTAAAGCACTCAGGAACACTTAGGAGCATGGATAGAGGGATAATGAATTGCGTGTGCGTGTGTGTGTGTGTGTGTGTGTGTGTGTGTGTGTGACAGTGTGTGGCATGCGGTGTGCGTGTGTGGTGTGCGCGTGATGCGTGTGCGTGTGTGTCGTGTCGTGTGTTGGACGTGTGTGTTTTGCGTTGGTGTGCGTATGTTGTGTGCGTGTGTCGTTGTACGTGTCGTGTGTAGCGTGTGGCGTATGTGCGTAGTGCGTTGGTATGTCGTATGTGTGTGTGTGTTGTGTGTGAGGTATACATGCCGGTGCGTTGCTTGTCGTAGTGCGTTTGGTGTGTGTCGGTGTCGTTGTGCTTGTGTACGTTGTTTGCGTGTTTGCGTGTGTCGTTGGTCTGTAGTTGGTGTCGTGTGTCGGTGTTGGTGTGTGCGTGTGTGCGTTGTCGTGTGTCGTGTGTGGTTGTCGTGTGTCTGTGTGCGTGTGCGTTGTGGTGTGTGCTGTCGTTGCATGTGTCGTTCGGTGCTGTATGCCGGTGGTGTGTATGTGTGTGTGTGTGTGTGTGTTTATGTATTTACGTGTGTTTTCGTTGGTATGTGTACGTGTGATGTACGCCGTGCATTGCCGCGTTGCGTGCGTTGTGTGTGTGTGGTTGTGTGTGTGTGTGTGTGTGTGTGTGTGTTGTTGTATGTGTGTGTGTGTTTTGTGTGTGTGTGTATGTGTGTGTTTGTGTGTGTGTGTGTGTGTGTGTTTGTGTTATGTTTGTGTTTGTTTTATTTTATGTGTGTGTGTGTGTATATGTGTGTATTGTGTGTTTGTGTGTTTGTGTTGTATGTGTTTGTGTTGTGTGGTGTGTGTGTGTATGCGTGTGCGTTGTGTGTGTGTGTGTGTCGTGTGTGCGTATGTGTGCGTGTGTGGTGTGTGTGTGTGTGTGTGTGTGTGTGTTGTGTGTTTGTGTGTGTGTTGTGTGTGTGTTTGTGTGTGCGTTGTGGTGTGTGTGTGTGTGTGTGTGTGTGTGTGGTGTTGGTGTGTGTGTGTGTGTGTATGTGTTGTGTGTGTGTGTGTTGTGTGTGTGGTGTGTGTGTTGTTGGTGGTGTGTGTGTGTGTATGTGTGTGTGTGTTGTGTGGTTTTGTGTGTTTGTGTGTTGTGTTGTAGTTGTGTGTGTTGTGTTGTCGTGTGTGTGTTGTGTGTTGTATGTGTGTGTGTGTGTGTGTGTGTTTGTGTGTGTGTCGTGTGTGTGTAGTGTGTGCGTGTGTATGTGTGTGCGTTGTGTGCGTGTGTCGTAGTGGTGTGCGTGTGTGTGTTGCGTGTGTGACGTGTGTGGCGTGTGTGCGTGTGTGCGTTGTGTGCGTGTGTGCGTGTGCGTGTGTGTCGTGTGTGTGTGTGTGTGTGTGTGTGCGTGTGTGTGCGTGTTGTGGTGTGGTGTGTGGTGTGTGGTGTGCGTGTGTGCGTGTGTGCGTGTGGTGTGTGGTGTGTGCGTGTGCTGTGTGCGTTGCTGTTGTGCGTGTGCGTGTGTGGTGTGTGCGTGTGCGTGTGTGGTGTGTGCGTGTTGGTGTTGTGCGTGTTGTGTGTGTGTGTGTGTGCGTGTGTTATGTGCGTGGTGTGCGTGTGTCGTGTGTGCGTGTGTGGTGTGGGTGTGGTGTGCGTGTGTGTGGTGTGTGTGGTGCGTGTGTGTGTGGTGTGTGTGTGTGTGTGTGTGGTGTGTGGTGTGGTGTGTGTGTGCGTGTGTGGTGTGTGTGTGGTGTGGTGTGGTGTGGTGTGTGGTGTGCGGTGTGCGTGTGCGTGTGTGTGGTGTCTGTGTATCATGTGTGCGTTGTCGTGTGTGCGTGTGCGTGTGTGCGTGTGTGTGTGTGTGTGCGTGTGTGCGTGTGTGTGTGTGCGTGTGTCGTTTGCGTGTGTGCGTTGTGTGTGTGTATGTGCGTGTGTCGTGTGTCTGTGTATGTGCTGTGCGTGTGCGTGTGCGCGTGTGTGTATGCTGTGTGTGTGTGTGTTGTGTGTGTGTATGTGTGTGTATGTGTGTGTGTGTATGTTATGTGTGTATGTATGTGTGTGTGTTGTGTATTTTATGTTTATATTTATTTTATTTGTATTTATGTATATATGTGTTATGTGTATGTATATTTATGTGTTTATGTGTTATGTGTTTGTGTTTTGTGTGTGTGTGTGTGTGCGTGTTGTCGTGTGTACGTGTGTGCGTGTGGTGTACGTGTGCTGTGTACGTGTGCGTGTGTGCGTGTGCGTGTGTGCGTGTGTACGTGTCGTGTGTGCGTGTGCGTGTGTGCGTGTGTGCGTTGTGCGTGTGTACTGTGTGCGTGTGCGTGTGCGTGTGTGCTGTGTAGTGTGCGTGTGTGCGTGTGCGTGTGTCGTGTGCTGTGTGTGTGGCGTGTACGTGTTTCATGTGTGCGTGTGTGTATGTGTGTGCGTGTGTACGTGTGCGTGTGTGCGTGTGTGCGTGTGTGCGTGTGTGCGTGTCGTGTGTCGTTGTACGTGTGTGCGTGTGTCGTGTGCGCGTGTCTGTGCGTTTGTAGTGTGTGTTGTGTGTGTGTGTGTATGTTTACTGTTGTGTGCTGTGTATCATGTGTGTGTGTGTGTCGTGTTGTGTGCGTTGTCGTTTGTGTGCGTGTTGTGTGTGTGCGTGTGTCTTGTGCGTGTGTGTCGTGTGCGTTGTCGTGTGTCTGTGTGCTGTGTCGTTGTGCGTCGTGTGTGCGTGTGTGCGTGTGTGTGTGTGTGTGCTGTGTATCGTGTGTGTGTGTGCGTTGTGCGTGTGTCGTGTGTGCTGTGTGGTGTACGTGTGCTGTGTGTGTGTGTGTGTGTCGTGTGTGTGTGTGCTGTGTGCGTGTGTGTGTGCATTGTGCATGTGTGCGTGTGTGCGTATGTGCGTGTGCTGTGTGTATGTACGATGTGCGTGTGTGATGTGTGCGTGTGTGCGTGTGTGCGTGTGTGCGTGTGCTGTGCGTGATGTGTGTGTGTGTGTGTGTGTGTATGTGTGTGTGTGTGTGTGTATGTATATTTACGTGTGTATTGTTTGTGTGTACGTGTCGTGTGTGTGTGTGTGCGTGTGCGCGCGTGTGCGTATGCGCGTGTGACGTGTCGTGTGTGTGTGGTGTGTGTGTGTGTATGTGTGTGTTTGTTTACGTGTGTATGTGTTGTTGTGGTGTGTGCGTGTGTGCTGTGTAGTGTGCGTGTGTGGTGTGCAATGTGTGTGTGTGTGATGTGTAGTGTGTCGTGTCGTGTGTGTGTGTGTGTGTGTGTGTGTGTGTGTTGTGTGTGTGTGTGTGTGTGTGTGTTATGTGTATGTTGTGTTGTGTGTGTAGTGTGTGTATTTGTGTTTGTGTTGTTGTGTGTTGTGTATGTGTGTGTGTGTTTTTGTTTTTTTTTTTTTTTTTTTTTTTTTTTTTTTTTTTTTTTTGTTTATAATATGTTTATTTTGTGTGTGTTTAATAAATAATAATATTATTTTTTTATTATTATTATTATTATTTTTATTAACTTTTATATACATTCAATTCAAAATTTTTTAATATAATTAAATATACCATTATTTTCTGAGGAAACGTTTAAGCGCATGATATTTAAGATCAGTTGTTGTTCCGAATTTATAACATACACAAAACATTGTTGATTATCCATTTCGAAATAAACGTGTCAATTGTTTTATGTACGAAAAATCTGAATGATTCTGTTTCTTAGCGTGTTACGTACTGACATAGACACGCAGTCACATTATTTTTAATATCGTTGATGTACGTATTGTAAATGGTTGCAGCTAGTTAATGGATCGTTGGCTTTTTGTACCTTTACGCCGCATATTATTTGTGTTTCGCTTATGGACGGTGGTCAAGTATATGAGATCTGATGTATGTACACTAAATAAAAGCTCTTTGGTTTGTGAGCAGCGCAGAATCATATGCTTATTGCATTTTGCTCGTTGCAGTATTGATGTACTTGTATTTCTCATAGCAAATACAATGGATCACCTAAGCGGTTTAAACGAACCGCCATGCTATTTCAAACATATCCGTTTGTTAATTTGTTGAAAAAGCCTTTCCATTCTGTCGTTCGGTATTCCAATAGTTGTTTTATCTAGGATCTTTTGTTGAAAAACATAGTTGTTAGTAGTTCTTGATGCTCTTTTGGTTCGTTTATTTAAGCAGTACGTTTTGTGGTCGAAATTAATAAAATCATATTTTTGGGTTTTATGCATAGTCTACAAGCTTCTCAGCGAAAACCTGCTAATTCGATAATAGTGCCGGAGTAGCTCATTTTTACTATGTAATGTAAACTAGCAAGTAATGACATATCATCCAACCAGACATTGTTTTTCTAAAATCGTTTAGTGTGACAAAATGCTTTATCCATATATCAGCAAATAGGTGGAACATCGTGTGTAAAGCGGAGGGAAATATGTTTTTCATGACATCGTACTGTTCTAAGAGACCTACGCTTTGATTGGTTTTAATGGTTTCAATAATAAATGGAGATAAAGAACCTTTGCTAGGGTTTCTGTCTTTCAAAAGAACCACTGCAAAGAAACCAATGGAATCTGCAGATCTTAACGCATGTTCCATCAACACCTTATTTTTTGTTCTTCTTGGGTGCATATCAATTTTTTGCTAACATTACCCTCATTAGTTTGATTTTGATGGAATGTGCACTAATCCTAGTCCACCTATAACCTGGAACACACAAATACTGCTGCGCTACAGTGTTTTTTATGAAGTCTACTATCCTTTTTGTAATTCATTTTTGCTGTTGGAGAGTTAATGCAACGCTTTGTAAGACATGCCATAACTTCGCTATAAATGATGAATTACGTTTTCTTACTATTGACAATGTTGGTGATATTCATTCCACTTTGTGATGGAGTTATTCAACGGTGAGATAGCAAATTTTGTTCACACTAAAATTTTCATCATTTGAAAAGTTGATTCCTAAAATTTCTATGTGTGTGTAAACCATTCAATATTTATGTTTCCTTTGGGCTTTAATTAGACCACATGCTTTGCACTTACTTAAGTTTAACTCTGAATGATTGCTCTGCATATATATTGTAACAATTTTGTAAAACTTTAAGTCCTTGTTATCTGTAAACACTGTAATGTCATCATGCACTTACACATATGTTAATATAAATCGTATTAAAGAGTGAGGCCTTTGGTGTATGTTCGGATTAGATTCAGGAAAGGTTCGATTGCTATGGAATCGGATGACAAACATCCTTGCTAATACCATTTTCAACAGAGATGACGCTGGTTAGTAATGATCCCAGTCGTATATGACTGGTGCAATTTTAATAATTTCACATATTTTATAATTCGTCAAATTCATTTTTTTTTTTGTATAAAACAGGTACCCATGGCAAATCTTGTCAAACGCGGACTTTTGTCTAGGTTCACTACAGCTAATGGGATATTGTGCTGGTTAGCATAATGTATAACTCGCATGCAGATGTATCGTGTCCATTGATCTTAATAGAATAACTCTGATCAATATTATTTTATTAATACGCTGGTTTCTCACGGATAATGTAGCAAGTTTTAATCCGTTGTCAATAACGATATAGGTCTCCAATTTTGTATTTCTAATACCTTTTTTTTAGGCATAAAATTTTGTGCAAGTGGTAATATTTTCTGATAAGAATGTTATCCCAAAAGTATGCATAAACTGGTTGTAATATCAATACCAGGTGCACTATTTTTGTTTCAATTTTATGTTTACATTAATTCATCGATGGATACTGGTTCGTTAAGTAAAATTCCTTATTGGAAAGATGGGATAGATTTATATATGCTGTATTACTGGGTTTCTTACTGATTACTAAAATGATCTCTAATTAGATTGCATGTTGGCTATTAATTGTTTACTTGGTACTGTAAGTGATTTGCCGTTTTGCAACGTGTTTATTGATGACGATCGGATTGAATTAATTTTTATTAGCTATTAGTTGCCTTTGTTGAGTGGAACATCTTTTGAAGTTTTTCATTAAAGACGCTACATTGTTGTATTGTTGGTGCACTACTTTAAATGTTGTACTAGCTTTCTAGGTTTTGAATATCTTTTACCTCGTTGTTTACTTTGCCTTTGATGTAAATTGTTGAGTAGGTAAGATTGGAGACTTTTGGGACACACCATTTCCAAGGCCCCACATTTCCAAGGTTGCCACAAAACAGGTTTCCCACCGTACCAAGGTCAAAAAGCGCAATGTGTGACCTAATTACATATCATTACCACAAACCCCGATTTCCTGTTCCACTACTACAAGGCCATCACTGAGACATATCATTACCACAAACCAGGGTCACAAACACCGCTTTCCTGTTCCACAACTACAAGGCTATCCGAGACCTATTCGTGTTCCACTATTACAAGGCCATCCGTGCGACCACGCTTTCCTGTTTCACAATTACAAGGCCATCACGACCTAACGCGCTTTCCTGTTCCACTATGACAAGGTCCTGTACGATCGCACAATAACAACACTGTACTCTGTACTTGCATGTTTTTGTCCACTTTTTTTTGCTCACCCTCACTTTTTACCAAAATAAAAGATAACGATATGTTAATTTATTTAATTCATGTAGACAGACATGTACAAATTATATATATAGAAATGAAGACGTGTACAAATTATATATTTCACTTTTTACCAAAATAAAAGAAAACGATATGTTAATATATTTAATTCACGTAGACAGACATGTACAAATTATATAGAATTAAAGACATTTATATACATTTAAATCAGACATATAAATTATATTTAGAAACATTACGCAGATATATGATTTGCTATAGGAATAAAACATGTTGATTTAGTACATACGTTAGTAAGCTTATATCAAAACAGTTGTAATACTGAGGATTAGAAAAGTTTAGGTTACACATGTTAGCAGCGATGAACATACTACTAGACTGACAGGAAATAATTAGTCTATACACTACATACATAAAAAAATCAACATAACATACTTCATCACATAATATATAATAGTCGTCATCGTACACATCAAAGTTGTGTTAGGGGTGCGCAACATGAGGCAGTATTCACCGTGTGACATGTGGTACCAAGCCGTTCAGCGCTCTCACAAACTAAAACACACTACACTATACACACTCAAACACACATACTGAATACACTCAAATACACTCACACTCACACCTCACATTATGCTTACCGACGACGGAGTAGGTGCTCAGAAGGCCTTAGGGTTGCAAAGTTAGATTTGCAAACCCAAAGGAAATGTTGGATCTCGAGATTCCCCTCTGGAATCCGTAACTATAACGACGTTAATACTTGGAATACTCGAGATCATAACGTAAATGCGTTTTATGCAACTCTTATATAGCATGAAGATTCCTTGAAACGCGAATCTGTTTTCCTTATTTGGGTCTCTGGCACTGACCTAGATCAACTACAGGTATTAAAAAAATATATAATACAAAGTAACAAACAACTTTTAGCGAATATGACCCGTATTGCGGATTTTAGTCTAGAACTTTAGATACATTGTAATAGTCAACTGTTGCGGTAGAATTAATAATTAATACTCATTAGTTTGTTACTAGGACTTGCAAAACAAATACCATTTATTTAGCTAATTATACTGCAAATGTAATTAAATAGTAAATTAAAAATTTTTGATATTACTGAAGAGGTATGTAAATTACATGATATAGCATTATTTTTGTAGTAATCACACCAGTTCGTTTACTCTCTATCCGGTTTATAGTTGCAGAGAGAGATGACCTCTCATTTTATACATACATTCGTATATAATATATCCCATTTTAAACGGTAAAGGATTTAGATATAAATTGACGATTTGTTTTTTTATTGAATGATTTAATTAATTTTCATTAAAATGTTTAAAGTAATTCTGGCTGGAAAAACCTGTTGGTTTATATGCAGACAAAATAACCTTTATAGACGTAGTAATAATCAGATGTAAATTGCATTCGTAAACAATTTTTAAATACTTATTAGTTACTTAAAATAGGCATGATAATGAGAGATGAATTTATTAGATGAAACAGTAAAAAACATACGCATTTATTTTCCTAAGTATAACCAGTGGTGAAAAGCGTATGTAATTACGTGTTATAATAAAGACCAGTTTGTTAACTGTATTCTTTTCTTTATAAAGAAACACGTATATAGAATATATAAATAAATCCGTTTTTTTATATAAAACTTGTAAAATGATGCTCTCAATTTTTAATTTCCATTTAAACAAAGTTTAGTAAATATTTTCTTTAAGTTCAATGTAATTCTTAAAGCTATATATTCACGATGAGTTTAAACCTGTACTTATATGTTTTATATGTGATTAAATTTAAACAAATACAGTTCTTTTTAATGAAGGAATACAGTAATTTATCTTATTTGTTTCAAAGATGCTATTCTTATAAAAAATTGCAATGTGGTATAATTAGTTCCATATACAAATGCAGAAACAATAACAATAATGTACTAAATTATATATACATCTAAGGTGTTTAAATATATATAAAACAGTAAAAAACATGAACGTTAGTTTCAATTGCTGAAAAATTTTTATGTTATTATTAAACAGCGTATGTAAATTACAGTATCAATTACTACATAGTTCATTATCATATCCGGTTTTGCTATACTGAAAGCAGATGTACAAATACATTTCGTGAACGATTTAATTAATGAAATATACTTATAATGAAGAAGCAATAAGTGTTTATAGTGATTTTGCCAATAAGCAGGAAAATCATAATTATATTTGTAATACCTGTAAAGTAAACACAGGTGCAGGTAAATCTTGTTTTTCAACTATGCAAAAGCCGTTTATAAGTTGTAAGTTCGATTAGGCAACAACATACACTCCGTTGCGCCTCTTCTTGGTACACAACTGAAGTTATATATAAGTAAATTTTCTTAAAAAAATGTTCACACCTTTTCTTATAAAACTAATTGTTAGTTAGATATTGAAAAAAGTTGAACTAACATTTAAAATTTCACCTTAGGATTTTTGCAGCTAATTATGCATTGCATAAAAAGGTATAGGATATAAGTTGTCTATATGTTTAAGGTCTATGTGTGGGTTTTGATTACTTGGAAGTATGCAACTGTTGTTAGAAGTATTTTAGAAACTCCCCTCTCCATCGCTGGAGTTCTGCCAGAAATCTAATCAGTTCTATTCAAATGAGAAGAAGCTTAAATAAAATTTTAAGCAAGTAGGTCTTTTCGTTCTGGAGTTAGTAGGTATGTCAGACAGTTGCGTGCGCAACTGTCCCCATGAGAGTTTATAGCAAGGGGTTAAACAGGAATCTGTACAGATAAAAAACAGTTCAAATACAGATCAAATACAGCTCAAACCAGCTTAAATACAGGTCAAACCAGCTCAAAACCAGCTCAAAAGCAAAACCCCAGCTTAAATACAGTTCAAAACAGTTCCTGTTTGCTAATATGTAACTCCCCATGGTAGGATTTGGCTTCAGGCAGTTGCGCACGCAACTGTCCGGTTTCACTTCTGCCCTCATTCCATTTTCCCCACTCACCCCAACACTTAAATTTTGTATTTAAGACGGAGCGGTTCCACTACAGTGTTAGTCCGTCTTTATGAACCACCAAGTAAAGTTTTCAAGCGGTGTTACATCATGTCTTCAAAGAATAGTAAGTGTTAGTTTCGTATTGCATCTCTCCCGGCTACCCGTCCTATCCAGCACCTTATTTACATCAACCTACACTTCAGCATGTAGTTATTATTCTTCTTTGTTGCAGCAAAATGTTCCAATGTGAATGTCTCAAGAAATTTTCTCGAAAGGATTCTTTACTGAGACATCAAAAAACAACATGCTGGATGTCAGTATCTAATCCACCATCTGGCATGCAGGAGGTTTCGTTGCAAAACCAAACCACAGGGAGCAATGTGGTGCAAGGAAGCACTTCCGACGATAACAAAGCAGTACATAGACATGTTACTGATTCCTTTGCGCAAGCAGGACCATCTGGGGTAAACTATGTGAAGGATAATGCGAAACCCGGACCATCAGGGTTGAGCAACTCAAGGAAGCGGAAGGCTGACCAACGCGATGAACCGGTAGAACCAAAAACAATGGTGAGTGTGCACTGCACAGATTGTTCAATGGATGTACCTAGGTATGCATTCCAAGGACACCTCAGAAGCAATAGGCATAAAGCAAATGTATGTTTCCTTGTCGATACTGGGGTCGAAGTGATTCGAAATGCGTTTAAACAACGCATAAAGGGAACGTATTGAAGGTAGTACAAAATCAGTTGTAGAAACACTACTCATTAAAATGTAATGTTGAGCTGTTTGGTTTATACTTTTTGAATAGTAGGGAAAGCACAGAACTGAAATCGTTTCAGACTAAGTATGATATTCTCAGTGTAGGGTCGGTGTTAGAAGAGTATTTCCAAAAAATAAGTGAAATGTTGGATGCAAAGCAATCCGAATTTCAGCAACATAAGATTCTGAGTCATGGTGTAATCGATTAGTAACAACTGTTTTAGGGTGGTCCCTGGTGCAATTCGTATTTAGAGGTAAACCTGCTTAAATTTGCCCACCACGGGTTCTTCCTATATGGCTGTCCCCGCCGAAATCGCACATAAACACGCCATAGTCAATGTAAAAAATAATGATAATTGCTGCTTTGCATGGGCTGTTGTATCGGCACTAGTGACACCAACGGGAGCACCACAACGCACATCTTCTTACCCTGATTTCCAGACGTTATTCAACTGGACTGGTGTACAGTTCCCTGTAAGCTGACGAATATTTCAACGTTTGAGAGCAATAACAACATTTCCATTAATGTTTATGGGTTAGACGATACGTATCGTGATGGTCACCATGTCACGGAGGTAGTGGGGCCTCTATACTACACCAAAGCCAAACAGGCAGTTCATGTTAATTTATTATTATTAGTCAGTAACCAAACAGATAATCAGCATTATGTATGGATAAAAATTTTTCTCGTTTACTTAGCAACCAAATAACTCGGCGGAACGGAGCAATGTATTTTGTGATGCATGCTTGTATTACTTTAGATCCGAGGAGCAATTAACCCCGACACGTGTCACGACTGTAACTTCGTATATACAAAATTACCGGGTGTGAAACAAAAAAGACATTACCGGGGAATTCTATGCGGAAAATATACTCGCTTTCGGAACTATCAGAAACAAATGGTTCTACCATTCGTAATATATGCAGATTTTGAAGCGCTCTTAGTACCGGTAGATACGGCTGAACCAGATCCCGAAAAACCGTTCACGATAAAAACGTGTAAACACGAACCATACTCGTTTAGTTATTATATTAAGTGTAGTGTAAACGATGCGTGGTCTAAGTTAGAGCTGTATAGGGGAGCAATGCAGGGAGATATTTATAAGACGACTGGAAAGTGATGTAAAACGGATATATAATGAACATTTCAAAGCTATTGTCCCAATGACACCATTAACGGATGAACAGCAGGTTACGTATGAATGCAGTGTATGTTGTTACATATGCGGCAAGCACTTTACGGGCGATCCGACAAATCCGAAAGTACGAGATCACTGTCACGTTACTGGTAAGTATCGTGGTGCAGCATATTCAACGTGTAACTTAAACTATCAGGTACCTACATTTCTTCCCGTTTTCTACATAATCTCAGTGGTTATGATGTTCACCTGTTCATTAAACAGTTAGCGAGTGAAACGGAAGAAATTACCGTACTTCCGGTTAACAGTGAAAAATATATAACGTTTGGTAAGCACATTTTGTTGATGAATATGTAAACAGTCATGGTATCAGGGAAAAGAAATACATTAATTTACGTTTCGTCGATAGTTGTAGATTCATGGCTGCATCCTTAGATACTCTATCTCAGAATTTATCAGATGATCAATGTATGGAGGTACGGAAATATTTTAGTAATGATAGCGACTTCAACTTAGTGAGAAAGAAAGGTAGTTTCCCTTATGCGTACGTAGACAGCTTTAGTAAATTGAACGACGTCACGGTGCCATCATATGACAAATTCTACGATAAAATGCGCGATGCAAATATTTCCGATGACGAATACTGTCGCGTTCTACTGGTATGGGATCACTTTAAGTGTAATACACTAGGTGATTATGCTGATATTTATTTAAAATCAGATGTGTTGTTATTGGCTGACGTGTTTGAAAACTTTAGGAGATTATGTATGGGTGTGTATGGGTTAGAACCTGCACAGTATGTCACTTTGCCTGGATTGGCGTGGGATGCCATGTTGAAATGTACGAAAGTAGAGCTAGAATTATTGACGGATATGGATATGTATCACTTTTTAAACAAGGTATTCGGGTGGAGTAAGTACTTGTATCAAGCGGAGAAGCATCGCTAATAACGAGTTTGTTCCAAACTATGATCCTAAACAACCGAAAGTGTTTTTACAATATTTAGATGCCACGAATTTATACGGCTGGAGTATGCAATACCTGCCCACGATGGGTTTATGTGGTTACCTCAAATAGATCACTTTGACGTATTAAAGATTGATGATGACGCCGATGTTGGATTTGTACTGGAGGTTGATATATTATCCCCACCATCTGCATGACGAACACAACGATTATCCGTTTTGTCCTGAAATGATCTGCGCACCACATTCCCAGGAGGAGAAGTTAATCCCTAACCTGTGTGATAAGACCAACTATGTTATACATTACCGCTATTTAAAACAATGTATAGAGCATGGCTTAATTGTTACTCGTATTCATAGGGTTTTACGCTTTCGTCAGAGTCCGTGGCTAATACCATACGTAGACCTTAATACAGCTCTCCGCAACACAGCACTGAACAAGTTCGAAAAGGATTTCTATAAAATTATGAATAATGGCGTGTTTGGTAAAACAATGGAAAATGTCGATAAACGAAGAGTTATTAAACTGTTAACACATTGGGAAAATAACGGTCGTCGGGTAGGTCTAGCACGGTACGTTGCAAAACCGCAATTTAAAAATTTTATTCAATTCACTGATAAATTGTTTGCGGCGGAATTGTCGAAACAGGTAGTTACGTATGACAAACCCGTTTATGTCGGATTCAGTATTTTAGATCTTTCCAAAATTATAATGTATCGGTTTTTATGATATCTTACGAGCTCATTATGGCAAGAATGTCACGTTGCTCTATACTGACACGGATTCTTTGATTGTTGAGATAGTAACTGATGATATGTATGCACACATGCGAAATAATTTAGACGAATATGATACTTCCAACTATCATAATGAGTTGCATGGTATTCCTACGACTGCTTCCGTCGTTGGACGAATGAAAGATGAGTACGCAGGAAAGCGATTCATTATTTTTATGGTGCTGGATCGAAGTCATACTGTCTGAAGCTTGCTGATAATGAAGTTGTTAAGAAAGCGAAAGGTGTTAAGAAAGTTGTTATTCAGAAAGTGTTGACGGAAGTAGACTACAAAGCGGTTGCGGAGGGTCTGATAAAAGTGTGTTTAAACTTTGTTATAATTAATATATATATATATAAAAATATATACCGAAATGTTAAACAAAATTGCCTTTAGGTCCCAGGATGACAAACGATATCGACTACGTGATACGTGTTCCACATTGGCGTGGGGGCATTGGCAATACCGGAATTGGAGAATGCTGATCCGTTGAGCGAACTATTGCAGGTTGCTAAGCAAATGAATTTGTATTAACCGAAGAAGAATAGTTTGGGTACTGACACTTGCTAGTTTCTTTCCTATATCTCTCCATAATGAAACTAATATTAATAATAATTTGTATTATTCCTTTAGTTGTTTAACATATATTAATATTATGTACTAATTCGTTATTAAGAGAATATATGCTATACAAATACTATGTTCCATAAATAAAAAAATACGAGAATGATTATTTACTATTTTTTATTAAAAATGTGTACAAGACTTATTGCATTATATAGTTATTATATAAATAGTATACCGTAGACAAAGCGCAGTGACATAATGATTTACAATGAAAGTAACAAACGGGTTGCATAGCAGGAAGAGGTGGACTTTCCTCAAGTTCAATAACAGGCTGGGTCACAAATTTTCTGATGTAATCTGCTTTCTCTACCCTTGACATAGATAGAATCTGTTGGCTGAATCAATCTCTCGAGCATTCTTCGAAAGTGGTGTGGTGGTGTATACCCTTCTTCCCATTTAATACAGTGCTGGTTTTGAATTAACCAAGTAGCTTGACGACGACTCTCTGCATCCAACGTATGCCAGGGATACGGTGATTTAAAAACAAAATAGGCAATTTGCTTCCCATTATAAATGGCGAGTTCTTTTGGTATAAAAGCTTTTGAAATTTTGAACCCTTGTACATCGATTATGACGGACATTGTATTACAACTGTCGTACTGCTTTGGTTAACGCGTTGTATGTAACTAAACGATCGTGGAGTATAACACAGTATGCTGTCGTATTGGCAGCTATGTTTGCCGCTGTTTCAAACTCCACACGAAGAACTACGCTTTAGAGTGTAATGCTTTTTTGATTTGAGCAATCTACGACAATCAACGGTGCAGCTGTGGTAAATTGTGGGGTGAGTAATGGTTGCCCTCTCTTTGGTAATACGACATTTGGAATTTAGCAAACATTTCATACAACGTAGCAAAGCAATTGTTATCATAATTAACGTTGAGATTGTCATACGGATAACGATCCGTGTTCAGGAACACGCGAATATTATTTAGTGCACATTTATCGAATCTGCTCGTATCTTGCATAACATTATTCTCTCGCCCAGTTTGAAATCCTATAATAATGTATCTAGGTGTTTCTATACTAGTAGATGTTTTGATTGCCCATGTATGCTTATCTGTTGCTGGAACGGCGGGATATATGTGGTTTCCCAACTTCTAAATGCTACTGGCGTATTTACATTTTTATCAATGTATTTCGTTAACGCCACTCCTCTGCTAATGCTGGAATGATGTGTGGAACTTTCCAATATATCTTATCTATGTTAACTTTTAATGCTTCTTCTACAGTTGAAATTACTGCGTCGGTATCAATGTTACTACGAATTAATACCAGTTCTTGTCTAATGTTCAAAATCACTTTATTGTAATCTTCGGCAAAGCCAAGTAGCATTCTCAACGGTATACAAACGTTAAAGTATCCTTGAGCATTTGTTAGTACTGTTTGCAGTAGGAAACCAACCTGCATTTTCATGGGGCGAGATCATTGGACGTCAATGATACCAATCCTTTCATTGTCGACGTTAATCCTACTTTCGTTACGGAATCTACCACTATTCCATTCATTCTATAATTTACGAATAAAATCGAACCTTATTAAGAACCTTCGGGTTAAACATACCATCCACGTAAAACTCCCTTAATAGACATAGCTTTATGGTAAGGCAATGCCCGAATGGGTATTATTTCTAGTTTAATTATCCTATTTCATCATTTTTCCAAATCTGGAGATCTATGGGTTGCTTCGGAATTAACAAGCATTATAAGCAACTTTTTATTAACGTTTAATTACTCATTTAGACTGTAAAGCCGGAACTTTAATAAGCTTTGTTCTGGGTTCAATGCTTTGGGTTGAACGCTTCACTCTACCTTTAATTTATCTTTTTGTTTGATTTGCACTGGGTAATCAATGTGTTTAGCCCGGACCAATTTTCTTTAAATTATCCTTTTAGACTTCCCGTTAAAATTACGAATCTCCTCTTGGCTACATTTTTTTATTTGAAATTAATGTTTTTTAGTAGATGTTTGAGGGGACTTATTTTAACCCGCGGTAATGGGAAAAATATAATTATTTATTTTCAATTTTTAAAACTCCATTGTTAATTCATCATAATTAATGGTTAATTTTGATAATGTTTGGAGTTCAGATATGCACTTTTATGGTAAACATTTTATTAAATCCCAGCTGGTCCTATAATTTTAATTGAAGTTAATGTTGGGTTGCTTTTATTGCTTTCATATATTATTATTGTTGTAAATTAAACTCACTTTATAACTCATTAATATATTTATTAATGGATTTCGAGATCCTTGGTAAATTTTATGTTTCCAAATAGGTTGGTTATTCTTTAATAAATTCTTAAATTAAAATTCAAAACTATCAATCCCATTAGTATTCCGATCATTCTAAAAAAATCGGTGGATTAAATTCTTGCAAGATACACTTTTCCGGTAAAAAATTTACGAATTACGATCACGTAACGACTACTGAAAATCAGTACGAGTAGTCATATAAAATGTAAGACTAAATGACCGCAGTTGTATGTTCAAAATCTTAAAAAGTTATACTCAATTGTGTTTCTGCTACCATCACTTTTAAAATAGTGGAGTAATTCAAAGGGTGGTTTAATATGTCCTATGCTATCAAAATATGTAATATGCCTGTTACGCTTAATGTAAGCTGTCCAGTGTGTACCCTTGGTTTGATCATCCAGATTCACAATACCACATTCATTCGCATGGATTCGTGTAGGTAAGTTATCTCGCATATATATCCCTCTAAAATAGGGAATCTGTAATTGCTCCACAAATTTTGATAGCTCAACATTACTTAAGGCGTGACGTGGTAGCTTCAGTGGGAGTTTTTGAATACGGTTGTAAATATATACCTAACCCTCGTTTATATGGCTTTATGTATAAACCTTTTCCTAATGCAGCTGCTTCCATTGCTTGGTTGTGTCGTTTGGTTTCGTCTAACGTTTTTGTCGCAGCTTTTGCGTCAGTTACCGCTTTTGCGACTGCCCAGCACCGCCACCTAGAGACCCTAAGGCTCCTAATGCTGCAAAGGGGAATAAGAGGTATGAATCCCCACGTTTTGGTATTGGCAATATTCTGCTCTTGGGTGACATAATTTTTTGTTTTAGAGCGCTCGGCTTGTTATTGTCGCTTTTAAAGATGATCGAAGTTTACCACCAACACGACGTCGGGCTAGAAGGACTGCTTTGTTAAACGAAATTCTCTGCGAGAATGCTTCCTTCGTGGAATTTCCCATTCCCAATTTCTTTTGTCCTTTCCGTGATTTGCCACCCATTCCCATTGTCCGTTTTCCTTTCATTATGCCAGCTATGGTTAAGCCTGCCCTTTCTCCAAAGGTAGCGTCGGTAGAACGAAATCTATTCCAAGCTTTTTGTTGTAAAGTCTTATCTGCTATGTGTCGTTGTCCTAGATCGTTTGACTGGGAGTATGCAATATCGTGTTCTTTACACGCCCCAATGCGTTAATACCTTTGTCGCCACGAGCTAATCGTTTTTGTAAACGGGTACCCCCAATATCGATATTCGGTATATGCAACTCCACGGGTAATTTATTTATTAAAGTATTAATTAATCCTGAACCTTTTTTCCTCTGACGCTGGGATGTATACTTCATACCACCTGACACCTTCACTACTAAACTACTTTCTGGTGGTATATATATAGAAGCGTCATACAAGTCGTGGTTTAGTACCATAATGGGTGACATCCGTTTCATTCCGCAAGATACAGAATTACCTATCAAAATTATGACATTACTCCTAACAAGGAGCTACTCTAAACACCGCGGTTTACTAAAAGGGGATGTAAACGAGGTATAATCGTCGGACCATCCGGCTGTGGAAAACCAATGTTATGATTAGCTTATTAGAACATCCAAATGGCTTACGTTTTGAAAATGTCTATATATATTGCAAATCTTTATACCAACCTAAATACCAGTACCTGCGGGAGTTACTGGCACCCATAAAAAATTAGGTATTTCGAATACAGTGATAATAGTGATGTTATATCCTAGTGAGTCCCGTAAAAATTCAATAATGATTTTTGATGATGTAGCATGTCATAAACAAAATGAAATTAGAGATCATTTTGTTTTGGCAGACATCGAAATAATGATTGTTTCTATCTGTGTCAAACGTATTCTTCAATTCCAAAACAGCTTATACGTGATAATGCGAATTTACTTTCTTTTTCAACAAGATCACACTAATCTCAAGCATGTGTACGATGATCACGTTAATGTCGATATGTCATTTGATAAATTTAAAGACTTGTGTTGCTGTTGCTGGCGTGATAAATTCATTTCTTGTGATTGATAAAGAAAGCGATGTTAATAACGGTCGTTACCGTAAGAGATTTGACTGTTTCATTGCAGTATAAATAATCTACTAGGACTGTCAATACAGTCGTAATGGAGGAGCGCTTAGTACAAGACATTTTGCGTGCTCGCAAGAGTATACAACAGAAATATGCTAGTTTGAAAGAAGATACTGCACTTACAGAACGTGCAATGGAGGCACACTTTAAACCTATTACACAACCATTAAAACAATTAATTACTAAAATGATGGTTCTCTCATCAAAGCTGAACCCCTTACGCCAGAAGTCGGAAAAAGGAGTCCATTGCACATGAAAATGAAGTATTTTACATTATACACCGAAACCTAGAATACGTAAGGAGCCGCACTATTGTTCCTGACACCATTCCCACACCTCTACAGGAATCTGTAATTGCTGATGTCACACATGACGACGAGGTGGAAATTCCTACTTTACAACAATTGAAATCGGAAACTACTGCTGGATCTCAACCCGCCTTTGAAGAGTATCTTAATCAATACCAAGGATTAGCGAAATACTACGTCGAAGGTATCTTTAGAGATACCGAAGATGAATATGACTTAACGTACGGTGTGCATTTTATTCCTGAAGAAGAGAAATTTTTATGGCGATGCTGAACTAGATTTTGTTGGAGAAAATTTGCGAATCGCTCTTCCCGATGGATCATCCCTAGATTATGAGGGAACACCGGGATTATATGAACTACTTTTTAAAAAGTTCCTACGGGATACAAAAGAGGGATCTACAGCTACAATGACATTTTGCGTCGTGCATGCTGCCCGACGTAATTATAACCCTGATGATCAAATCCGAGGAACTTTAAAATACCTTGAAATCATTAAACCATTACTTCACCTAGAAAACGTTCTGCCACATTCTATTGCACCTCCAGCCACCAGATCTCGAACAACTTCTTATCCAAAAGAGGTGGTGGACTGCACTATTGCGATACAATAATAAACCTATTGAGTTTGTACCGTGGAATAATCCGAATAAGTTAGTCGATTGGTTAAGGAATTATTAGGATCAATGTCGGCAGGAAATACTAGCAATCACAACGAAATAATATATATAATTGATGAACTACGTAACGCAAAAGTAATAAAGTAACAGAACTTGTTATAAACCTACCACTACAGTCATTTTCTTTCATTGTTACTACGACTATCACTACAGATAGTACTATACGTCCACCAGTGATGCCAATAGATAAATTTGGCGGTCATCTTCATCATCAAATGACAGTGGATAAATTTGGAAACATATTGTTGATCATATCGATCTGTCTTATGAAACTTTCATTTCATTTTCTGGAATCGCCGCAAAGAAGACAATTAGTGTATCTACCGGCGTCGGTGATCAATATACCTATCCCTGTAACGACGGTACTATAGTACATTGCAGGTGGAGTCATCCAACTCTTGAGCTTAACATAGATTAAACTTTGAGCTGGCAAAGGATGTAATTGGTCAACATCTTAAGAGGAACGATGTTTGTAACCATGCCGACGTTTGTAAAGTTTTCAACTGCAGGATATTCAACGTAGAGTTCGTAGTAAAATCCAAAGCACAAAAAATGAGTAAAGCCGATGTTGTCGAAGAACTGCACAAACCTGCAAGAAGAAATTTTCCCGGCGTTGTGTTGTACTAAAAGGTTTAAATGATCTATTTCAAGCTGATTTAGTGGAAATGATACCATATGCTCGGATGAATAAAGGATTTCGATACATTTTAGTAATAATAAATGCATTCTCTAAATATGTCTGGGCTTTTCCCATCAAACGAAGAATGGTAAACTGGTCGCGATGTAAGGATAAACTTTTGTCTGGTTTGAAAAGGACACCTACACATATACAAACTGATATGGGAACTGAGTTCTATAATGCTGAATTCAAAAAGTAATGAAAAAATTTTTCAATCATTACAGTAGTTATTCCACCTTGAAAAGTAGTATAGTGGAACGTGTAAATCGCACCCTTAAAGCAATAATGTGGAAAACCTTCAGCATGCAAGGATCCTATAAGTGGCTATCAATATTACCGCACATTGTCGCCATATAATTCAAGAAAGCATAGAACAACTGGATACAAACCGGTAGATGTATCGGAAAAAATAGTGCATCTATTTCAAAACATTTAAAATGTCAAAAATTCTTGACCGTAAAACACCTAAATTTAGAGTGGGGAACATGTACGCATTAGCAAACATAGAAGCATATTCTCTAAGGGTACACACCTAATTGGAGTTACGAAGTCTTTCGAATATCAACAGTTAAACGTTCAAGCCCACTCACCTACACATTACGTGATAGTCGAGATGAAGAGATTCAAGGTCGGTTCTATGAGCCCGAACTACAAAGTGTTAAACATCCAGACATTCATCTAGTTGAACGTGTCATCCGACGTCAAGGAAATAAAGCTCTCGTTAAGTGGTTGGGTTTTGATACTTCTCACAACTCCTGGATTTCTACCAAAGACATTGTGTAATACTCTAATTAACCTTAATTATATATATATTGTAATATTAATATGCAATAAACAGATCTTTTTTTAAAATTTTTTTTTATTTATACTATCCTATACATATACATCACTACATACTACTAAAGCGTCTGACAAACACACATTCACGATGCTGTTTTTCGAGAATTGGTGAAATTATATTACCACAGTCATCTATTCTTTTTTTAAATCGTGCAGAATCTCTAGCTATTTGTTCCCATTCTCCTTTTCGCGCATGTCTGTGCGCCAACTCTCATACTACTACCGTAGTGAACTACGTTTTTGGACTCATTAATGCACACCTTCTTCACTGGGTGAGTCGTCATCTGATGGCTCAAAATTCGGTAAATATCTTTCTATTTCATGTATAAATTGCTCCAATGATATTTCTTTAAGGTCTTCTATTAATCGCTTTATACAACAAATACACTCTATATCACCTACATGTGATGTTAAGTATTTTTCACAAAGGCGTATTCCTCCCTCATACTTATTAACTAGATTATTTAAATAGTCATCACTAAATCTACCCATTCCATACACTTTTTCATGATCAGCATCGAATTCTAATGATTGTAACTGGCATATTAGTCTTTGGATTGCACTAACACAATCTACAGCTTTAGGCCACGACTCCGCACTATAACACATCCACATATTGACTAACATCTAATACTATCCACTATTGACTACAAGCGCGTTACCCCCTTTCAGTTTAGGTTGGGCAAGATCCCTATCCATATATAGTTTCTCCTTGGCAAATGCTTCCATTTCCAGAAGGCAGGCTATGTTGACATCAAATACATCACGCAATGAACCTATAACTTGGTGAATGTTACATTCAGGAATTGTCGCTGTCGACTTTATTAGGTTTTTATAAAACTCTGGAAAGTTCACAGTATCTGCCAACTCCAATCGGTAATATATTATCTTCAAAAGCTTCCATAACTGTTCTATAGACTCCCATCCTAAATAGATATCAATTTCGTCACTATCACAGAGGCGTATAATTTTTTCTTGTTAATATTTTCGTACGAGACAGTCTTCGATCCCAGTTTGGTAGGTAGCCATGTTCCTTCAGGACTGTAGAAATAATTAGTAATCACCCTTGATTATCCATAAGTATACGCCATTCCTGCTTGTCAAACACCACTCCACCACTCTTCGTTCCACCGAGTTTTAGGACTGGCTCAAATCCAAATTTGGGTGATAGACCGACACTAACAAACTTTGTTTTACTTTTATTTAAGAAATAATGCACATTATTAAGCAAAATATCGCAATATTTACCTGAACTTATAGCACCGATAATCTTCGCCGTTTCTATGGCTTGACGTACGATGTTATCCATTATATACGATACTGGCTTTACATACATTCCCTCTCTTTTATATGACACTCTCTCCACTATGTGTCCTCCTCAAGGCTACTTACGTGACCTTCACGATTGTACCACACATTGCTTTAGCGGTCTTGTCGGTTACACCTTTTCAAGGCTTTCTTTTCGTTCCACTACTTCAAGGATTCCTTGCCATACTTATTTCCAAGGTTGTTCCACTTTGCCACAGCAAGGTCACCACACAAGGTTACATATCCCCACTCAGTATTATTCGTATACTTAAAGGGAGGGGTTTTTACATATACCATAGTTACCGATCTTCACTATATCAGTTACTCCAGTGCAAGACGATTGGAAGACTCCTGCAGTATACCAACCACAAACCCTATTTCAACTTAGTACGCGACGGACATGTCAATTAATTCCGAACTGGGTAAATTTTGAAAAGGAAGGAATACTACCGGCTTCCATAACCAAAGTGCTACGAAATAATTATGAACTGGTTCAGTGGAATTCAGCGTGGTATACCGAAATGAGCAAGGTAATACGCGAGCACTTTGCGACAAGCCGTGTAACAGCATATGCCCACATTGTATCAATATATGTTCGATACCATCTGGTGGACTTCATGAATTTGTGTCATTGCTGTTTCACCCGATTGAAACCAGGAGATTACGGCGTAGTGGACCATCATATGCATATGGAGCGCTGGACTGCGCGATACCACCTGTCGTACGAATATTATTGGTGCTCGTCGGGCGCCTCTCACACAGTTATACGATGTTACGATGATGACTCATGTATACTGTGTGATGAGGTGTGCTACGTAGACGAGTAGTCTTTTTTACTGTATCTATTTTTATCTATTGTACATATTGTACATATTGTATATCTGTTGTATATATGTTGTATATATTGTATAGAATACATTATTTACTGTCAGTATCATACTGTTTTCGCTGATGTTAACATGTGTGACCCAAACTTTTATTATCCTCAGTATTACAACTGTTTCGATAAACGCTTACTAACGTATCGAACATGGTCTGGAGTTCACTCACCCTCATCGCTTGCTGCAGCAGGATTCATTTCCACATCTTCAGACGATACGGTTGAATGTTTCATGTGTGGGGTTAGAATAAACCCAGATGTCAATCCGTTACAGAAACATCTACGATGGGCACCACATTGCACGTATGCTCAGCTCCTCGCACCACGTCCGCGCAGATGTACTGAAACGGAAGTGGAGAGGACCTTCTGCACTTGTACTAAATCAAAATGTTTTATTCCTAAAGAAAATCATATATCTGAGTAATACATCAATTAAATATATTAACATATCGTTTTTCTTTTATTTTGGTAAAAAGTGAGGGTGAGCAAAAAAAAGGGAGCAAAAACATGCAAGTGGGCTAGAGTAGCATTTGGGTGTTGTTATTGTGCGATCGTGCTCAGACTGGTGACCTTGTCATAGTGGAACAGGAAAGCGCGTTAGGTCACAGTGATGGCCTTGTAATTGTGAAACAGGAAAGCGTGGTTTTGTCGCACGGATGGCCTTGTAATAGTGGAACACGAATAGGTCTCACGGATAGCCTTGTAGTTGTGGAACAGGAAAGCGGGGTTTGTGACCTTGGTTTTGTGGTAATGATATGTCTCAGTGATGGCCTTGTAGTAGTGGAACAGGAAATCGGGGTTTGTGACCGTGGGTTTGTGGTAATGATATGTAATTAGGTCACACATTGCGCTTTTTTGACCTTGGTACGGCGGGAAACCTGTTTTTGTGGCAACCTTGGAAATGTGGGGCCTTGGAAATGTGGTGTGTCCCAAAAGTCTCCAATCTTACCTACTGTTATGTCCTTGATTTTTAGCTTTAAATTTTCCCACCATGTGGGTATACTATGCTCTGGTATGGATTTAGTAACTTCCGTTGTTAAAAACACTTTCATATGATCTGTAAAGGATTCGTCTTCTAATAGAAAATTGTCAAATTTCCAGTAAGGTGGGTAATCATAAACTTTACGCACATTGAAACTGATTGATACTGAAAGATGGTCTGAGAATGATGTATGCAGTTTAGTTGATTGTAGTTGTGCAATTAAGTTTTGAGAGCAATACAGTCTATCTAACCGTGACGCTGTTTTGAGTGTATATGTGTAAAAAGTTATCCTCCTTACCTCTGTTGAAAAGTTTCCAGCAGTCGGCAAGATTTGACGATTGGATAAGTTCATTCAGTTGTCGGGCTTGCTTCAGATCTTTTTCTACGGAACCAAGTCTATCATTCAGTGCGTCCAGGGTGCAGTTAAAATCACCACCAATTATAATTCGAGATGTACTATCTACAGTGCTCAGGAAAGCCTGGAGGTTGGAAATGATTGCATATGCGATATTTGCATTGTGTGGTAGATACACATTTATAACATGCCATTTTTCATTATTAACGGTAACTTGTATTCTGTGTGCATAAGAGTTGTTTATAATTTCATGTTCTATTTCATTTAAGTTTAAGCTTTTTTTAACTGCAATGATCGTTCCGCTGTACTTACTGTCGCATGGGTTAATATAAAATACGTATTGTTTGCAATCTGATAGTGACGTTATTTGCATTACATTTGATTCTTGAATTAAGAGGATGTCTGGAGAGTTGGCATTTATAAAGTGTACTAACTGGAGCCATTTAAATTCTGATCTAATGCTTTTCCTATTTATTGTAAATATACGTATTTTTGAATTATCCATTATAGACTGAAAATATTAAAAAGAACTGATAATGGTTTCATTTGAGGACGTACAATCTAGAAGTTCTGTAATGGACTCCTGTGAGGAGATCAGGGTTCCTTCTTTCTTCAAATCTCGCCGAATATATTTAATAAGCCGTTTGCATCTTTCTTTTGTAGCCCTTTGGTTAAATAACGGAGCAACATCGCGAATTAAATCCATGAGACCGACAATATTTTCCGTATAAGTCTTCGCTACTTCTAAAGGATAATTAGACCCCTTAACTTTGTCTAAAAAGTCTGAGAACAGAACAAAATCTAGAATTTGATTTGCATTTTCAGTCCATACTTGTTCGATTTCCTCATAGTTCTCAGGCTGAGATTCTTGGTCAAGCTTCCTTTTTTTT
Organism: Vesta saturnalis; assembly: GCA_036346205.1. Classification (NCBI taxonomy): domain Eukaryota; kingdom Metazoa; phylum Arthropoda; class Insecta; order Coleoptera; family Lampyridae; genus Vesta; species Vesta saturnalis. The sequence continues at coordinate 770,506 of JARFJB010001404.1, forward strand.
TGCTATATTCCTCTGTGTTTGATTGTGTTGGCGTTATAAATTTTTCGGTTATGTTTTCAGAATTTTCGATGCTACATTCATTGTGTTCGAGATCGACGATATTAATTGATAAATGGCTTTCCTCAAATGCCTGGGATGACGATTCTGTGGGTGGATGGGGTCGTTTCTGAGATTCAATGGTTACTGCAATATTTGGTTGCAATTAAGCACCAGATCGTGTACATTTTGAAGCGATATGTCCTAATTCGTTGCATTTAAAGCACTTGACTTTTCCGTCAGACAAAAAAATTCTATAAGTGTCGTCATCAAACTCTATTACAATTGAACTAGGTATATTTATGTCAGAACTGTGGTCACTTGCAATAAAAACTTGCCTGCGAAAACTGTATACGTGGGAATAGCCGTCTATTGCAATCCCTGCTCCTATAAAACTTAATGGGGATACTAATTGCAACTTATTCCTTATTAATTCTTTTTCTATAACATTGTGTGGTATACATGGCGATACATTTGTCAGAATAATCCTTTTGGCAGGTAAAATTAATTTCCGGCAGGCACAAAATAGAATTAATGTCAATTGCCTTGCTCCTCGATAAATTTATGAACAAGTTCTGTTGATGATAAATATATGCATATTCGGTTGTTACTCATACGCGAGGCAAATAAAATACTTTTCGGATTGACAACCTTCCCTTTAGCTAACACATAATCTTTAACCGTCAATCCATCAATAGAGGGAAAAATAACCGCCTGATCTTTTTTGGGAAATTTCATTTCCGCAACTACCGTTGAAAAAGTTTTAACGTTTGCGTTTACAGATATATTGTCATTAGATGCCGTATAATGGTTTTCTTTTTTGCCTGTAACATCCCTGTGTGTGCGTGTGCGTGTGCGTGTGCGTGCGCGTGCGTGTGCGTGTGCGTGTGCGTGTGTGAGTGTGTGTGTTGCGTGTGCGTGAGCGGAAGCGTGTTCGTGTGCGTGTGTGCGTACGCGTGCGTGATTGTGTGTTTGAATGGCGGGTTGGTTGAAAGTGCGAGAGTTCTGATTCTATTTTTTGTGCTTGAATTGTAGTTTACCGCCACAAAACTAAACATGTCTGATCAAGTGTTATTTTAATTGTATATTGTCTGATTTTTATTTTTGCTAATGTCAAAATGCCTAAAATAATTACAAGAGAGAAAAATATAGTAGTTTTGACATAATAGAAAGTTCTTTAAAAAAAAGGGTGGCTAGCTTAGTTTTATGTTGTGCAAGCGATGAAATGTAATATCGTTAATACAAAAAAATCAATAATAATTCCAATCAATATAATAACATTAAAAGTTACTAAATAGGTAGACCACTAGTAGGTAATAATTTTGTATTTCAATTTCAGATCTTTTGAATTTAAATTCTTTTGAACCGAACACATAACTATTGTATTTTTTATACTACTTTTCATAACTACTATAAGTATACCCCACGTGCTTAACCCAATGCGTACGGTAATGATCTTGTAATTTCCCAGTCAATTATTAATAATGATAAATGAACAACTAATGAGATTATTAGTGCCGCGAATAGATACATTGTTAAAACTTTATGCGTATATGTACTATCTAATTAAGAAGACCATTAACTTAAGCCAACAATTGGATAAGTACACAAACATACCTACATATTGCTTTTTAAGTGCATATAAGTATACTTACAAATTGCTGTTTATATCGTTATTGAGATTTCTTATTGAAAACAGTTAAGGTGGTGAATTTAAAAGCTTACATACATAGTATCTAATTTATGTATACATTCTAAGTTTCTCTAACAATCAGATAAGACATTACGTGTTATTTTAATGCCTAAGTGTACCGCTATTGTGCAATATGTTAATAAATCCATTACAAATAAAACCAATTTTTCTATTTATAAACTAATGTCAATTAGAACTAGCATTATGTCAACTTTAAAACCCTTCCAAAATTGTTAATTTTGTCTCCCAGACGTATTTGCAATTTGCATAAATTTCTCGTTACGTATGCGGCTCGCAAAGAGATTTAATTGCTTAACTCGGAGTTAAGACACCGCTAGCTGCCTGCTGATAGTCGTACAAAAGTAATTAAATAAAGCTTGGAAACAATTTTCGGTTCAGATACACGGAGGAAATACGATATTACGTTGGTAATTATGAACTTTTTGCGAAACTGAACTTGCAATTTAGATCTGCTGAATTACATATTTGTATTGTATTTTATTGCGATTATACACTTGAGAGTTATCATTTTTCAACTAAAGAGACTACGAATAGGATTATTTATTTATGTCTGTATACAACCTATCTTTAATCATTATGAGAAATATAGCAATTTTAACGGTAATCGACTTTACTTCGTATAAACAACTCTCAAATAAAAGACACACCAGGATACTAATCGTAATAATTTTGATCTAGTTCATAAATAAGAACTTTATGCTTTACCAAATATGTACATCCATCAATTTAAAAAAAATATTAGACAATAAAATTGCTATTATTATAAGTTTTTGTTATGAATGAATAAGTTCAAAGGTAAATATGTAATTGAAAATTATTATTGAATCATTTGGTCGCTAATAAATACCAGCAAGTCCGGTAAGGGGCGCGGAATCCAGGAATCGAGTATAGAGCAGTATGGTAGAAACGCGTGATGTGATCGAAGGGCAGGTAAGAAAGAAAAAAAAAAAAAAATGTATATGTATATTTTGAGATTCATACAGTAAGTATACGATCTATTATTTATATCTAGCTTTTATGTCGTGACAGTAGACATAACTGTCCGGTAGTAGGACGATACCGTTAGTAGGGAATGCTACATCGTCCGGGGCACGATTTGGCCAGTAACCGGTCTGCTCGCTATGATATTACTCAAGAAAACAATACAATTGCCTCGGATCGACCTGGCTACAAGGGGCGGTCAAGGTCGAAACAGACAGGCCCCGTTGCTGACGACTGTGCAAGGAATGAATGGCGAGTCGGTACGTGGAATGTTAGAGGTATGCATGGTAAAGAATTTGAAATTGCGAATGTAATGTACGAAAGACACCTTGATATTCTGTGTGTATCGGAGACAAAGCGCAAAGGAAAGGATGCTGTGGAGATGGAGGATGGCAGCCTGGCACTATGGTCAGGAGTTGAGACGGAAGTGCATGGTGCAAAAGGAGTTGGGGTGATCATAAGTGAAAGAGCGAAAAGATGTGTTAAACAGTACGAATTAGTATCTCCCGGTAATATGGGTTAGAATGAAAGCGGAGTTTCGAAGAATTTTCTTATTGCATGCTATGCACCGGTGAATGGAGAAAGAGACCAGGAGCGTGAGAACTTCTGGAATGAGGTAGAGAACGTGTTGAACGTATGTAAGCCAAACGAAAGAGTGATTATATTGGGGGATATGAACGGATGGGTGGGTGTACAGAGAGAACATAGTGAACGCGTTCTAGGAAAGTTCGGAGACCAAAGAACCAATGAGAACGGTGAACACCTGCTGAACATCTGTGTGGAGAGAAGCCTGTTTGTATCCAATACGTGGTTTAAACATAAAAATGTGCATATGTATACATGGCAAAGAGGTGAATCTAAAAGTATGATAGACTTGATAGTGTATGATGAACGGCTTAGAAACCTGGTGAAAGACACAAAAGTAATGCGCGGAGCGGAGTGTGGATCGGACCACTTTTTGGTTATATCGAGAGTGTGTCTAGGGAAAAAGTGGGTGTGGAGAAGGAAAGCAAACGTAGTGCGAACGTCCAGAATTAGGGTTGACAAACTAGTGGATAATGGTGCGAGAATGAAATACGCAGATGCTGTCAATAAAGAGTTGAATGTGAATGAAGCCGTGTGGAACGAACAAATAAAAGGCACTGACGTTGAAAGTGCATGGATAAGCTTGAAAAACTCTGTTGTCAACTGTGCCGTGCGAATATGTGGAAGAGTGATTGTAGGTAGACAGAAAAAATGTGCTTGGTGGAATGAGTCGGTAAAAAAGGCAGTAAGTAAGAAAAAAGATGCGTACATGGCAATGATTGCTGCAAAAAATGAGACTGAGAAGAAACGATTGTATGAGGTGTACAGATTAAGAAACAAAGAAGCGAAGGAAGCAGTGAGGATAAGTAAAGAGGAAGTGATGGCTGTAGAAGGAGAGAAAATGCAGAATGATTTTGAGGGAAACAAAAAACTCTTCTGGAAATGGGTCAAAAATACTAAACGTGGCCCAAAACAGAACGCTGCAGGAGTGATGAATGATAGAAACGAAATAGTATGGGACGATTGTGAAGTGAGGAAATGCTGGCAAGAATATTTCGGAAAGCTGTACAGTAGTGAGGAAAGTAAGACTGAAGGGTTAAATAAGGAGAATATAGAAGAAATGATGAATGAAACTGAGAAGGATATTGGAATAAATGAGGTAGAGAAAACGGTAGGAAGGTTGAAAAACGGCAAGGGAGCAGGCGTAGATGAAATCACTGGTGAAATGCTCAAGTATGGTGGTGCAAAGCTTATACGAAGATTGCGTGAATTATTCAATGTATGCCTTATGTGTGGAAAAGTGCCGAGTGATTGGAAGAGCGCGATCATTGTACCATTGTATAAAGGTAAGGGGAACAAGAGTGATTGTAAGAACTACAGAGGAATAAGCTTGCTCAGCGTACCTGGTAAAGTTTTGGAAGAATACTGATTGATAGAGTACGAGAAACTACACAATCTAAGATGTGGGATGTGCAAGGTGGCTTCATGCCAGGAGAGGATGTGTCGATCAGATGGTTGCTCTCCAGCAGGTGATCGAAAAGTGTTTAAAGGTAAAAGGAAGTTGTACTGTGCGTTTGTAGATCTGGAGAAAGCATATGACAGAGTGAATAGAGAAGATGTGGGAAATATTAAATGAATATGGCGTAAATAAAGGTCTAATAAATGGAATAAGGGCAGTATACAACGGTAGTCGGGCATGTGTTAGGGTGAGAGGAGGTGTGAGTGAATACTTTAATATTGAGCAAGGGTGCGACAAGGCTGTGTGATGTCACCGTGGTTGTTCAATATACATGGATAAATGTCTTAGACAAGCATGTAACGATACAAATGGTGTAATGGTTGGTGACGTAAATGTACGACTCCTGGTGTATGCAGATGACACAGTCTTATTAAGTGACAGTGCGGATGAGCTGCAAACCGCTCTGAGGAAGTTTGATACAGTCTGTGAGAGCATGGACCTAAAGGTAAACGTGAACAAAACTAAGATTGTGGTGTTCAATCAGGAAGATGGAAAGGAGAGTAGAGTATTTACTCTGCAAGATGAAATGGTGGAGCAAGTGGACGAGCTGGTATATCTCGGTAGAATGTTTACTGCAGATGGTACAATTGAGAGCGAGATTGGACGAAGGGTCAATGCTGGAAGGAAAGTGATTGGAAGTATGTGGACGATAATGAGAAATGAAAGCATGAGTCTAGCTGCGAAACGAGCAATCTATAATGGCGTATTTGTCCCGTCAGTACTGTATGGAAGTGAGACATGGGTATGTCAAAAAAAGCACGAAAGAAAAATAAATGCCGTGGGTATGAGATTTTCTGAGAAGCGCATGTGGTAAAACGAGACGGGACAAGATAAAAAATGAATGCATAATGGATAGATATAAAAGTTGTACATTACGTTGGTTTGGTCACATTGAGAGAATGAACAACGCAAGATTAACGAAACAAATATATGTGGGTGAGGTTAGGGGAAAGGCCGGGTCTGGTAGGCCGCGTAAAACTTGGCTGAATGTAGTAGAATCTATGATAAAGGAAAGAAAGATAAGGAGTTCTAAAAACAAAAGGGCATGTCAGAGACTATGTATGAATCTTGCGGAAGCTAGGGAGGTATGCGGAGATAGGAAAGCATGGAGAAAGATAGTGAATGAAAAATAAATAAGAGGCAGGGATTGTTTTGCCTACCCCGCAAGGGAATGGCGTGAAGGTTAAGTAAGTAAGAAAATTATTATTAATTTTATTAAATACATAAATAAAAAGTTTATCTCGAGTAGGATTTGAACCTACGACCTGTACTTTGCTAGAGTACCGCGCTAACCAACTGCGCCATCAAGGTTCAAGCCCCAATCGGTGTAAATTTTGTCTTTATGTATGTAGAACTGATGAAAATTCTGAATATAATGAGATTACAATCAAATTACTTATATTAATGGAATGTGAGCCTGCAATATTGCAAGGATTCACACATACCAAAGCAACTTGACTAATATTAAATTATTATAAGTTTTTGTTATGAACGAATAAGTTCGAAGGTAAATAAAAATAAATACATAAAGACAAAATTTACACCGATTGGGGCTTGAACCTTGATGGCGCAGTTGGTTAGCGCGGTACTCTAGCAAAGTACAGGTCGTAGGTTCAAATCCTACTCGAGGTAAACTTTTTATTTATGTATTTGATAAAATTAATAATAACTTTTAATAAAATTGCTAATTTTGGCAAATGTGCTTTAGCAAAGATTAAGCGTGCTTTACAAATCGTCAAGAAAATTTACCTTATTGAATTATATCTACAACGTAATAACAAAAAAAAACAAGTTGTAGGAGAATTGTTCGACAACAACGTGGCCTAAAAAAGAAAACCCAAGTTTTTTCGAAAAAAAAATGTTTTTCAGTAGAATCTCCTGTTCGTTCAACAACACACTTACAACGATATTCCAAATTAGCAATTGTAGGTCGATGAATATAATTCTTCAATATAGCTATTTACAGCAGCGATTACCTCGAAATTAGGCGAAAATCTCTTACCGTCAAGCCATTTTTTATGTTTAGAAACAGATAATAATCGCTAGGAGCCAAATGTGGCGAATAGAGTGAATAGCAATTCATGAATTTTATCCTTTTTAGACTTATGGGCAGATGTGTTATCCTGTGGCAAAAGCACCATCTTCTTTACCAAATGAGGTCGTTTCTCTTTGTCTTTGATTAAGTTGTTGCAACAAATTGGCATAATACTCTCCATTTATTGTTTTTCCCTTTTCTAAATAGTGGACCAAGGTAATTCTATGAGAATCTCAAAAATCAATTTCCATAAATTTTGCTGATGACGTTTTTTTACGACACGACATTCTTTAGTTAAAATTCCGTGTATACTGTCATTTGAGATACTCACTATGTCTGCTAGTATCTCGCGCACTTTTACTCAACGGTCATCCAATACGATACGTTAGACTTTTTTCGGAGTTTATTCGAACCCAAAGACTAACCTCCATGCAGTTTATTTACTCATTTAACTTTTTTAAATGATATACACAGTGCGGCAATTAAATTCTGGGACTGAAACTTTCAAGGTGAAACGGAACAATTTTTTTCCAAATCTCTTTTTCTTTATTCACAGTATTCTGCTTATGATTCAATGCATTTTCTATAGAGACTCAATAATGTGTAAAATGTCTTCTCGAGCTCCATGGTGATAAATGAGGTGAATACGGTAAATGTTCAACACAGGTTTTCGTGCCAAAAATTGACAAAAAATCAACGATGTGTGACTCGATGCATTATTGTATAACAAACCCCAATCGTCAGGATCGGATATTCTGATCGAAGTCGACGAATTCTGCCCAACAAACGAGATGATACCCTTGCTATCGAAGAAAATAATAAACATTGTCTTGATTTTTGATGGAAATTTTCGTGTTTTTTTGGCTTGAGGTTCACCTTAACGAAACCGATTAAAGCGTATAAAATAATTAACTACAATTAATTATTTCATATAAGAAGGAATAAATATAAAACCGACACTGTGGCGCTTTTACATTACTTTGATAGCTCAAGGATGGTCGTTGTGTCCCTACCAAAATATAAGGTTTAATAAAGTTATTATCAGGTTTATTAAAGTAAAAAAAATACAAAATAACTGTGAACTAATAATAATTCGGCGGATTCTCGGGCGCCAATCCAGGTGAGCGGTGATATCTTTCCCTAGATGCCTTGATTCCTCCTGGGAGATAACTTCAACAGGGTCACTGGTCCGGGGATCTCAGTGAAGACGTCGTTATTGGCAGTAGTCGGATCGGTGCTACTGTAATCAGATATTAAGCAGCAAATGGACGGCGGAGCACATAAAAAATACTCTGGGTTGAGATTTAAACGGTTTAGTTAAAAAAAAAATCAACTCGGTATTGCAAAAGGGAGGGAAGGATACTTTACTGGTAATAAAAATTAAAGGTAATTTAGCAACAGGTGATAAAATATAATAAATAAAATAAATTAAGTGATTAAACGGTTACTAATAAAAACTTCGCGTAGCGTAAAAAAAATAAATAAATGTAATTTATTAATAAAGGAAAATAAACCAAAGTTCTCCAAATGGCTAACGAAAAAGATATTCTAACTAAATAAATACGGTAGCAGAAAATTAAACAAAAACCAAAAATCAACTCAACTCTTTTTATGTGGCCACCTAAAAAAAATTGAAATATAAGGTTTATAAACCCAACAGTGAAAAAAATCAGTTATAATTAAAAAAATTAATTGCACGCACGGTTTAAAGAATTTATAATAAAAAAAAAGAATAATGTATTAATAGATAATTCTCCAAATCAATAATACAATAAAATATTCCTAAAGGAAGTTTTGCAGAACTATGTATTAATGAAAATTAGTAAATAAACGTTTAACTAGACTAAACAATGTTAATTAATTAACCAGTATGTTATTAATAGCAGTACAATAATTAGACTTACCTGTAACGGAGAGCGGTGGCCAAGGAAAAAAAACGGTGATTAATTATATATAATTTAAGGAAAACTCTTAAAAAATTTCCGGTCACTATCGGACACCCACTTGTATTCTCATAATACTCTAATGTCTACTGCAACATGCCAAAAGTGATATAGCGTTTGGCGTATTTGATTATAAACTTTTTTTTTGAACATGAAATATTTTGTTACATGGAAAATCATTATATTAATGTTTCGAAATTTTAATTTACATAATTATAGTGACGATAATTTAAAATAAATTATTGCACCTTACATTTCAATTAATAATATATACCTATATTATTATATATTATAATAAATATTCCTCAGGAATTAAAATGTTACCATCTTAACCCAATACCTGCCAAATTTTTAAAATTTGATTTTTTAGTCTAATTCCTTACGGGAAACCCAGAAAAATATTTTAAAAAATTTCTTTTGATTTTTACGTCTTTTATACCATTTTTTTTCAAAAAAAGTCCCAAATGGGGATCATGACACTAGTGGTTTAAAAAATTACAATTTATCAAATGGACACATATTTATTGTTTTTCATAGGATACAGTGTTTTTCTTCATGGCACATTAGATTCTTTTGTGCCACGTCTGGAAGCATTCAACATGAAGGCCCACATTGGACTTCGAGCATTGCTTCCTTACGTTTGTCTTACATATTCCGCATTTTCGCTGCTTGCCGTCAGTGGTTCTTTCTATGAAGTAGCCCACAGGATCAAACCTCACAGTTTCCAGAACTCTTTTATTAGAAGGTTTAGGTAGAGCAGGTCTTTCTTGGATTGGACAGAGATGTCAATGCCAGGTAAGTTCTTGCAATTGTTCTTCTGAAATCAGGCAGTGGCATTTTTGTCCTGATATGCACGAGAGAATGTGAGCATTGACTAAGGTCATATCAAGAAGATTGGTGAAGATAGGGAAGTACCGTCTTTTAGCTTTCATTTTTGTCCTGTATTTGTTGATAAACCAGTCAATTCTATCAACTTTACCCATCCACTTATTGTAGGTGGTGATGCATTTTGGCAGAGGAACCTTTACCTTCTCTTTTCCAAGTTTAGACCACTGTTGACAGTGGTTCGATTGCTTCGTGGTTAGACTAAACTTTTACATTATTGTTATCTTTCCAAGTAATAGCAAATAGTTTCACCACGTTCTACTTGTTTCATTTCTTTGTGAGACTTTATAGGACAAGAATTGATTGTATTGTAGCGGGCCGTCCCAGTAGCACAAACATTTTTATGACAAGTAGTTCAAGTCAAAACGTGTAAAAAGTTATCATAATAAAAAACATGATTTTCTGGAGTCTCAGGTACTGAGACGTTGGACAGCACAACGGATGAACACACAGAGGTCGTTTCAGCATTTTCTATCTGCACTTTTTTGCCTTCATAAAGATCGGCATGAAAACAGTATCGCCACAGGAGAGTAACCACTGCTTGAAGCCAAACCGTATAGGCTTTCCACGGATAAATTGCTTCAGGTAATGATGACCGTAGTATCGAGCCATTTGTTCGTCAATGCTTAAATTTGTAGAAAATACTCCAAATTTCACAAAGTTACTATTTAGTTTATCAATTAGTGGCTCTACTTTGTAAGACTTTTTGGGATTAGTAGGTGTTTGGGAATTATCGTTGAAGTGAAGATTACGTTTTATTTCTACAAATCTGTTGTTTGAAAAACACTTCCTCACACAACCGATGGATATATCCTCATCCTCGCTCCAATATAATTGTTCTTGAGGAAGAGAGTGTAACCTGTGAAAAGAAGGAACCCAATGAACTTCTTAAGACACTTATTTGAGAAAGTAAATGTGTGGCGGTTATTCTGTGCAGCATAAATTACACTTTGTCTTACTATGTAATCACACACAATTTCATCAAAGAGACTTTCAAAAATATCTACAGGATTCTTATCTTTTAGGACAGCTTCTATATTTTTTCTTTTATCTTTTTCGTTTTCATCAGAAGGAGGTAATAAGCTAAATAGAGGACCTGACTCAGTCCACTTCGACTGGTTTTTCTTCTCATCGGCCTTTTTTTTAGGTTTAAATGCAGTTTTAGTTTTTTCGTTGTCGTTTACTGGATTAGTTTTAGGAACCGATAACCTTCTCTGTTTAGAGTTGTTTTCGGTTTTAGGCTCAATGCTTTCTCTGAGGGGACTTCTCCAATAACATCGCCAAAAGTGTCTTTAGAGTGGCTTGGAGGTAGATTAGATGAATTCAAGTGGTTCTCGCCTTCATCTGAATGTGATTCTGCTGGATTGTAGTGGAGCTCTATTTTTCCTGGAACATCGCGAGGCATTGTATCATCTAGAATGTTTTCATCGATCTCTTCCAAATCAGAAAGATTGTCAACATTATCTGGTGGTAGTCGTGTATCATCGTCGAGGGAGTCATTTAGTAGATATGCTAGCTAGTTTAGAGATAAAAACTGCCACTCAGCCATGCCTGCAATCGTAATAAACAGTGTAGCATGCACCTAATCGAAATACATTGGATGTGCCATGATCCCCAAATGGGCATCACTCTTCAAACAACCGTAACTGGTAAATGACAATTGAATTGAGGTTACCGACCATGTTTACATGTTAGGGGAATACTAATAAACATTATATATAGAGCTAAATTGATAGAAACATCCCTAAGCATAATACAAAAATTAGCGAAACACTCATACTGATAAAAGTAAGCAACATACCTGACACAATATGAACTAATTTAAAAAACTACAACCTAAAGGCATCAAAATAACTTCTAATGTGCATCAACATAACGTCAAACAGTCTAATAGTGTCTGTAAACAGGTGTTACGTGCCTATAAGTAAGTGTTACCAACCCATACCCTTTGAAACACAAAATCCCCAAACGGGGCTCATGGCAGACAATGGGTTAAATTGAATTCAAAAAGAACGTTGAAATAGTACTTTGTACTGGTTATTACCAACTGCAATGCCAGTGACCCCAAATCATCAAAATAAATGTTAACTACGAGCGACCATCAACATAGTGAATTTGAGATTAAAATGTTGTAAAAAATTATCTAAGCTATTCAACCCGTGGAGCCATAGAACAAACGTGTCATCTACATAACAATACAAGCATTTAGGTTTCAGTGGAAATAAGGTTATAGTTTGGTTTTCGAAATATTCCATATAGAAGTTAGCTATTGCCAATGAAGCAGGAGATCCCGTAAGACATTTTTCAACTTATTTATAGAACTCTCCTCTGTATATGAAGTAAGTTAAATACATTCAGTGTTTAATTAAATTGGTGAGATCTTGATTAATGGAATGTTGTTTGCAAAATGTGAATAGTTTCTTCTATACTTTTGTAAATATCGACGTAACACCAAAACTAACTAAAACATACATCTAACTTAATATCTTTAAGTTTTTTATTATAGTATTATTTATACAGAACTTCATATTTGTGTAAGTGCAAAATCATATATTAAAAGAAATTGATCAAGATCTCATCATTTTAATCAAACACTGCACGTGTTGGCACTGGTTCAGTACGTAATGAAAAACGAACGGGTAGATCGTCCCTTTCGTAAAATAAAGAGAATAATACCTGTTGTATCTCTAACGGTGACGAATCCTAAACAATCCACATCCCAAGTTGCCTTATTACACGATGTATGTCCACGACCAGTCCAGAAAGTTAACGGAAAACGATCCAGACAAGAGAATAACATTTTTCGAGATAATAGCTCGGTATGCTAAGTATTTGAAGACCGTTTGCTTCAGTGATGAACGAACGTTTTTCTAAATGGAAGTATGAACCGAATGTCAGACATAGGAGCGATCAGAATGCATGCTGGGGTCATTGTATTTTCATATGTTGAAGAATGTCATCGACCCTGCCTTAATGTAAACTGTAGAACGTAATGTCCATAAATTTCAAGGGATGGAAATAACCTTCCAGTAAGACAGTGAACCTGCTGCTTATATAAGACACGTCAGGAGATACATAAAGAACATTTTCAGGAATATCTTTAACACAATTTCTGTCAAATTGTTGTATGGTTGCTTTTTATTTTTTTTTAATCAATCTATAAAAGAAATATCTAGAGTACTAAAATATTTTTCAAATCAGGTGTTACACGACTCCTTGTAATTAAAAAAAACTAAGTTGATCGTCCCCATGTTCATCTGAAAAGGACCCAACCTTGTGTCAGGAATGCGCCGTATTACAAAGAAATGCCGAAACACGTCAACTTTTAACTTGAGGGGGACTGGTGCTAATTTCAAGTCAAATGTATCCCCTCCCTACTGGAGATACCCCTTAAATTGTTTCAAATGGCTTTAGGTATCAAGTCATACCTGATTTAAAAGGTCTGATAAATATCTATTCAATCACGTGTTTTTGCCTTTGATACGCACGAGCCTTCCATTGTTATTTAATTAATGTTTAGAATACGGTATCTTTAAACGTTTCAAGTGTCCCCATATTATGATGACAAATAATCTTTAAAGTATAAGATAAAAAAGTTACAAATAAATTAAAAAGACAAGTGTTAACAAAAAATAACTGTTATTTAACCATATGTTCAACAAAGTGACCACCATTAACATTCAGGCAATAATAAAGTCTATTGTCAAATTCCTGTCGGACTTTTTGGAATGTTTCTTTTTTTATATCTCTGCAGACTTAAATAATGCGCTGTCTTAAATCATCAAGAGATGTTGGTTGTGTCTTGTACACCTCAGATTTCAAATACCGTCACAAAAAAAGTCGAGTACCGTTAATACTGGAGATCAAGGTGTCCACTATATAGCACCTCTTCGACCAATCCACCTGTCGGGATAATTTTGGTTTAACCACTCTCTCACACGAAGGTCAAAATGTGGTGGAGCCCCATATTTCTGAAAATATGTTATTTTCATCAATTAAAAAATTTCCTTGGTCATCTAGTTGGTTTTCCAAGCTATTGACAATTAAAGATTCGATAACGTCATCTAAAGGTTCCAAATATTTTTCGCCCGCCAAATTTCCTTTAGTGAATACTGCGTTTTCTAAAATTCCAGCTCACACATTTATTTTTTGAGGTGTTTGGGAATGAATCGAAAAATATGTGAATTTGTGTCATCCTAATAGCCACAGTTATGCCTATTGACTAATCCATTTATGAAGAAGGTCGACTCGTTGCTAAAACAAATATGAATTGAATCTTATGTGTCATCATTTCATAGAATTCAATTCTAGGATCGGGATTATCTTCATTTAGTTCGTTCAATATGTGTACCTTATAGGGGTGAAATTTCGGTATATGAAGAGCTGTATGTCCAGAACCCACGGAAAGATGTGTGAAGGCTGTTACTTTCCTGACGGATATTGTTGAATCCATAGCAAAATTTCCAATTACTTCTATCTGTGTGTTTTCGTCTAAAACTGTTCCCCCCACGCTTCTTATTCAAGACAGAACCTGTTTCCAAAAATTTTCGTACTCGTATTGACACGTACTTATGATCGACATGTTTGGATGTCTTTCATTAAATACAGCAGCTGTTCATCTAGCACTTTGGTCACATTTTCCGTAAAGAAAAATAATTTCGATCCTTGCAGCTAATATATAAACCATTTTTCATAACTGTCAATACCAGCGATTTCTATGTATGAAAGATCGACAATTTACTAGTAAAGACCACAAAACTGAATACTGTTTTTGTAATTGTCACTATGACTTATTTAATTGTCATTATTAAAACAAAGATAATAGGGCAGGGAACCAAAAGGTTAGGGAAGTACCATATGTATTACTCTGGAGTCCCATCAGGGAATAGAGCAAAAGAGGGGGTGGGTATAATAATTACAGAACACTTAAACAATAGAATCATAAAACATAAAAACGTATCCTCTAGAATAATATCGATTACTTGTGAATTAAGGGAAAAAGTTACGGTTACACAAGTATATGCTCCAGTAGAGGACACAGACAATGAGAAAATACTATGAAGCACTATAAAATACGATAGATGAAACAAGGAATACAACAGACCAAATCCTAGTTATGAGAGACTAGAACGCCAAAGTGGGAAACGATAAACACAAAAGATTGGGACGTATAGGAAATTATAGCGAAAATGAATTAAATAGAAATGGAAAGAAAATTTTAGAATCTTGTAATATAAGCAACTTCGAAATTGGAAATTCCTTTTGGTATGTACCAATAGAGGAACGTTGCTGACGAAACAAGTGCCAAAAGCGTAATCAATTATATGGTATATACTGAGGAAATGAAAAGAGACGTAGAAGAAGTTGCGACACAAAAGAAGCAGAACTAAACACAAAAAATAGATTGGTGATAGCAAAAATAAAATAAGACATAAGTTTGAAGAAGGGAAAGATTATACTAGAATAAACATAGGTCGACTAAAGAATAAAGGAATAAAAGATAAATATGTAAACAGAGTGGAAAGTCTATTAAGGACACAAGAGATATCAAACGAATACATGCAGCTAGATGAAAGATAGAAGGTATTTAAAGAAACACTGATACTGGAAGCAAGGGAAGTGTGTGGAGTAAGGAAAATAACGACAGTAAATAAAAAAACCAGATGGTGGAATAATGAAGTAAGGAATATAGTTAAACAAGGAATTAAATAAATAAACGAAGCAAACAGTAAAAATGCGAAAATGAAATCATGGGAAAAAGTTGGAGAGGAATTAAACAAAGGATTTAAGGAGAAGAATAGGAAGTTATGGAATATAATCAAAGCCTGAGAGGCATATGTAAAAGTGAGTTAAGCGGAATAATGGACGAAAGTTACGAGGGGACTATTGACGAGAGGCAAGAAGATGGGACACTAGAGGAAGAAAGATAATTGTATAGTACAGAAAAGGAAGAAGTTATGGAGGCTCTGGTGATGATAAAAACAGGAAAAGATTGCGGAGCTGATAATATTGAACCAGAGATGGTAAAATGGCTGGGATATAATCGAGTTGAATGGTTATGGAAAATGTTTGGAGAAACTAGCTTAACTGGCACTATATCGGAAGAGTAGGACATAAATATGTTACTCCCAATCCACAACAAAGGAGACAAGACTAGCTGTGAAAATGACCGGGCAATATACCTTTCATCTGTGATTTTTAAGATATACACAAGAATCATAGAGAAAAAATTAGAATAAATAATAACAAATAATTCTGTACTATAAGAGTTTTGTAACTGTGGTTTCATATTAGTTAAGTTTATCGGCCTATTTCCACAGGCTTAGTCCTGAGAAGGACTGTTTTCGTACTTGAGTCGAATTCATATGTTATAATTTTTCCCCAAGCACTTGACTATCTTTCACTAACTATTCTAACACCTTTACCGCTGGGCCACTGAGTAATCCAATATATATTTTTTAGAACTTAGATATATATATATATATATATATATATATATATATATATATATATATTTCAGTTTCGCCCTTGCGGACGTTGTTGTTATGTTCCTGTGTTTTCACTTTGAGTGGACTACTGCTCTCTCCTATGTACGCTCTGCCACATTCACATGGTAAGTTATATAGACAATTCTTGGATCTTCATAGTATGGAATCATGGTTTTGGTTAGTATTCCGCTGAGCGTTCTGGTCGATTTGAAGGCAGTGCGTACCTTGTATTTGCTACCTATCCTTCGTATTTTGTCTGAAGTACCTTGTATATATGGTATTATCGCTGTATATTTAGCTTCTTCTTTTTCGGTTACCCTTTCCCTATTTAGATTAGGTGTTGGTTCGAGGTAGCCATTTTCTTCGAGTGTTTTAGCGATATTTCCTTTTCTTTGTTCATGTCCTCTTATTCTGAACATATTGTTTTCGCTCTATCGTATAAGCATTTTGCCACGCCTAACTTCACATTTTTGTGGTGATTGGAGCTGTAGTGTAGGTACCTCCCCGTGTGGGAAGGTTTCCTGTATACACTTGTCGTAAAAGTGTTGTCATTCCTGTGTACAAGTACATCCAGGAATGGCAGTTTTTGTTCCGACTCCAATTCCATTGTAAATTTTATGGAGGGCGCGAGGCTATTTAGGAGTACATCTAGCTTATGCTTGCCGTGTTGCCAAACTACGAAAGTATCGTCTATGTATCTTAAGCCATATCCGTGGTTTCTCCGTGAATTAGGATATCGCTTGGTCTTCAAAGTCTTCCATATATATATATATATATATATATATATATATATATATATATATATATATATATATATATATATATATATATATATATATATATATATATATATCTACATAGAAAGGTTGTACAGTTAAGTTCGTAATAAATAAATATGTAACTTCACATACAAAATAGTATAATTTAAGCTTATAAGCACGTTGCAGATATTGATTACATGGAGTATTCTAATTATAATATAAAGAACATGTATAAACATCAATTCAAAGCATACAAAATCTGCGAATGTAAGAGTGGTTATGATACGGAGACATGTAATTGGAGTCTCACAGAACGCGTAATTTAAAAGTGTGAAACAATTAGAAGTATATTAGAAACATATATAAGGTCATGATCTACATGTGTGCACAGTGAAATTAATATAATAAACAACAACAACAAAATTGATAGACTCATATAATAACGTGCTTTTCATGCATAGAAAGTGATATGAACGTTTGAAAACGAAATTATGCTTAAAATTAAAAAGACACAAACAGAACCAAAATAAAATATAAGGTTATATAATAATAGATTTCCCTTGTTCCCCAAGAGAAATTAACGGTAAATATGTAATTTTAATACAAAATTATAAAAGTTAGGTTAGGTACTTAAATTAGATATTTTGAGATAGTATTTCTCTAAAAACGAACAAAATCAGGTGAACTAAATTTCTTTTTATGTAGTTTTGAACGCAGAATATGAATATATCCTTGTTTCACCTGAAAATTGTAACATAAGTTAGAAATTAGTATTTCAAGTTGGGAATTTTTCAAAATACAAAATAATTAAATTAAATGTATCAAAAGAGATGTCTATAGAAGCAGAATTTAGGCAGTAGTTCAAAAATGCAAAAATAATTGAAATCTGAGTTAGATTAATAACGTTATGACGAAAAATAGGTTTTTTAGCAAGTTCTAGTTTTTTTTTGGCCAATAAGGGACTTTTATTTCATGTGTACATTGAAGCAAAGCAATGTAAGATTTTAGTTACCATGATAAGCTATAAAAGAATTTGTTCCTGGTTTTACAAGCTCTCTGTCATCATACATCAAGTGAATAAAATGTAGAAATTAGTACATGTCGCGTTTAAATTTAAATAAATCGTTTTTTTCTTATCGTGATAACTGCGGGAATTGTAAAATCAAGAACAATCGAACGAGTATAGATATAATAGTAAAAGCTAGGTTACCGTTTAAGATTTTCCGATTGATGTTAATATTGAAGAATATTGTCGAACTTCGGGTGATGTTCAAATTTTTTATTATTAAAATTTTTTTAAATTCCAAGTTGGTGCTTTTTTAACCTCGCTTTATCTAAGATAAAAACAAATTATCAACAGCGGTAACTAAAAAGAAAAGTGTTTCAATCAAAATTTATGAAAATTTTAAATTAATGCATCCGACAAAATGTTAAGTATATTATTCAGTATAATTATTAAATTAAAGTGCAACGTACCTTCATAATTAATTGAACAAAGAAAATTAATGAAGTTGTATGGAATTAATGGAAGTAAACATTACATTCAAAAATAGCATTGACGTATCAACATTATTATGGAATACGGAGGTATGAAGATCAACATTCAACATAATTTGGGATAGTTCATCTGTAATATTTGCAGTTCGAATAGATTACTTCAGCATATGTAAGTCATTTTTTCCTATTATCATAACGATAAAATTACTTTGAACATTTATCATTTATGTATTGTGTTTCTATGTATATTTGTGAATGATTTTGTACAACGACGTGTATCCATATCTGAAATGGCGAAAGACAAAAATTAATTTAATAAACAATAATTCTAATGTAAATGAAATTAAAATCATACTTACAAATCGGCAAATATTATTGACATTTGACCTGGAACTGAGCACTTATAAAACGATTTCAAGGCGCAGCGCATTCGTACACAATGCTTTCACCATAGAAGTTTGTTAAACAAAAATGTTATTTAAATTTAATACATTTTTTTTTATTTAATTTTCAATCATGCATATGCAATTTGTAAATAAAAATGTTAGATGCGAACTAATAAAGACCCCTATCCTCTTTGAGAGAGTCTCATATTTAGTTATAGCTAATTAAATTGATTTAATAATCAGATTTATTTTTTTTATTTGATGTTAATTATACACAGCGTAGCCAGTTCAAATTAACGCAGCAACGTGGTTTAAATAACAAATAATAATATTTGAATAAGAAAATCGCAATATATATATATATATATATATATATATATATATATATATATATATATCGCTCACTATGGTACTATGGGTGATAGTGGGGAACCCATCGCTATCCCAAACTCTTGTTGGTAAAATGTGCCTTCTACCTGGAAATATGTTGTTCTAATGCATATTGTCAGAAGTTCCATTATTGTGTTTACCAAGAGTTGCGTACGTTCGTCTAAAGTTTCATCCTTTTCCAGATTGTTCCTTATGATAGTGCCTTATCGGTGGGCACATTTGTAAATAGGCTCACAATGCCGAAGATTACCGGTATTTCTTCGTGGTTTGGTTGGAAGTTTCTGATGGTTTCCACGAAGTCCTGCGTGTTCTTGACCATAGACTTGGTTTTTCCCGATAAGGGTGTGATGATGCAGCAGACAGTGCGCTAATGGATCACAAGGTGAATTTCTCGAACTCACAATTGGTCTCTTGGTCTCGCAGGAATTCCTTGCTTATGAATACAACCTACCGTGAGAATGCGGCAGGACATACATAGGAGAGAGCAGTAGATCACTCAAAGTGAGAACACAGGAACATAAGAACAACGTTCGCAAGGGCGAAACAGAAAATTCTAGAATCGCCGGATATGTCTGGAACGAAGACCACCGCATCCAATGGGATAGTGGCAAAGGACGACAACACAACTCGTCGGAAACTCCAAGAAGCCACATACATTGCACTAGCAGAAAATCAAATAAGCCAAGCTAGTATGGATTCCAATACTGCGCGAAGAGCATAAGCTCAATACACCTGCGAAATAAGTTACGGCGCAACATGCGCAATAAACTTCTTCCAACCACGAAAAATTTAAATATATATATATATATATATATATATATATATATATATATATATATATATTGGTTTACTCAGTAGCTCAGCGGTAATGGTGTTAGATTAGTAAGTGAAAGGTACCAAGTTCGAATCTGAGAGTAGTCAAGTGCTTTGGGAAAACATAACGTATGAATTCGACTTAAGTGCGAAAACAGTCCTTCTCAGGACTAAACCTGAGGACGGAATCAGAGTCCGCTTCCGAAACGTCGCGCTCAAAAAGCAAAAACTGTGGAAATAGGCCGATCAACTCAACTAATAACAAATAAGCTGGAACACGAGCAGGCATCATTTAGATCTGGAAGACAAACGAATTATAATAAATATTTATACTGACAAACATAACAGGAAAAAAAATGAAATTCGGGGAAGAATCGATCCTAGTTAGCATCTAGATGTCTGTTAACCTCTATCTGACATGAAGATTTAAACGTCAATCTGACATAAATTATTATTGTTGTTTTTTCAATGTTCATTATGAACGCATTACGAAAGCGATTACATAATAACATGGTATACCGTGATAATAGATTGGAAGATAATGACACTATTTTGTAAACCATAGACATATTTCTGCCAATTGTAAAGTAATGCCTTGGGTGTACAGTACGTAAAATATTAGTTATTTGTATCATAAGTAAAGAAAAGTAGTGTTTTCCTTTACGAATCGCGATGAGTAAAGAAGAACCTACGCATAGAACAACCGAACAAGTGCACCGCATCAGTAAACAAATAACACAAAGCTTAAAAACCAAACAATACTGTTCAGCGGTGTTTCTAGATGTACAACAGGCTTTTGATAAAGTGTGGCACAAAGGTCTATGTTACAAAATGAAATTACTACTACCATATCAATATTATGTGATTCTAAACTCCTTCCTAACTGATAGACAGTATTATATAAAATATCATGAGGCATTCTCGAACCTATTCCCAGTATCATCGGGTGTTCCACAAGGTAGTGTGCTGGGACCAACACTTTATCAAATTTATACAGCAGATCTACCAATTTCAGAAACAACACTAACTGCCACATTTGCAGATGATACTGCTATCCTGGCATCGCATACGAACCCTATATCGGCTACACAAAATCTTCAAGCTCATCTAAATAACATCGAAACCTGGTTAAAAACATGGAAAATTAAAGTAAACACCGAAAAATCAACTCACGTCACTTTTACCTTGAGAAGAGGAAACTGTCCGCCTGTGACGCTCAATGGTCAAAAATACCCCAAATGGATGAAGCAAGATATCTAGGTCTTCATCTGGATAGAAGAATGACGTGGAAAAAACATATATTTAATAAACGCAAGCAATTAGGAATTAAATTTAGAACTATGTATTGGATGTTAGGTAGGCAATCAAGGATGTCGCTAGACAGTAAACTGCTTCTATACAAAGCTATGATAAAACCAATCTGGACCTACGGGATAGAGTTATGGGGCACAGCCAGCAATTCTAATATAGAAATTATACAAAGATTTCAAAATAAAGTGCTTCGAGTTTTAGTTAATGCACCGTGGTACGTGCCAAATGCAGTGATTCATAGTGACTTGCAAGTCCCGCTAGTGCGTGAAGAAATTAAAAAGTTTAGTGTAAAACACAGTGTCAAACTACAAGTGCATCCTAATCATCTGGCAACAACACTATTAGATGATGAAAACGAAAACAGACGTTTAAAAAGGTTTAAACCATCGGATCTTCAAACTAGATTCGATTAAATTAAATCATATCAATGTACAATCAACTATTATAGAATATCATCATTATTATTATCACCTAATTAACGCTGTGATATACATACACAAGTATTAATCACTTAATAATGTTCATAGAGAATCTTCATTGGGAGGCTCTCTACCTGTCAGTAGTTCTTCTGTTATTACTTGAATAACTAGACATACTAAGTACCTATTATCCTTAACAAGGATAGATTGTATAGATAGTTGGAGTAATAAAAAAAAAAAAAAAAAAAACTTTTCTTTAAGAATAATACATAAAAAATTTTCTGACACTAAATGGAAATGTATTACATTTTATAAGAAAAATTGCTTGAAAATACATGACAAGCGCGAGAATCAAATTGCCGTTTCCATCACTGCAGCAACTAAACAAAAATGTTGTCAAGTATTATCGCGTGAAAGTGGAAATAAATAATGAACATCATCCTGAAATATCGGCATTAGCACTTGAAGCTGTTGCTAGTTTATTACCCTCGAAATCACGAGATAAATGTGGGAAGACCTATAATACTTTCAATTCTTGGAGGACTTCAAAGAATGTAAGGGATATCGATTAAGAAGTTATTCTTGCTTTTTTCATGAAAAGGTTAGTTTTCCTGAATACATTTATTTATTTATTTTAAGTTTTTTCTTTATATTTGATTACAGGCTTAAAGACTGAAACCTTCCACGCTGTGGTCCACCTATTTTATGTTGGAAAGTACGTTGAGAGTGAAAGAAAACGTCGATATATCGAATTATGGAAAGTTACAGTTATATTTAAAACGCCAAAGTGAGGGATATGAAGCAAAACAATCAAAAATTCTATCGCAGGATGAAGTGTTAAAATGTTTGACAGAAGCGCCTGCCGATACTTTTCTTGTGAATAAAATGGCGTTAATTTTCGGTCTGTATGGGTCATGTCGTAGTAAGGAGCTAAGAAAGTTAAAGGTGAAGAATATCGAGGTTACCGGCTCTATTTTGGTTGTCACCCTCCATGAAACTAAGACAAGGAAGAAGCGTGTATGACGGAAATGAGAGGAATTAATGAGATTGAGTTGTACAGGAGATATGTAAGCAAAACAGACAGTTACACTGGACACGGTCTACGTCGAATGACAACTACTTTTCTTGCTGGGGTGGAGCGGATATCAGGAGGCTCAAATATCATTGAGGATGGCGATCAAACACGACTCCAGAAGAATATATAGAAGAAAGCATTAACAATAAAAGTGGCGACTCCGAAAATGATTTTTAATCAATCATCATCGTCAAACAGTGCATGCCAGAATGCATCAGATGTCCTAGAACGTACTGAATTACAGTTGGCTCCTGCACATAGCGATTCATCATTTTCAACGTCAAATGGAGGTTTTATCAAAATCGTCACTACATTTAATGATTTACAGTTAAGACATTGTACAAGCACAACGTTTCCTAACGTTAATAGTTGTAATATTTATTCCAATAAATAATTAATAATTCTGTATAAAGAAATGGTTGCTATAAAGAAAAGAGATACTTTTTTTACGATTTGAAATAAGGAAATATGGTCCATTTCCATTGAGTGTCCGAAAAAATAAAATATTGTTTAAAATAGGTACATGTGTAAAATTGCAAAATAAACAAGATGATTGAATAATTGCCAAAGAGAAGTTCAACTTTATTATTTTATGCAATTGTATATTAGTAAAATTTTTGGGAAGATAATTTGCGCATTAGCCACAATTTTTTTTAAATTATTTAAAATGCATCCAAAACGGACTAAATTAGTAAGTTGCAGTCAACTCCTCAAGGGTAATTATGTATTTTAACAATACTGTACACGCTGATCTTGCAGGGTTTTTTCTAATCAACTTGTCAATCAAATAAATCAATTAATAGACTAGTTAAACAATGAGTGGCCTAATATCAAGGGTAATTTTAGTGATAATGGCGACGAAACTGGGCTATTTTTTTAAATTAAAGAACCCAGATAAAACACTAAAATTTAAAGGTGAAAAATGTGTAGGCGGCAAATTATCAAAAGAGCGGGTAACAGTTTTTGTGTGTGCTAATTTAACCGGGACAGAAAAACGAAAGCAAATCACTCAAGCCACGGTGTTTCAAAAATGTAAATCGAAAATTGTGTGGATAAACTGTTTTGGTCTACGAAATATAATAAACAATCGAAAATTACAGACTTTTTTAACAAAAACTAACTCATAAATGTGTAAATATTGTATAATATAGTGATTTATTAATGTATCGTAAAAATAAAATATGTATGTAACTTTTTTCTTTTATCGTTTATTACGAACTTCGGATATAACAAACTTATTTTTCAAGTCCCTTGTGGTTCGTTATAACCGTATTCTACTGTAGTTGTAAAGAAAATAGGTATAATTACGAAAAACTAATTAATTATTCAATAATAATTATTAAATAAGGAACACGGGTGTTATTTGTATACACTACCTAATATAATCGCGCATCGCATATATACCATATAAATCAGCAATCAGGGTGCCGCATGAACTTGTCTGAATTAGGAATAGACAAGAAATGACTTGTTTATTGTCTTCAATTATAAAAGGGCTGTCTTATTACAGCATAGCATTATTTTTGCTCATTCGTCGGTCGTGATAACAAGTGCAACTCTCAATTGTATATACTGTTCTGGTTCAATAATCAGTGTGATTTGTAATTTTTTAAAGTCAGTTAACTGTTAACTTAGCGAATCTACGAAATTAGGGTATTTTGATCAGTAAAAGGCGAAAATTATTAAAAAATAAATATAGTTTAAAAAAACTAAAAAACACGCTTTAATGATCAATCGAACTAAAAAACGAAAAATAATTCTTAATATAGGCAGAAAATATAAATAAACGAAAAAGATTAGTATTATTGTAAAAAAAGCTCGATGAATGAAAAATATGGCACAAAACACCTCACGTTTTTTTTTACAATAATACTAATCTTTTTCGTTTATTTATATTTTCTGCCTATATTAAGAATTATTTTCGTTTTTTAGTTCGATTGATCATTAAAGCGTGTTTTTTAGTTCTTTTTAACTATATTTATTTACATCGAGCTGTAGAATGGGTAGGATCGAAACAGTTATTACATAGCTTCAAATAATTGACTTGTTCTATTTGAAATATCGAATGCCTTGAATTCGTCACAATCAAAAATGCGATGGTTTTCCTTGCAAAAATAACATGACAGTTTATTTGGAGCTAAAATTGGAAAGGACTTACTCGGTCTGGAGGATAGGCATTGGATCCCAAATGCGCCGTTTCTTGTATCGTATGTATCGCCGACCGCACGCATGCTTGTTCAAAGAAGTCGGTTACAAACAGACAGACAAGTAAACAAACATATAGGTGAAGCTAATATAAGCGTGTTAAAAACAAACTTTCATTTAAATTTCATAATTTTTCAAGGTAGGTGTTTGAAGAAGCTCCTTCTCAGATGAAAATTAAATTTTGAAAACGATTTTTGAACAAAACAGATAAATTAATTAAAAAGTTAAAAGACTTGTTTTGATAATTTTAAAAGGACTGAAATTTGTTTATGTTTCGTTAAAAAATCGTCTTTGAAATTTAATTTTCATCTGCGAAGGAGCTTTTTCAAATACCTTAAAGAAGGTTATGAAATATCCTAAAGCTTGATTTTTTTTTTAATAATTCCTGCCTTTTACTGACCAATAGACCCTGATTTTTTTTTTTATTATCAACTACTGGATGCGATCACTTTTAAGTAAAGCTACTAATATTTTTACCTAGTTTTATAAATAAAATTTTCTTAAAAATAGCAAAAGTTTGTTAGGTATTTTATAAAATTAAAATAAAATATTTATTTAAACATTGAGCATTCTAGAATAAATCTATGCATGATCTCACTAAATTGGACAAGAAAAATTGCCCTATTTTATACCATTTTAGACTTTGAAGCAAAATTGTGTAAAATGCAAGTGCTTATACTTTTTCAAATTTGAAAGGTATCAGGTGTGGTAGGTTCGTTACTATTTTACTACTATTACATAATTTATAAATATAAAAAACATATAAACTGCTTAATCGTTCCCCTAAATCTTAAATGAGCAGGTGCAGTACTTGTCTAATTTAACTAAGTCTATTGTAAGACAATTTCCTTATAATTTGCTTTGTTTTATTTCAGATATTTTGTGTATCTTCCAGAATGTCCGAGGGACGCAAAAAACTATCTGGTTGCGAATATAAAAAACGAAGGGTGGAAAAGCAAATGCAAAGCCAAAGACAAGCTGGCACTTTACTAAATTATTTACAGAGTACGCCCGGCAGTACCAAAACAAATGACGACTCAAAATATTCTACATCAAAGACAGCATTGAAAGACACTGACAACAGTGACAACAGAGACTCTCCTGAGAAAAATGAGGATCAACAAATGAACGATATACCTGAACTAATACTTGCAACTGACAGTGGCAGCCCTCCGCCGCCAAATGAGAGCACTATTGATACCAACGTGGCACCTACAGAAAGCGCTCAACAACTTTTAAGTACAGATCCAGCACTCTGGCCAATGATACTACCAGACGCCGAAAGAATCTTTTTGGTAAGGCAAGGTCCAACTAAACCATTGTACAATTATAGATTTCCATACGATGAGACTGGTAGAAAATTTAGCCCCAATTATTATAAAAGAATTTTAAATAATGGAGAGCAAATTTTAAGAGACTGGCTAGTGTACTCTGTCTCAAAAAATTGCGTATATTGCTTTTGCTGCAAAATTTTTGGCTGTGTACTTAGTTCCTTTTCAAAGGAGGGGTTTAAAAGTTGGAAGCATCTGAATCAAACTCTAAAAGACCACGAAATTTCTAAAAATCATATTCAGTCCCAAAAATCTTTTCTAGAACTGAGCCTAAGATTAAAGTGTTGCAAAACTATAGATGCGGATTCCCAAAGACTTGTTAACGCTGAAATAAACCATTGGCAAGAAGTGCTTTTAAGAATCGTAGCAATCACGAAAATGCTTGGTAAAAGTTGTCTGGCTTTCCAAGGTACAAGCGACAAGCTGTTTGAGCATAATAACGGTAACTTCTTAAAAATAGTTGAGCTGCTATCTGAATTTGGTCCCGTCATGGAAGAACACGTACGTAGGGTGTTTAAAAAAGAAGAAATGAAAGCTCACTATCTTACAAATATTCAAAACGAGATAATAGACCTGTTGCATCAAAGTGTGAAATCTTATATTATTAATGAAATAAAAAAAGCCAAATATTATTCGATAATTTTAGATTGCACTCCTGATATTTCTAAAGTGGAGCAAATGACTCTTGTAATCAGGTATGTTTCAATCAATAAAACTGATTCCAATCAGGATGAGGTTGAAATTAAAATTAAGGAAAGCTTTTTGGGTTTTCTTCCAGTTGAAAGGTCTACAGGGAAGCAAATGTTTGAAATTATAATTGCAGAACTTAATAATTTGGGTTTAAATGTACAGGATATAAGAGGACAGGGATATGACAACGGGTCTAATATGCGGGGCGATAAATCAGGAGTGCAATCTAGGATTAAGAACCTAAATCCGCGAGCTTTCTATGTTCCATGTAGTAGTCACTCTCTCAATCTAGTAGTTAACGATATGGTAAAAGCATCTTTGGAAGGCGCTAATTCTTTAATGTCATTCAAAAAATATATGTATTTTTTTCAGCATCTACTTTTTGCTGGGCAATTTTTCTAAAACATGTCCAGGGTTTGACTTTAAAACCATTAAGTGATACTAGATGGGAGAGTAGGATAGAGGCTTTAAAGCCTTTAAGATTTTATATCGGAGGCGTATACGACGCTTTGCTAAGCATTTATGAGAATGAAGAAATTGATAATTTAATAAGGGACGAAGCCTCGGGTTTATTAAGTTGTATTAAGCAATTTAAATTTTTGTGTTCAATAGTTCTTTGGTATAAAATTTTAAACTGTATTAATCGAATAAGCAAATTGTTGCAGACAAAAGATTATGATCTAGCATCTGCACTTGATCTTTTGCAAAATTTCAAAAAGATTTTTCAGGATCTTCGATCGGATAAATCTTTTAATGAAACTATTGTTGATGTGAGAGAACTGGCTGACGAAATTGACGTTGATGCCAATTTTGAATCAACAATACCACGACATCGCGTAAGAAAGAAAAAAGGAATTTCTCATACGAAGCTCGAGATGAACCGATCGAGAATCCTAAAGATAATTATAAGGGAGATTTTTTTTATTTTACAATTGACCAGGCACTAAATGCAATAGATACTAGATTTAAACAACTTAGTCACCATAGTAATTATTTTCAATTTTTATATAATATATATGATTTAAAGGGCATGTATAAAGAAAATCTTTTAAAACATTGCAACGATCTAGAAAGTATTTTAACTCACGGTGATTCTGTTGATATTAATGGGGTAGAATTAGCAGAAGAAATTTGTGCAGTATCTGGGCTTATGGGCAAAAAAGAAAGCCCAAGCACTGTTCTAAAATTAATAATAATGTTAAATTGTGCCCCAAACCTAAGTGTTTCCTTAAGAGTATTGCTGTGTATACCAATAACTGTTGCAAGTGGAGAAAGAAGTTTTTCCAAATTAAAATTGATTAAGATTTTTTACGTTCAACTACAACGCAAAATCGGTTGGCCATTTTAGCGATTGAGCATGAAATTGCTGATCAAGTTAACTTAAAAGATGTAATAAAAACATTTGCGAAAATCAAAGTCAGAAAGAAAAATTTCTTTTAGGTTACTTTATTTTATAGTTATATTTTTATAGAATCTAAAATTTCTCTGTTTGGTTATGCAACATTTTTTGTACTTTCTTAATAGAATATAAGTATAGCAATAAAAATGCACCTTATATGTACCAGTACTTTTAAGTTTTGCCCTTTTTAAATGTTTATTATGTAATGTATTACATATATTTTTTAAATAAATGATTTTAACATAAATTTTATTTTATTTAAAAAAAACTGGCGGCAAATTGTCTGTTTGTCCGGGGTGACATAAAGGCTAGAGCAGGCTTTGTTCCGGGCCTAGGAATACTCACAAAAATAGTTCCTTGACATGATACACATTACTACTAGTGCTGACGTTATCAATTCGTTCAAACATCAAGCAAATCAATAGCAAATAACCATATAAACTTGATCCAACGCTAAATGCGTTGTTGCCTATTTCATTGTCGACTTGAACATATTTGGTTTAAACTTTTAATGCACAGAAACTTAATATGAGCATAAAGTCTTGCTTTCAAGTTAAAAAAATTTTCTCGATATTTCTGTTTTCATTTAACATAATTCATAACCTGTTAAATTTCGTTATGAGCACTATTCTAAGGCCAGTCATATTAGATAAATAAATTTCCTACAACCGTTTGTACCTAATTTTCTTTGTATGTGTAAAGTTCTCCTAGTTATAGAATGATGATTTTAATTAGGTACCAACAAAGAACACATAACATGTGCTCTTTGGTAACATACAAACGTAAAAATATTACTTCAACATTTATATATGTCGAATAACATGGCCTATTTCTTGTCTATTCGAAATGAACAAAACAATGTCAATATACCTCAACTCTTGCAAGTTTTAATTAAGAGTAAGTAAAACGCTTCCAGCATCGTTATTTTCACACGTTGTGATAATATACCTATTACTCACTTCTAATGTATGTAAATTATTAAAAAATATATTAATAAAAATCTACATCAAAATTAAGACACAGATGTGCTTAATTAAAATCTCCAAAATCCAAGGGAGTATAATTTAAAGCTGAAAAAAGTGTATTTAAACCAGCGGCATTTCTGTGAACCAGACCGAGAACCTCCGTCATATAAAGAATATTATTTATTGGCAGAGAGTACAATAACGCAGTAATGGGAAAAGCACGCCAGGTGTAGCGTGGTATAGTCGACTTTGACTTCGGTCGTCATTGTATGTTGCAAACTTGCTGGCCAGATGCACTAAGATTCAGCCTAAGACATACGGGTACTAATACGATCTACCACCAATATTCAGTATAACTAGCTTTAGACAGGTCCCTCCGGTTGAATTCGTAATACTGAATATAAATAAATTAAAATTTCATTTGGTCTTCTAATCATTTCATTAACGGTACATGTTCAGTATGTACTTTTGCTGTTTTAGTACACACGATCATTATTGTATACAACGACATTAAACCTAAAATAAAGTAAATGATAATATAAATTGTAAACTTTCACCATTATTACGCATATTTATTTTGGGATTTTAATGGTGTATTTTTGCATGTAGGTATGTTTAAAATCCCAAAAAAGCTAAGTATTTTAAATAAAGTAAATGTTATTATAAGTTTTGTTAACGAATAAGTTCAAAAGTAAATATGTAATTAAAAATTATTATTAATTTTATTAAATACATAAATAAAAAGTTTACTTGGAGTAGGATTTGAACCTACGACATGTACTTTGCTAAAGTACCGCTCTAACCAACTGAGCTATCGAGATGCAAGTCCCAATCGATGTAAATTTTGTCTTTATGTATGTAGAATTGATGTAAATTTTAAATATAATGATTACAGTCAAATTACTTATATTAATAGAATACGAGCCTGCAATATCGCAAGGATTCACACATACCAGAGCAACTTGACTAATATTAATTCATTATAAGTTTTGCAACGAACGAATAAGTTCAAAGGTAAATATGTAATTAAAAATTATTATTAATTTTATTAAATACATAAATAAAAAGTTTACCTCGAGTAGGATTTGAACCTAGCAAAGTAAGTTCATATCCTACTCGAGGTAAACTTTTTATTTATGCATTTAATAAAATTAATAATAATTTTTAATTACATATTTTTTAATTACATATTTACTTTTGAGCTTATTCGTTCATAACAATACTTATAATAATTTAATATTAGTCAAGTTGCTTTGGTATGTGTGAATCTTTGCGATATTGCAGGCTGACATGCCATTAATATAAGTAATTTGACTGTAGTCTCATTATATTTAGAATTTACATCAGTTTTGCATACGTAAAAACAACATTTACATCGATTGGGGCTTGTATCTCGATAGCTCAGCTGGATAGAGCGGTGTTCGAGCAAAGTACATGAGTAGAAGTGCGACACCTTGGCCGCCATCTTGGATTTTCTGGGGAAAACCCACCTTTCACTTTTTTGTATGCCCACGTGGGGACCGTATTTTCCACCCCTATGGTTTCTTTTCAGGGGCCTTTTTCAACCCGTTGATGGAATTTTTATCCCTAATTACGGCCTTTTTGTTTTTACTCGCCCACGTGTAGGACGCGTTTTTTCACCCATATTTTTGACGGCTTCTTTTCGGAAGCCTTTTTCAACCCTTGGTGAAATTTTCAACCCTAATTATTTTTGGTCGTATTAAGAGCATTTTTTGACAGCCATGCCTTTTTTGTACTTGCTCACGTGAGAGGCACATTTAGGCCTTGGGATTGGTTTGGAGTTGGGATTGGGGCAGGATGTTGGCTTCTTTTCGGGGGCCTTTTGCAACCCTTGATCGGAGTTTAACCCTTAATTAAGATCCTTTTAGTTGTATTAAGAGCCTTTTCGGCAGTTCAGTCTGGAGGTTAGGCAATTGTGCGTATACTTTTAATTCCTATCTACAGATTGAAACCTTACGAAATTTTGCCTATCACGACATAACGGCGCAGACAAAACCGGCGCCGACATAACGGCGCTGACAAAAGGGCGCGGACAAAAATGGCGCTGCGACAAAACGGCGCTACGACAGAACAGCGCAGGTAGAACCGGCGCCGGCAAAAAGGGCGCTGCGACAAAACGGCGCTACGTCAAAACGGCGCATATTTTTCATGATGTTTGGGCGCTATGTACTGTAATGGTATTTATCGTTTTTTGTTTGTTTGTTTTCCGTTCTTTTTTATATCCTGTGGTACCTACCTATCCTGCTAACCAGAATTATCCTCCACATTATAAACTAATTTCATAATCTACTATTGACTACCATTTTGTAATTATAATACCATCATTAATAGATAAAAATGAGTTCCTTATGCATAGTATATTAAGATAATTACTGCCATTAGAAAATAAGTTCTTTTTTGGAAAAGGAAACACGGTATGTAAAGGTAATAAATTTAATATCCCTTCAGTCTTTCCACAAAATTGGTGAACACAATGTTGGAATTCGTGGACAGTCAAAAAGGTGCAAAACTTCTTGTTGACGATGGTTTTCTATACCGAAAAGAAAGGGTACGTAAAATAACTTATTCTTATTTATTATTATGATTATAATGGAAAGATTCCATTTAATGGCATTTTATGCATGAAAATCTTTTAAAACAATGTATACCTTCAAAATTTTATTTATTTAACATTAACTTAATAAATAATGAATTTCAACGAAGTTAAGCCTGATTAAATGTCAATAAGTAATTTTATTTTGAAGTAGTAGGTAACTGGGCTTATGTGTTTTTCTTTAGAATGGGGCTAACGAAAAGTAATATGGCGATGCGTAAAACAGCACAGTACAGGATGTAAAGTAAGATGTTGGACGAAAGGCGACGACGTCATATGGAAGTCATAATCATATTGCCCACAACGATGAAAATATTGCAAGAAAACTTATTTGTGAAATTAAAGAGAGGGCTTCCACCCACACTGGCACTCCAAATACTGGGAGAAGTGTTGCAGAATGTGCCGACAGCAGTTAACTGTAAGTTGCCCCCAGTCAATGCATTGAAAAGGACCATTCAAAGAATGAGAATTGCTGGTGGTAGAGGCCTCCCAGCACCAAATTCGTTTCGAGATCTGCAAATAGTTGGTGATTATCGAAGAACATTTAGAGACGAAAATTGTTTACTTTTCGATAGTGGAGCTGAAGACGAAGATCGATTTCTAGTTTTTTCAACTGAAAATAATTTAAGATTAATGTCGCAATGTGAGCATTGGTATGCCGATGGCACTTTTAAAACGACCCACCTCTTTCTTGTCAACTTTATACCATTCATGGATTTCGAAACAACAATGTTCTTCCAACTGTATATGCGTTACTTCCAAATAAAAGAAAGGCAACCTATATACCTGTTGGAAACGCTAAAAAGTTTGCAGGCGGAATTACACCCTACTGCGGTGATGGTCGATTTCGAACTAGCAGCTTACGGTGCATTTGAAGAAGTGTTTCCCCAGTGTCAAGTACGAGGTTGTTTCTTCCACTTTTCACAGTGTATTTACAGAAAAATTCAAGTAAGTCGCGATCTCCTGCAAAGATATACAGAAGATGTTGATTGTTGATTGAAATGTAGCAGGACACCAACCGCCTCCAAAACGTCGAACTTACAAACAAACTGCGGACAACATCCGTGCAATAGTGGCAGACTACGGAAACAGGGATATATTTGACTATTTGCGAGGCATAGCTCATAATTTTGAGTTACAGGCACATTCATAAACATTATTCATATATTTCAAATCTTGTAAACTTCATTTATAAATATTTGCAATTACAATAAAAATTAAAAAATACACTTTGTTCTTAATCTGGTAAACTTTTTGTATTAATTTGCAAGTATGTATATTTTAAATAATGATATCATCTTGTAAACATATATCATTTATATAAAGCGCGGCGCTGTTTTGTCGCAGCGCCCTTTTTGGTCTGCGCCGTTTTCTCCACGCTGTTCTGTCGCAGCGCCGTTTTGTCGTAGCGCCGTTGTTGTCCGCTCCCTATTGTCAGCGCCATTATGTCGGCGCAATTTTTGTCTGCGCCGTTATGTCGTGGAATCGAAATTTTGTTTATACATTGGGGTTGTATTCTAATAAGGGGCCCTAATGCTAACTTGTAAGACAGGTGTAGGCCTTCCCCCCATTACTGTCTCCTTGGTGTATGTGAGTTCTAACCTAATCTTATAAGACAAGTGTATGCCTTCCCCCCTGTCGCGGTCTTTTTTGGTGTAATTGTATATGAGCCCTAACCTAATCTTATAAGACAAGTGTAGGCCCTCACCCATGTCGTACCCTCTGGTTGGAAATGGTATGGGGATTCTAACCTTATAAGACAAGTGTAGGCCTTCGATCTTGTATTACGGTCTGCGCCCTGGCCCCTTTGAGTTAAAATTGATTTTAGCGCCATCTAGTGGCGTATAGACTAATGAACATTTTCTATAATAGAAGTTGATCATGCACATCTCTGTCTTGCTCTATCTCGTTTATCCGTTTCTCTCTTTCCCTCTCTCTCTCTCTCTCTCTCTCTCTCTCTCTCTCTCTTTCGGTTCTTTCTCACACACAAACAAATCAATTAATTAATCAATCAATCTCAAACAAATCCTGCTCAATCAAATCAATCAGATCAATCTCAATCAATCAACCAAAATCATGTCTTACAGTTTGCGGAAACCAGATTACAGTTCAAAACTGAATATATTAAAGTCTAAATTAAATATGACGTGAAATAATAAATAATTTCTACCCTAATGCAATGCTGCTTTTTATATAGGCAGATTCTCTCTTTCTAAACAGGCACCACCTATACATTCGGAAAATTATGTCTGATTTATTTGCATGTTCAATTACATACACACAAAAGTGTTCATTAACCGTTATACAAACCTCATTAAAAGGACTGGAAAATAATAATTACTTATATATAAGTAATTATATAACTATTATTATAAATAGAACTAAAGCATGAAATAATTACTATACATAAAGCACTCAGCCGTGAATTAGGAAGTATGCAAGTTCCAAAGCAAAAAACCAAGCTCCAAGTTGTTCAAAAGAAGAACCCTTCCTATTAAGTCGCAACCACCATCATTAAACATAAACATAATTACAAACAAATCATTTATATGAGATCTTGAAAATTATTAAGAATTTTGTTCTGTTTCTAAACACCCTTCCTGCCACGTTCAACAACTTCTGCATCATTGCCATTACCACAGTCGATATTACGCCCTTCATTTGGGATTAGATCATTGTCAATGTGATCTTCTTGCTAAAGACTTTGCGATATTGTACCGTACCTAATTTGGTTCTTAGTGCTCTAGAGAATACGCTGAATCATCTCTTAGATTTTTAAAAAATACGTGCATCATGATATGAACCTGGAAATCCTACAAAGCAGTACATAAATATCAGTGTAGAACAGCACACGAACTTCCAACATACAAACTGGTAATTAAAATAAATGAAATAATTTGGATTATATTAATTTTTTAGGACATCTTTTTAAATACGTTCATAATGAAGATACGCAATAGTGTAAAAACAATTAGATGGATGTTTAATATCAGGTACATTCTATAAAATATCGATATTTTTAATCTGATTTTTAAACTTATTTGGCTTTGTATTATTCAGACATTGAAAAAAATTGGACTAACACATAAATTCTACAATAGGAATTTTTTACCGCGACGTATCAAAAAACTGCGTAGAACATAATTAATCCATACGTTTAGGGTCAATATGTCGGTATTTTATGTATTTGAAATATGCAGCTATTTCAGAAAAACCAAAAACTGCACACAATAAACCGTCCCCTCTCCGATGCTAGATTTGTCCCAAAATTTAAGCTCCAGGAGAAATCTTGGCTAAACTTTGGAAATGAACTAATAAGTTGATTTAGCGATGGTGAAAAAACATCGATTGCATAACCTTCTATACCTACATGTAGGTTAGAAGATAAAAATGTATCGATGATCACAAACACACTAAATATTACCGAAGTTCTCCCATTTGCATTTCTGATAATATATACTGTACTATGACATCGACATGAGGACCATCAATTGCTCCAAAAACTAACTCTATAGCCAAAAGAGCTTTATCTTGAATTTAATTCTTTAATTTGACGAATTTGATGCTAACTAACCTAAAAATCACACGAAGTTTTCAATTTCTGGTGAAATTGTATCAATATAATTCTCATCTACAAGTATTAGCTCAGAAACATTTTCACCACCTACGGTATTCGATGGAATTGTCAGAAAACAATAACATCCCGTAAGAACGTGAGTTAAAGTTGCCCAACATCAGGCAAGGTCACTCGAAAACGCCTAATTATGTGATATTTTGCTTAGAGTACTCGCCTTTCATCCGAACAGCGCGGGTTTAAATCTGGCCGAGCTAACCGTTTTTCTAAAACGAGATAAAAACCAAAGCACACCTTCTTTTTGGATAGGAAGTAAATCGAAATACGATGTTCGACACGTTAAAGATACCTAAAGGTGGAATTCTGTTAGCAGGGCAAAATTCTAGTGATGGGTAGTGTTAATAACCATTAGTAGTTGACGAGCATAAAGATATCTGACATTTTCGTTTGTGTTTAGATATTGTTTTGTAACAGATAGTCGTTTAAACCTTGATGGCAGATACACAATAATTGTCACAAAACCAACTGCCTCTCAAAAATGTAAATACACTTTACGTATTTAAAATCCTATTTAATTTTAAGGCTTATTTGGCTACGTATCAAGAAATTTTATAAAAAACATTTTTACACATTTTCTAAACAGCTCCAGGAGAAATTAAAAGGAGCTTAAATACAAAATTTGAGATATGTACGTATTATCGTTCTGGAGTTATCGTGGATACTAACATATATCCACATATATAGGCAACATACCCGCAACTTCGTCAAACATATTAAAATAAGGTAATAGCTTAATTTAGCGATAGTGAAAAAATGTCGATTACACAGCTTCTGTACCTATACAGATTGTCTCTATTTTGTTCGAAAGGTGGGAAACAGATCACTATAACAAAGACACAAAGTGAACGATGGACAAACGATATAGGGTTCGTTGAATGGGAATTATGTATCCATGGATACTATTAAATTTAATGTAATGTCATTGTGCTGTATCTGCCACATTTTATTGAAAACAGATATTTACTTTTCAGATTTGCAATAAATTGAATTTAATAGAACGACTTTACACGCTGGAAGAAAAAGGACAAATAATCAAGTAAACTTATGGGGGTAATTCGCAATTACCGATACAATAAATTTATCTGTAAATATGAAAATTTAAACTTTCACCATTATCACACATAATAAAATACTTATCTTTTTTGGGTTTTTTAATGGTGTTTTTTAAATTAAAGTAAAATTAAAAATTAATTTTTCAACTTTAACAAAATTGTTTTCAACATCTTTAACAATTTTAATAGATATTACTACTGACGAAGACAACTGTAAGTGTTATCGAAACGTTTAGATTGTATAATTTAAAATACACCATTAAAAAACCCAAAAAAGGTAAATATTTTACTATCTGTAAATGTATTTAAAAATCGTCTTACTCCATCTCCATCAACTGTGTTGGAGACAGTGAAACATTTTGAACAAACTGGATGTATAGCAAGGTGCAGAAACTGCCATATAATAAACGCGCCAAACAGTTTTTATAACAGGCTAGGTCATTGCTTGGCACAGTGAAGTGGTTTATTTGAACATTTAATATTGTTTTTTTGTTTTAATAACACGAATTGTTTATTATTCTGTACGGTTTTTAATGTATTTACATACGTATCACAAGCATTTAATTGATGATATCAAATTAGTTATTTTTGAATTAAGTGTGCAAAATGAGTGTTTTGTAAATGGCACACGAGAGTGTTATTTCGAATGTGCCATAAAACACGAATTTTACCACGAAATACAAACAATATTTTTTCTATAACTATTATATTTGAGAACTTTGTTAAATAATTCAAATGAATCGCCCCGCCCCGTATTTCCTAAATGTTGCAACATAAATCGTATCTATGGAGACATCATGTTTAACAATGCTAGTTTTATTAAAATAAATATTATAAAAAAAAAAGAATAGTTACATATTTATATTACAGTTTGGAATATTATTAGTAGTATTGGTAAAATAAACTATATTATCTTACTTAAAATTTGTTAGTTTTCGTTAAATTAAAAGTATCATTTGAGTATTTTTTTAATTCAAGTGATTGATTCTTGCAATTTATGTTGCGCCCTAGTGTGCAAAATATTTTGCGCATGTTGCCATGGGCAACGTGAAAATATAATTTGCCATTAAAGAAACTGACATTTCTCACACTGACATTAGTAAAAAAAAATATAAACATTTTTTGACAGTTATAGAAAAAATAATTAATGTTTTTGGCAAGAAAAATTAAATTTTGCAATCACCAAAATTAAAAAACACCGAACGCGTTTCGATAGCTACGCTATCATCAGCGGTCGACTAGGGCGGACTAAAAAAAATTTATAACATATATACCATCAGCGAGTAACGCTTCGTTGCGAATCTAGTGAAAGTGAAAGTGAAAGTTATGAAAGTTTAATGAGTTCAGAGTAGCCTAAAGGTCCTTGATTATCATTAATCATTATAATTTGTTTGTTTTTGAAGATCTCTAAACTTTCATAACAATCAAGTTCGTGCTTATTACTATGTTTGATTAATGATACCTCATCTACTACATGATTTTTAAACATATGTAGGGCTACGGCAGACTTGTCCTAACGTTTGTATTTTATATGAGCTAAAAGTTCTTTAAATCATTCATAACTTCGAATTGTTAAAGATCTCAAAAGTAAAAATTGTTTTTACCTCAAAGCAGATAAAGGCAATCAAGTAGTCATTTTAAACAAAGAAGATTGTTTTGCTTCAGTCAAAGAACTCTTAAGTTCAGGATCTTATTCAGTAATTACCAAAGTTCCTCTTCCTAAAATGATTACTTCAACTAGGAAAGTTTTATTAGCATGTAAAAGAGTTGTCGATGACTCTCTTAGGTTTCGACTAACGGTAACCAATCCGGTGCTACCTAGAATGTATTGTTTGCCTAAGATTCATAAACCAGGTAATGCTATGCGACCCATTGTTTCTGATATTAATTCACCTACTTATCTGCTGTCCAAATGGTTATCTAGTAAATTTCATAACCTCTCCTACCAACAGCCCAACTTCAGTGTGGCAAATTCGTATGGATTTATTGATAAAATTGAAAACATTGAACTTACAGAAAATGAAATTTTAGTCTCATTGTTCACTGTTTCCGAGCGTTCGAATAAATCAAACCTTAATTTATTTAGAAGATGTTTTAAAACAAAACCATTTGGACGATAGAGAAGTAGAAGATTTCAAAATTAACCATCAATTTTTCCAGCAAGAACATGGTACGACAATGGGCAATAGCTTATCTCCGTTTATAGCCAATCTATTCATGGGTAAATTTGAGACAGACTTAAAACGCGATTTGCCTTATTTTCCTAGAGTTTGGATTAGATATGTGGATGATGTGTTTGCCATCTTTAATACTAAAATTTGTAGCGTTAAGAACTTTGTAGAAACTATGAGATAGAGGCAAATGACAGTCTCCCGTTCCTTGATACTCTGGTAACAAGAAATGGTAGTAAACTAGATATAGATATTTATCGTAAGGAAACTAGCACTAAAAGATTCATAACCAATGACTCAAATCACTGTAGACAGCATAAACTCGCGGCTTTTAACTTTTTGGTTCATAGATTGCTTAATTTTCCTCTTTCAGTTCAAAATTATAATAAAGAATTGCGCACTATTAAAGGAATTGCTGCATACAATGGGTTTTCAGTTGAAGTGGTTATGAATATAGTTAGGAAACAAACACATAGGATGAGGGTTAAGAACGTAACTACATTAGGTAACGCTAGAGAACGAATAGAAACAAAGTATGTAAAGTTACCAAACTTGCTTATACAAAAGGTCTACATAAAATCTTTTCCAAAATTAATTTGAAAACAGTTACTACTTCAGATAATAGTTTGCAAACTCTTTTAGACAATCCAAAAGATAAAGTGGATAAGCAGGATAGGTCGGGAATTTATAAGATCAATTGTAAAAATTGTGAACAAATATATGTGGGGCAAACTAAACGACCTATCAAAATTCACTTTAAAGAACATTTAGCTCATATAAAATATAAACGTTGGGACAAGTCTGCCGTAGCCCTACATATGTGATAAAAATCATGTAGTAGAAGAGGTATCATTAATCAAACATGTTAGTAATAAGCACGAACTTGATTGTTATGAAACAAACAAATTCTAATGAATAATGATGATCAAGGACCTTTAGGCTACTCTGAACTCATTAAACTTTCACAACTTTCACTTTCACCAGATTAGCAACGAAGCGTTACTCGCTGATGGTATATATGTTAGAAATTTTCTTTAGTCCGCCCTAGTCGACGGCTGATGATGATAGCGTAGCTATCGAAACACGTTCGGTGTTTTTTTAACTTTGTTTGGTACGTGGGTGTATTTTGTTTGTTACAGATGCTGCCACAGTTC
This sequence comes from Vesta saturnalis, assembly GCA_036346205.1. Classification (NCBI taxonomy): domain Eukaryota; kingdom Metazoa; phylum Arthropoda; class Insecta; order Coleoptera; family Lampyridae; genus Vesta; species Vesta saturnalis. The sequence goes on from JARFJB010001404.1 coordinate 810,499, forward strand.
CAGTGTTCCAGATTTTTCAACCCTTTATAATTAAATATATAACCCTTTATAATGAATTTTACATATGAATAAACTAAGGAATTATAGTTGGCTTTATGTTTCCCAAACTGTTATACTAATAGCAGGCTTATGTTTATGTTTTAATTTTTCAAATTTGACAAAATTGTTTACTACATCTTTAACAATTTTTGACAAACATTACTACTGACGAAGATAACTGTAAGTGTTATCGAAACGTTTCGATTGTATAATTTAAAGTACACCATTAAAAAATCCCAAAAAAGATAAGTATTTTATTATAAGGAATTTATTGATAAAAAACGTCACCAATCGTTATAAGCTTAAGCTATGTTTTCTAAAATGTAAATTTATGGAAATAATAAATATTGGTTTATTCGGGGGTAATACCACAAGAGCTTGTGTTTATTCGGACAAACTTTCATTTTGAAACGAACGAAAGCTCTGTTGCTTGGTAATTGGCGAAAGCAAATAACATGGTAAAATCGCGACACCGATGGTGGAGCGATTTTACCTTGTGTTATTTGTTCAAGTCGTATTACCTAAAAACAACAAACTTGAATGGTATTTGATAAGAATTTAATGAATCATTAGTTAAAAATAATAAACTGTATCTTAAGCGTTACTGATAGAATTTAACTATCGTTACCATGGAAACAAATCAACATGTTCATCCACTTGGAAAGATACCTACTAGCAGTATATCCGATGTGAAAGTAATAACACGTATACTAGAATGCATTGTTTCTGACAGATGAATTAAATTGTCGGGGGTAATACCATAAGAGCTTGTGTTTATTCGGACAAACTTTCATTTTGAACGAAAGCTTTGTTGCTTGGTAATTAACGAGAGCAAATAAAATGGTAAAATTGCGATACCGAAGGTGGAGCGATTTTACCTTTTGTTATTTGCTCGAGTCGTATTACCTAATTTGTCGAAATGCAAGTTTGTCCCAGGAATAAACAAGCTCGAATGGTATTTGACAAGACAATTTAATGAATCATTTAATTAAAAATAATTAACTATATTTTAAGCGTTACTGATAGAATTTAACTATCGTTACCATGAAAAAATCAACATGTGGTTTATCCACTTGGAAACATACCTACTAGCAGATTATCCGATGTCAAAGTGACAAAACGTATTTTAAAATACATTGTTTTTGACAGATGAATTAAATTGTCGAAAATAAACGCCTTCTTTCCTCAAAAATATCTGTTTATAAACGGCCAACGCGACGAGTTTAGAACAGTGTTAACATGGTGACGTGAATGCTCAAAATTGTTGAATTCTATGGAAAAAGTAAAGGTTTTATTTGCAAACATCGATTGCGTCCTTAGCAACCGCCATTGACGAAAATTAATACCATTTTTTCTAAACTGAAAATTCCCTATTAGATTATACAGTTAAAAGTGCATTTCTAAAAAGCATGTATATTAACAAAATAGTTTTTAGAAAACACATTTGTAAGTGAATAGTTAAAAAAATGTTCTACGCGCCACTGGTTGCAACGTTGAATTCAATTGGAGACGTATAGCTTCAACTGCGCGACGTTAATTAATACCTATAATTCCTTTATCATTTCGATTGGTAAATGCACTTTCTTCCATTTAAAAATCTATTTTTAAATTAGAATTTGTTCTACGAGTGGTTCTAGCAAAATCCACTACTGTTCGAGCACTTTTAGACGAGTAAGTTGGCTAACTCAAAAATACATTTGTTGAAATGTTATCCTCTGCATTGCTTGTATTGTATATCTTGGTATAAAGCTAGTTAAAAAAGATTTAAAACGTTACAAAACTGTACTTATACCTATGCGCCGCCTCTTGGTGTACATTTGTAAAGTTAACGTGAACGGAACGTATACCACAGTTTCATTTACTTTATAGGTTAAGTTAATAATTTCAAAAATCAAAATGATACATAACTGCAACAAAATTGGTTCATTAATACAACAATTAGGAAACCTAGTGTTAAAACCTGAAGCTGTTCTTCATCAACAAATAAGAGTAGGTAGAAACCATAAATAACATTGATCGTAACCTATACTTTTAAGACTACCTACATTTTAAAAAGAAGGTATGCACCTCCTCTTCATAAAAAGGGTATGCCATTAAAACGTCTACGTTCGAAACATTTTATCTATGACCAAGTCGAAGATACAAATAAAACAACAAAATCAAATCTTGATTTAATTCTTATTCAATTTGTTGATGGTTTAGGAAATCCTGGTGAGAAAGTTTCCGTTGCAAGTCATTATGGTTATACCAAATTATTATTACCCGGCCTTGCTGTTTATGCAAGCCCGGAAAACATAGAACTATACAAGGATTTAAAAAATGATGAAAATCAGGTTAAACACAGCTCACCTTATGTTCTACAGGTAATTGTAATGCATTTGCATGTCCTGAAATAAGTTTTTATGTTAAAGACTGTTCGAGAACTATCAAAAAAAGTTATCTCAATAGTAATGAATAAAGAAAACTCATGGACAATTAAACCTTGGCATGTTAAAGCTTCTTTTCGTAAATGTGGTTATGTTATTCCAGAAAAAGCTATTACTTTACCAGATAAGGCTATAATAGGACCAGATATGGATCTGGAGAATAAAGAATTTTTTGTCACAGTCATGGTTAGTAGTTACTGGCATTTATTGGCTTTACACTTGATAGAACATTAAAATTTTATTAAATTGAGAATGTTTCTAATTAAGTGTAAAACATAGATGTAGAGTATACAGGGGAAGTAATCATAAAGTTTAATATCTCATTAATGCTTTTAGATAAATAATTTGGAAAAAGTAGATGTTCGTTGTCGGATTCATCACTGGAGTACAGATATTGCTACACGCCTACCACATGTGCATGACTTTTGGAAGCAATTTGAAGGATCAGTATTCCCTGCTGAAAATGATACTACACACTATGATACAAAAACATAATGTTTATAATCAAATGTAGTTTATTTTTAATTGCCTATATACAAATGAACGTGCTTCAGACAGTTACAATTAAATTTAACACTTTTAAGGAGGTTTTTTAGTTTTATCTGATATGGTGTATTTATCATAGCTTTTTGTAGGATCATAAGGTTCCCATCGACTAGCTGGAAATATGTGCTTATTTCGTTCATACCAACTACGCATTAAAACTTTTCCAGCGTGTGAGTCTTCCTTTTCGATTGAGGCATCACTGATCATGCGTATATCATCGTGAACATCAAACTGAAATAGTGGGCCACTCTTTCCACGAGCCTATAATAGTGTTAATAAAATTTTAAATTTCACATATCATTTTTACCTTTGTAACAATAAAATCATAAAATGTATAATGATGAGGTAGTATTAGATCTTCTTTGACATACATTAATTGATCTGCCATTACAGTTTTTAATTCCGAGAATTCTTTACGAAGTAACTCCAATACTTTTTGTAGAAAATGATATACAGAATTTCCTGAAACAAATTTAATACAAATTATTAAATTAAACATAGAATTAATATTAACAAGAACAAGATAATATTTTTCCATGTGATTTTAAGCCAATTTTAATACAAGATTTTTTATAGAGTAGCTGCACCGATCAAAACTGTTTAACTACTTTAATGTATTGGACCAATATGTAGATACTTAAATAGGTTGTTTCACTTGTTCAAATTTACTCAAAAAATAATCACATCACATACTTCAAAATAATCAAAATGTTATACATCTTAAACTTCCTGCATAGTTACAAATTGTCAGTTTGAAAAAATAATCCTCCCACTAGATTATTTAACCTGTCAAACTGATACTCTTTGTAACTATGTTATCGATGTATAGCCTGATTATTTTGAAGCACTTATAGTATTATGGTTTAGCACCAGATAAAAAATCCTGCCTCTAATGAGTGTATGCACGCATGTTTGCTTTATTTGTGTAGAAAACTGTTTCCCTAATCAATGGATTGCAATATTCGGTTCGGTATTATGACGGTTTTGATAAATTATGTTTTTCAGAAAACCCCATAGGAAGAAGTCCAGTATTGACAGACCTGGAGATGGTGGCATCCATGACACCGACCGAATTTTGCAATCCAAAGATTTGGGAAACTGTTTTCTAAGTAATTTCTCACTGCCAAAACATTATGGGGTGGGGTAACGTCTTATTGAAAAAAAATATTGGAAAGATGCAGCTGATGGTTGCCAAGTCAACCATGATGCCCATTTTAAAAAATGCAAATGTATGTTATTACTCAAAAACCGCATCCCCTAGAAAAATTCTAACCACACCACTGAATTCTTCGCAATATATAAGTACCATTGACAAAATCTATCAGTATAATAGTATTAAGCGAGGTATAACACCTTGAAAAAAGTGTAGAAATATCGACTTTTGACTATAAGTCGAAAAGAAAAGAAGATACTAAATTTTCGATTCTACCATGAACTCTGGGTCAACAAAGTAGTACGTGGATGTAAAAACTACAAACTTTTATCTTTGATAATAACAACATCTCTAGAAAATAACGAAATCGGGACACACGGTACATCGTTTTTGTAATTTTTACACATCTCAATATGATAAGATGGGAATGGGACATAGTCGCCATGGCTCACTCGCCGCGAAGACATCTAGCCGTAGACCAACTCGTCGCCAAAACAAAAAATTTATAAAAACTTAACTAAATTTAATGAATAATAAATATAAATGAATAAATTATACAAGGAAATTTGTAAAAAATGCGTCATCAAAGCAATTACACAAATTGGAATCAATCTGAATATAAATTATTTTCATTTAATTTTAAGTATAGTATAAATTACTTTTTAATTTTATATCATTAGGTCTACTATTAACAACCACTTCTAATTCAATAAAATTTAAATCTGATGTATGAAAATGTAAACTTTCACACATATTAAACCCAAAAGATAAGTATTTAATAAATCTGGTGTAGTTCAATAAATAAACAAAATACGACCTATCTTCATATAACATTTTTTTCTTAAAATGACTTCCCGAACACGATGTCAAAGTTTTGTACACCTATTAACATACTATTTTTAGTGGCAAAAAGATAGCCACGGCGGTGTCCTAGGCGGCGAGTTGTCCTAAACCCTGATAACATACAGTTCCATTTACACAATGTTATAAAACAAAAATATGAATTAACACAGAACTATAAACTAATACATCAAACATAAAACTGTTATTTTATTTAATATCGTACAGGGCTGAGGGTACAAATAAAGAATTTTCAGGCAGTTATTTAAATTGTAATTTAATTTTAAGCTTTGAATATATATATATATATATATATATATATATATATATATATATATATATATATATATATATATATATATATATTTATAATGTACTTATATTAATAACATGACATTACAAATTTAAAGTTTACTTCAACGTCAAAGTTGTCAAAGCAACCTTAAATTTGGCATGTCATGTTGTACATTTAAGTGGTTTGTATTATATATATATATATATATATATATATATATATATATATATATATATATATATATATATATATATATATATACAGAGTCCTTTATGTCCAGATCTGATAAATTACTGGCTCTGTCCAAGATTGTAAAGTCATCATGTGTGATGTTGTGGTTTTCTTCAATTTTATGTTTAAAGGTAGCGGAATCAGGTATTGTTAGAGAACGCTTACCAAGTTGAGGAGTAATACCCAAGTGTTCACATCTACGAACAGCAAAGTGACGACGGGTTTTACCGACGTAAGTAGCATTACAGCTACTACCTTTAAATTTATAAATGATGTTCGAAGATATGTCATTTGGGAGTGAGTTTTTGACTCGAAAAAGAGAACTGATGCGTTCAATGGTTGTAAAGGCAATACGTAATTCAACTTTCGGAAGATATTTTTTAATGTGTTGTTTGAGGATACGACGTATTTGTAGGCTATGAAGACCTGTATAAGGAAGCTTTGTATATATAATATGTTTTTCTTCTTGGGGCTTAGTTGATGGATTGTTGTTTACTAAGAAATCGTCCAATGTATCTATCCATGAACCCTAGAGGAAAACCATTCTTCATGAAAATCGACTTGATCTTGTAAAATTCTTCATGGAGAAGATGGTAATTGGAACATAATATGTATGCACGGTGTAGTAATATATTTAAGAGACTAATTTTGTATTTATTAGGGACGAAACTGTCTATGTTTTGATACAGTCCTGTGAATGTAGGTTTTCTGTAGATGGACATAGAAAAGCCAGAATTCGTGCGAATTATGTTTATTCCAAAAAATGGTAAGACGTGATCTTTTTCAATTTCATTTGTAAATTTGATGTTGGGGTGTTGTTGATTTAAATAATTTAGAAAATCCGTAATATGTTCTTGATGTTTAAATAATAAAAATGTGTCATCAATGTATCTTCTGTATAGAAGGAGCTTGAATCTAGGAGGATAATTGGATAACCATTGTTTTTCATGGAAATTTAGAAAAGCGTTCGCAAATGTTGGACCTAGAGGATTTCCCATTGCTACTCCGTCAATCTGTTGGTATAGGTTTTGTTTAAATAGGAAATAACTTTCTTTTGTGGCAAGAGTGAGTAGATCCTTAAATTTGTTCTTTCAAGATTTAAAATTTGACTAGTTGGATCAAGAAAAAGGGAATCAACTATGATTTCGATTGTTTCATCTAATGGAACATTAGTAAATAGGCTTTCAATGTCGAAACTAACCATGATTGTGTCCTTTAACTGTGTCTTTAACTGAAAATTCATTTTCAGTAAGTGTCTTCAAATGAGGAACAAGATGTTGGGCTAAAAGGAAGTTTGGGGTACCAATTGCACTGAGGATGGGTCGAAGCGGGAAGTTGTTTTTATGAATTTTAGGTAAGCCATAAATTCTACCTGGATAGGAACCTGTAGGAGAAGTTTCATTATATATGGTTTTTGAAATTGTTTTCAGCTTCTTTTTAAAAGAATCTTCAATTGATAAAGTTGTTTTAAAGATATCATTGTATTTTATATGGCAAAATTTAGAGGTGTCCGAGATTATCCCAAGTAATTTTTGTTCATAATTTGTACAGTCTAGTAGTACTACACCATTACCTTTATCTGGTCAGGTTATGACTAGGTCTTGTTTTCTTTGGAGATTTCGAAGGGTCTGAAGTTCTTCATTTGTCAGATTAGGAGTAGGTGGTCGAAAAAAGCTTGTAGAATTTAAAGCAATATCTTTAAGTTTAGTGGTAATACAATTCCATGTAAAATTATCATTTTATGAATTCTTAAAGTATAAATTAAAAAGTTTTCGAGCGATGTTCTCCATTGGTACAGCGAAGTGCATAAAATTTATTTTACGTGGGGATATTGCATAATTCAAACCTTTGCATAAGATTGATTTTTCTATGTTTGATAACAGGTATGAAGAGTACTTAAAAATTACTTCATTTGGTGTTATGGTGGATGAACAATGTTGAAACTTACATAGTTGATTTAATTTCTTTTTATGTATATAAGATATTTTACTTAGGCGTTTGTTGTTGTATTTATGCCATTGCGATGTGATCCAAATAAAATCTAAAAAAGAAACACTTTCTTTAAAAGCTTGAATGTCTTCTTGGGCTTTCTTTTGAAAAAATTTCGAACGACGTTGATGTCTGTTTATTTCTTGGCGGATTAGCTCTCGTTGGGTGTTTCTTCTTATGGACGAATTCTGAAGAAATTGATATGAAAGTTTGAAGTTTAAAAATTTTGGTATGATGTTAAGTTCCAAGCATGAATTCAAAAATGTTATATCTAAACAAGATCGTCGGTATTTAAAAAGATTTGTTTCAGTTTTTCTTGAATGTTTTAAAACTAATTGGTCATATTTTTCACATAAATAACTGGATAAGAACTTGCCTTTAAACTTGATTAAATTAATAAAATGGAAAACGAAATTTAAAATCATTTTAACGTTTCGGTATTTACTTATACCATTTGAAAAATGCCTATTTGATTTAGGAACTTTTTTGTCTTCTGCTTTTTTTTCGAAAGATGCATAGTTTTTGAGATAAATAATAAAAATAAAAAAAAAGAATCAAATTATGTCAAATCTCACGTTTTATTTTAAATACGACTTGTGCATAAGAAAGAATGTAATTTATTTACATATTTTATTGTGTTAATTTTAATTGCAAAAGTGATCTTTTAAAATACCATTTTGGTTTTCTAATCAAAAATAGCGGAAATCCATTTTATTTATGGCTTTGTAAATGGAAGTTCAGCAGCAGCAGCCCGTGAATATAGGCGAAGATTTCCTTTTAGAAGAGCTCCGCATCCTTCATTATTTGTAAGAGTTTACCAACAAATTATAAGTCAGGGGGTCGTCAAAATAATAATCATAGGCAGCAAAGAAATATTGCACGACGAATTTTGCGTGAATTCGACAGAGATCCCACAACTAGCGTTAGAAGAGTATCCGTAGCTTTAGGTGGAGTCTCAAATACTACTATTCACCGAACATTAAGACGGGATCACCGATATCCTTACCATCTACAACCTGTTCAAGGACTACAACCAGGGGATGCACAACGTAGAGTTGTGTATTGTCGATGGATTCTTGCTGAAAATAATAACAATCCAGGTTTTTTAAATAATGTTTTATGGACTGATGAATCCTGCTTCACTCGCCGTGATGTAGTAAATTTTCACAACCAGCACGTTTGGGCACATGAAGATCCACATGTAGTTCGCCCGAGACAAGAATTTAGTGTGAACGTCTGGATAGGTTAATAGGTATTTACAATAATCACCTTTTCGGGCCCTACTTTTTACCACCTCGGATGATTTTTTTGTGTGGGGGTATTTAAAAGAAAGGGTGTATGCAACTCCTGTGACAACAAGAGATGAACCCATTAATAGGATTAGGGATACGTGTAATGGAATAAGACAATTTTTAGTTAATATTCCACGTGCAATTATTCGTCATTCCTGTGACAACAAGAGATGAACCCATTAATAGGATTAGGGATACGTGTAATGGAATAAGACAATTTTTAGTTAATATTCCACGTGCAATTATTCGTCGGTGTAAATTATGTATTCAACAAAATAGTTCACATTTTGAACAGTTTCTTTAAATTTATTTATTATTACGATAGCGTTTTTGTTTTGTTGTTATAGGTTAAGTTTATTTGTTTAATTTATTTATTTCGTTCGTTTCGTTCTTGTTAAAATCTTAAATAGAAATTCTTTCCAATTTTTTCCAATAAATACGCATTTTTTTAATATTTATTTTGTTGTTTTACTTTTATTTTCCTTTATTTAATTCAACTGAAAAGTTAGGAAAAAATCAGTGGAGTACTACTTTTTATTAAGAGACAAAAAAAACGTGAAAATTGACATAATTTGATTCTTTTTTTTTATTGTTCTTCTCATGGCACACTATTTTTTGCGGGACCATCAGACATTCTTTACTTACCATTTGGAAGCTGTTCATGGATTACGGCTAATTTTATTTTTCGAAAAAAAAGCAGAAGACAAAAAAGTTCCTAAATCAAATGGACAATCTAATTTTTTGGTTTTTAAGAGTTAGAGGCGTCACATGAAAAAGTTCGGGGGAGATAAAGGGTGTACCACCCCAGAAAATGTACTGATAAACGTTAAACTACTCTTCATATTGAGTTTAAGAAGTGTAATATGTGTACTAAATTTGGATTTATTATTTTAAATAGTTTAGAAGATAAATTAAAAGAACTGAAAAAAATTAAAACTTTGAAACCCTGTATATATATATATATATATATATATATATATATATATATATATATATATATATATATATATATATAAAATGGTATTTCTCTGACAAGAAAAACCATTTTCAAAGCTTAAAATTATTCACGCTATTCGACACGAAGTATTATAGCTAAGGTATTTGATTTTAAAAAAGTTTTATTTTATGAATGGATGTTATACAAGGTGTGCCAAAAACACGAAAAGTATCAAAGTTGCTATTTTTAAGTGGAACACCCTGTATATTATTTTATTTTCAGTTTCTATGATGAAAATAAATGCGAGTTTTATTAAGGCTTAACCTACCTAAATCTTATGGTTTTTAAAATATTTAATATTTTGTGAAAATGTAGTAACAAATTTAATGCTTAAATGATCCACTTGTATTTTTTAATTTTCAACCAAATTAAGACTGGAGTCTACTAATTGATCAAGTTTTATATCGCCCCTGTGAAACATTTACTAACTTATACAATGTGTCTTAAAATTAAGGGTCAATAATTACAATCTTTAAACGGTAGTAACTTATTTAACTTAAATAGGACACCCTGTATTTTATGGCAACAGCAGATGTAGTAACGACTTGTCAAAACGACAAGGTGACTTGATAAATTACAAATTCCTTGAACTCAGTTTGCACAAACATAATTTACATTTTACTTGAAAATATGAAGAGTTAGCCATAGGAATACTATTCGATAGACAATTAAATTTTACATCTGCTGTTAAATAAGTTACTACTGTTTAAAGATTGTAATTATTGACTCTTAATTTTAAGACACATTGTATAAGTTAGTAAATGTTTCACACGGGCGACATAAAACTTGATCAATTAGTAGACTCCAGTCTTAATTTGGTTGAAAATAAAAAAATACAAGTTGAGAAATTAAAAATTAAATTTGTTACTACATTTTCACAAAATATTAAATATCTTAAGAACCATAAGGTTTAGGTAGGTTAAGCCTTAATAAAATTCGCATTTATTTTCATCATAGAAACTGAAAATAAAACAATATACAGGGTGTTCCATTTAAAAATAGCAACTGATACTTTTCGTGTTTTTGGCACACCCTGTATAACATAAAAATAATTTTAAAATGTAGCGCCAATAGGTCCCTATCCATTCATAAATTAAACCTTTTTTAAAATCAAATACTTTAGCTATAATACTTCGTGGCCAATGGCGTGAATAACCCTGTACTATATATATATATATATATATATATATATATATATATATATAAGAGAGAGAGAGAGAGAGAGAGAGAGTGAACTATATACAGGGTGTCCCGTAAATTAGAAGAATGGTAGATCGTTAAGAAATATTTAAAATACCTAAATACAATTTTTCGCTAACCTTGTTAGTTTGTGAGATACAGGGAGGGTTTAAAGATATTGTTGGCTGCCGAGAAATGTTTATCACTGGCTAGCTTAAATTGACTTAAGTCAAAGTTTGGAGGAAAACAGGAACTAGGTAATGCATTCCACAATTTGGTCGCGGTGGGGGAAAATGTAAATTAAGCCCGTTTAGTGTGATACGATGGAATTTTGAGTACGTAATTATGGTCTGAATGGACAAACCGAGTGTTCCTAGCGAAGATGGCCTGTGAAGGTATTAAGGAGTGTATTTCGGGGGCACACTTGCCATGGTAATAGCGATAGAACAAGGAAAGAACCGAAACTATTCTTCCATGCTAAAGAGGCTGTAGGTAGGTAGGTCATTTATAAGCCTGATAGCTCTTTTTTGGACGCGGTTTACCATATCAAGGGCGTATTGGGGAGCACTGATCCAGAGGTGGGAATTGTATTCCAGATGAGGTCGAATTTGAGCCTTATACAGTAAAAGGAGTTGTAGCGATGTGAAGTATTGTTTAGATCTGTATAGAAAGCCCAGTTTACGGGCAGCTGTTTTGCTGGCTGACAAAATGTGGTCAACCCATGAAAGGTTCGATGATACGGACATCCCTAACATAGAAACAGAGTTTGAACACTTGAATTCTAAGCCATTCATATTTACAGCAGGAAATGATCGGTCTTTCTTGGCGGACACAAGGCAACACTGCGTTTTGTCGGCGTTGAACGTGAGTAGATCATTCATTCCCCATTCAAGGACACGTTCTAAGTCACTGTAGATTGAGGCTGCCATTTTCACCTTAACGTCCTGTCTAGACTTATTGTTGTGGGAAAACTGAGCAGAGCTACAATGTAGAGTGCTGTTATCCGCAAAGCAATGAATCTGGTTAGTTGTTGAGGAAATGAGGTCATTTATGTACAGCAGGAAAAGTGTGGAAGCTATCACTGATCCTTGGGGTACTCCCGCGTTAATGGTAGTTTCTTTCGAAAACAAACCATCGACGACAACACGTATACGTCTTTTGTCTAGAAAGCTGGATTGATGAGCGAATGGGATAAGCCGAACAAAGTAAGCTTGGCAAGTAGGCACTTGTGCCAAACCTGGTCAAAAGCTTTTGAAATATCTAAAGCTACTACGACTGTTTCACCGGACCTCTCTAAGGTGTTATTACAAAGTTGGGTAACATATGAAAGAAGATCACCCGTTGAACGACTGTCTGAACCCATGCTGGTGGTCGTTTAAGAGTTTATTGGACTCGAGGAACGAAAGTAGTTGGTGGTTGATGGCTTTCTCCATGAATTTCGAGAGAATGGAAGTGATAGCTATTGGTCGATAGTTTGAGGCATCGGTTTTGTCGCCCTTTTTAGGAATAGGCTGGACATTTGCCAACTTCCACGATGAGGAAAACTCTCTAGATGACATGGAGATCGAAAAGAGTTTGGACAATACAGGTATTAGCTCGGGGTAGCATTTTTTTAAGGACGATAGCTGGAATACCGTCAGAGCCAGTTGCCTTGTTTGGGTCAAGTTTATTCATAATTGATTCCAGGAGCTTGTAACGAAAGTGGATTGGTTTAATAGGGTATGGGGTAGATATGGGCGACGGCACAGTTTTACCAGAATCATTGAGACGTGAATTTGATGCAGAGTAATCGACAGAGGTTGGTTTTTTCAGCAGGGTCAGCTACTACAGCTCCGTCGCGAGACGTCATGGGAGGAAAAGAAGATGTACTAAAGTTTTTACTGATGGCTTTGGCTAATGACCAAAATTTACGACCGTTCTTCAAACATCTTTTTGGCCTTGGTGATGATGCTTTTGCAACTATTCCTTGCGGCAATATAGTTGACGTGATTTTCGATAGATTTATTTGATTTCCATTTGATATAGAGTTTATTCTTTTGCGATAATGCATCGGTGCAAGCCCTGTTAAACCAGGGTTGGGAACGGGCATGACTTATACGATTATGTTTTTTGGGAATGTATAACTCCATACCCATCAAGATAACTTCAGTTATTGAAAGAGCAATTTTTGAAGAGGAGGACCATGTAAAGCAATAATCACGCCAGATAGTTCTATCTGTTTTTCGAGTAACAGTGGGATTGGATACAGAGGAAGTTATTTCGATTAGGCAGTGGTCTGATTGACCAAGTGGGGAAAGGACTCTTGTTTTATAGACAAGTGTTTTCCAAAGTGGACATCCTCTTACAACCTACGTTGTCCTTGGTATACGCACATACTCCGCCCTTAAGGCGAAAGTTTGAGTAGAGGTTAATCAGTGCTTTATGGGGAGACTTGTGTTTCTGATAGAAACAGAATGTCCGGTTGCACTTGTTCAAGGTGTTGGTGAACAGCATTTAGATTCGACCTGATACCACGTATGTTGCAGTAATGAATCCGGATGTTGGTACTTTCGATGGCCGAGGTCGCTTGAGTCCTGCCCTCCAGGGCATCCGAATGGGGCAAAATTTTATTCCTGGCAGATCTTGTTCTTCTTATTCTTGATTTTGGCATTGACGAATTTTGCCCCAGAATCCTTGGGACGGATCTACGAATCGATGTGAGTGTGGGCGTCTTGCCCTACTCACCTGGGGTATAGCATCTGTTTTAGAACTCGTCATTTTAAGGGTTTAGTTGTTCAAAATGACTTCTTTCAGCTTCAATACATTTTTTCATTTGGTTTTTCATTTGGTTGGTAATCTTCCTCAGCAAAAATCTATTAAGAGACAACTCTCTGCAAGCAGTTTCTATTCTATCATTGAGTTCCCCCACCGTATTGACTTTTTGTTTTAATATTCCCCATATGGCATAATACATTGGATTACATTCAGGAGACCGTGCTGGCCACTTGACCAGTGCATCTACTCCATGGCCTATCCATTTTCCCGTAAAGTTTTCATTTAGCCATTCTCTAGCTTGCAGTGGCGAGGTCCCATCGTGCATAAACCACATTGGCAGTCTACGTTGATAAGGTACAAGAAGTTCTATTAAATTACTTCTAAGAAATTTTACATGTCTAGGTCCATTTACATATACCGGTAGAATAAAAGGTCCGATAAACTGGTCCCCAATTATTCCAAATTATTTTCAGGAGTGAAATGGTAATATGGAAATTGATTGTGAACCAAGCAGTAGCAGAAGTATTTCTAATAGATCTGATAATAGCACACAAACATCTCATAAATTAAATAAAAATACATTAGAACTGAAAATGTCTAGGAAGGTCAAAATATAGCAGCAGAAATTAAGGAGAAGAGATAAGCGCGTCAACAACATGCAGGCTTTTATTAAACATTTAAAAAATAATAACAAATTATGTGAAAGTTTGGAAGATGTACTCCATAACAATTTTAGTAATTTTACTATATAATTATTTACATAGTTAATAAGAAGCTGCAAATGCAAGAGTAAGTGGTACTCAAAAGCAGTACACAGAAGAAAAGAAAGCATTTGCATTTACTCTTTACTTTTATTCTCTGAAGGCTTATCAATTTGTGAGAAGCAAAATATGTTTACCCCACTGTGCTATTATTCGAAAGTGGCGGTCAAGATGAAATTCTGAAGTCGTGTTTTCGAGCGATTAGTGGCTATTTTGTTCAAAATCAGACATCGACTATGATAAAACTTTTTCACCTGTAATGCGACAGTCCACTTTGAGACTATTATTTTACATTACAGTATAATTAGATTTAGACATTCAACATTTAGATGTGAAAACAGCGTTTTTAAAGGAGTTTTTAGAAGATGTATATATACTTACAAAGGCTTTGACTCCAGTCAAACATCTTTTAAAGGATATATTTTGATATAGTGGGGGTGTTAGAATTTATATTAAAACATTGTTGCGCACCATGAATATAAAACACGAGAGTCATCTGGCATGAATGTAGTGACGATCATATAAACAAAGTTTCACATGCCAATCCTGTTGAGAGTTCTTGAGTGATGACCATCTTATATGAATGGAAGTGAATGGTCTTCATGGAGAATTCGACGCACAGTACGGTTAGAAAGCGCAAGGGCGGATGCATGCTTGCGAGCAGAACGCTTAGGAGACTGCAAAATCGATCTTCGTACACGGTCAAAGTTTTCTGAAGCTCGGACAGTCTTCTGAGCCTCAACTCTCTTTTGCACAACATTACCACATGCACGGAAGTGCTCCATCCATAACAAAATGGATTTTCGGTCAGGAACAGTATTGCGAGAAGGAATTCCAAACTATTACGCAGCGCACGCTGGACTACAACAATAGACTTGGTGGAAAAATACGCCTCGACAGCAAAAGCGCGTTGCTCGTTTGACGAAACCATGACTACAACTAATGTCTGTCCCACAAGTTTTACTGTTCGAAAGGGATACCTCGCTGCCCCACCCTGTATTAAACTTTTTCATATAAACTTAAATCACTTGCATCAAATATTTTTCCCGTTTCAATTAAAGCTTTTGCACGAGGAAC
Source organism: Vesta saturnalis (assembly GCA_036346205.1). NCBI lineage: Eukaryota > Metazoa > Arthropoda > Insecta > Coleoptera > Lampyridae > Vesta > Vesta saturnalis. The sequence continues at coordinate 826,078 of JARFJB010001404.1, forward strand.
TTTATTATTTATCAAACAGTGAAAGATTTTTTGATATAAACTATCTTGTTATCTAATTTTTTAGGCATTTTGAAGTTCTTAAAGTGACAATATTAATCAATTGCAAACTTTCAAACTGCTCCGTACCTTGCTATGGAAACCGATATTTAAAAAAATCCTCATTTTTAATACTTAAAAAAAGGCAACATAATATATCAATCATGTGAAAATAAATTAATCAAATTTGGCATTAGTGAAAAATATTATACCAACTTTGTAAAAATAACTCCCAAACCTAGGGGGCAAATAAAAAAATAGATTATACAATTAGCAAATTGTTAGGTACACGGCGTGTCCAAAAAATGTTGCCACAATTTTTATTTGTTGAACATTATTATAATTTAGGTAGAAGGTGAAGAAAAAGTGGAAAGTGGAATATTACATAATTATAATTTATTAATAATAAAAATTCACGCCTTAATTTTACACATGAAAAAAAAGTAACATGTACCAGTTCCTACCCTGCGACCAAAATTTTGTTTTCGGATCATCCCCTAATCATAAATTCAATTTTTCAAAGAAAAAGTTTTTCATTGTGCTCTAAAAGGTAGTACTATTATGGCGGTTGTAGGCTCAACGGCAGTTTTGACTACCTTATTCTTCTGCTAGACTCTTCATTGTCACATCTCTGAGGGGCATATTTCTAGAAACCCTGGGGTCAAGTATTTCTGGGAGTAGAAACTTCATATAAAAATTCTTTAAATTGGTTTCCATAGATGGCCAAAATTCTCGATCCCTTTTTATTTTCTCAACTTTAATTTTTTCCTGTCCATACACATAACACATTTCTTTGTTTACTATTTCCAATTGGCCTTGAATTTGGTAATACCACTGAATGACTTTTATTAATTTTTAAAAATCCATCTTTTTGTTTCCAAAAAGTTATAACTTTTTTTTCAACAGTTTCGTCAGATGAATATTTTTGTTTAAATGCCATATATGTAGGGTGACCATACATACTTATTTTAGTAGGACAGTACTTTCTTTTCTGCCAGTGTCCTAAGGTCCTTAATAGAAGCATGAAGTACACTAAAATGTACTTTCTTTTTCTTGAAGATGCAAATATCGCAAATAGGTATACCAAAATATTTATTTTTTATTTAAAAAGAATGCTTATCGGTGATTCACTGATCATGATGCAATAACGACGTTAAGAAGTTGTTGAGAATGTTCGCGTAGTTTGTTTCCCGAACGTTCCAGTCCGCCCTCGATTATCCTAGACGCACAGCCCAGAATGCTCCGCGACTGGAACGTGCGAGAATCGAAGCGAAGTTTAGCGAGCCGCATATAAATAGCGACAGCGCTCGGACTAAGACTAAACAAGTTCAATTCTACACGAGTTCTACCGTTCGACAGCAAGCGAACATATTATTTGTTAATTGTTTTGTTGAATGCAGTCTGGTTTTCTGTGCTGGTTTCGCTTACGAAAAGCAACGTCGTTTGATTTCAGTTACCTACTTGTGCATTATTTGCGTAAACATGGCACCGCCTCGAAGAAAGTGTCATTTTAATTTGGAGTTACAGAAAGAATATCCGTTTATGAAAATAAAAATAAATTGAGTCCGCATATTGTGTACTGTGAAATTTGTAGAAGTGATGTTGATATTTCCAACAGTGGTCGCAGCAATATTAAGGCTCATCTAACCAAGAAAAAGCATACATTAGCTGCAAATACGAAGTCTAAAAGCGCTACACTAAACACTTTTTTCAAAAGTGAAAACTTCAGCTCTGAAAATATGTTAATTGCAGCCAAGGAAGGTACTTTCGCGTATCATACGATCAAGCATCAGCAGAGTTTTAGATCTTTGGATTGCACATCAAAGCTAATAGCGAACATGTTTGAGCCCAAATTTATGGCAGCTCGAACCAAAACTGAAGCCATTGTAAAAATGTTTTTGCTAAAGAATCCCAGTTGCGATTGGAACTTGATCTACACAACGCACATTTTGTTAGCATCATGATCGATTCGTCCAACCACAAAGAAATTAAAATAGTACCTTTGTTGGTGAGATACTTTAATTGTGAAAAAGGTATTTAAGTGAAATTACTTCAGTTGCAAGACTTACCTGGTGAAACATCAGAACAGTTAAATAGTTGTGTTTAATACTTTGAAAACCCACAATTTAGTGGACAAGTGTATTGGATTAGCTGCTGATAATACCAATACAAATTTTGGGAATGAAAAGAAAGGAGTGAACAACCTATTTGCAAAATTGAATGCTTCTCGTGGCAAACCTCTGGTTGGCATTGGTTGTGTTGACACATTTTGAACAATTGCGTACAAAATGCTACGGACGTCTTACCAATTGACGTTGAGGTTATTGTTGTTAAGTTATTTAAGCATTTCTATATTTATACAGTGAGAGTAAATCAACTTAAACAATTCTGCGACTTTGTTAATGTTGAATACAAAAGATGTTATCATTTTCTAAAACAAGATTTTTAAGTCTGATGCCCGCAATTGAACGAATTCTACAAATGTACGAACCGTTGAAAGCATACTTTTGTCCAATGATTTTGAAGCAATTTTTGAGTGTCGCACCAGCGAAATGTGGTTTGTACAGAACATTGCTTCTATGTTTCACAAAGTCATATTAAAGGTAGAGGGTGACAAAATATGCGCAACAGAGGCCGCTCTAGAGTATTTCGATCTTCAAAATAAGCTTGAAAATCGTTTGAATGAATTATTTTGCCGCTTAAAGTAAGAGAATCCCTTTTACAACTTGACAATTGGGAAGGTAGTTTAAACTATCGAGATGACTTCATCTCACAGGTTAGATTATTTTATTCAAATTGTGTGAGTTACTTGAAGAATTGGAGTACAAATTTAAATGAATTAAGGCTCTTTGAATGGATAAATTTGAGAAACCAAGTTTCATGGAATCAAATTTTGTGTTCATGTGCTGCTTTTAAAGACTACTTGGGTTCGACACTGAATGAGGACGAACTCTTCGATGAAGTTAGTCTATTACAAGCTAAACTGTCAGAAGATAAAATTGCCGAGTGGAACTCGAAAAATATAGCTACCGAAGATCGATGGGTTGAAGTATTTAAATGGAATCAAGGGTCTGGATCAAGTGAAGATTTCAAAATTGTGAGATTTTATGTCAATTTATTTTTGTCTTCCTGGAACAAGTGCGTCAATTGAGCGACTATTCTCTAATATTAATAACTACTGGAGTGCAGAAAAATCGCAAATGAAAATATCGACACTAGAAGCTGTGATGCAAGTGTACACAAACTTCGATGAGACTTGCAGTGAAATGTTCCAGTTTTTGAAGACCAGAAAGCAAATTTTGGAATCTATCCTAAGCTCTCAAAAATACGATTGGCACAAAGGTGACCCCACTGATGGCGTTGCAGGCACGTCAAAATAATTAATAACATTACACATTTCTGCCAGAGTATTTTATGTGTTTGTATTTTTCTAATATAGGAATATAGGTACATATATTATGTATATGCATGTGTCATTAAAAATTATTTTATTTTTATTCTCATTTTGATGCTTGGCTATGTCACTCTACATTTAGTTCTTTGATTTGTCCGTTTTATCTATTCCTAATACAACTTTTTGTTACTTTTTATTTCTGTACTTATTTTTCTGAAAATAAATATGGTCACCCAACATATATGTGAATTTTAATTCCACTAGAGAATTGTTTTCTTCTATTATTCCATCTGGTGAAGTCCCTAGAAAAATAATTTATTGTGAATAGAAAGGCCACTGGCGACAATCTTTTGGTTAATTGTAGCTTCCAATTTCATTTTTGCTTCCATTTTATAAAGTTTCCCATGGTTCAACGATGGAACTTTGGAGTGTTTATTGTTCTCCTTAGCTTGCAGACTTTTCCAAAATTTGAATTTCCAAGTTATGTATTTTAGTCTCAGTTTTCTTCAATTTTATTAAAAATTATCTTACCTCTTCCATGTATATGTCCTGTGGTATATCAATTTGTTGTCAGTTTTCGCCATGAGATCCATCAGCTCTGCTAGCTGGAACCTGCCTTTTGAAAACTAGACGAAAATGTTTTCTCAATTGTCGCTGACGACATACTTTTCTTTTTCGCTTAGTTTCAGTGTTTTTAATAATACTGTGTACATTTTTTCTGTATGTACTGTGAGTCATTTTTGTATTGTGCGAGGCCACCGCTGCCGTACATCTTGCCTGGTAGGAGCTTCCTAAAGCATCATTTATGCGTTTTCCACTAACAAGTGTTGTAACCATAGAATGATACTGCTCAACTATGTTCCTGTTTACATTCATTAGCAAAGTTCTGGAGTGATTAGCAGTGTGCCTAGTAATAAAAGTTATCCTTTCTAAGAATGCCTCAGATATTTCACTAATCCAGTTTCTTTCTACAGGACGTTGGCAAAAGTAACTGCCACAATTTTGATGTCTGAGAACATGCTGAATACAATTTAAAATATCACCTTGTAAATATTTTGATGATTCATTGGGATTTAGTTTATGTTTCACTGCTTTTAATATTCCTGTTCTTAGTCAAAATATATTTGCTTCTAATAGTTTTCTATCTCGTAAGAAAAAAGACCTGCCAGAAACTAGCCCTTTCAGTTTTTTACAAAAATTTCTCAAAAGATGGTTTGTGCACTATTTTTTTCTACCGAAATGTTATATGTTTGTGCTTCGATTATTCATTGTATGTATTGCTATCGCCATCCCCAATTAAAATATTGTATTTTTTCCATGCATTTCAATACTTGATTTAAATCCTTGCAGGATTATATCTAATTCCATAGTTGTAGAACTCCCCTCATGATTTTTTGAACACACATATGGCTCTACTTGTTCCCTTTTATTATGTGAACAAATAATACAATATTTGTTTCAAACACCTAAAAATAATATTTTGCCTGTATGTTGCACAACTATGGCTGTAGCCCCAGAAAGAGCATTCTAGTTACTACCATATGACCACATAAACCATCAACCACCACAGAAACAATCCGGTATCCATTTCCATCAAGAGAATTCATTTCTCTTGCATGATCAGCTTTTTTCATTACATAGAATGCAGTATTTTGCCAACGATTACCAACAAGTTGGTGATATTTTTGATAAGTTTTGGATGTCATGCAGGGAATATCCACATATGTCATAAACTCTTCTAGATTATAATATCCATCTCCAATTCCTAATATCGCACAAACCGCTGCTTCATTTATGTTGATCACTGGTAAGTGGTCAGTCAGTCAGGATTGCAAGAAAATGTTCCATTACACATTGAATATTTAAAATTGTAATTAACCCACTTCTAACTTCTTTAATTAAAACAAGATTACATCTGAAAATTATTGCATAATGTCTGAGGAACATACAGGGCCTTCAAAATTTATAAGCCAACTTAAAAATTAAGAAGTTACAAAACTTGACTTTTTCAAATGGAACACCCAGTATATTATTTTACGATCGAAAGAAGAATTAAATTCGTTTTTATAACAAAATTCGCCGTAACTGGGAAACCTTAAAATATAGGAACATACAAATTTATATCATTCGATTCAGCATTTAATTCTTCTTTCGACCGTAAAACAATATACTGGATGTTCCGTTTGAAAAAATCAAGTTTTGTTTAACTTTTTAAGTTGACTTATAAATTTTGAGGGCCCTGTATGTTCCTCAGACATTCTGCAATCATTTTCAGATGTAGCGATGCCTAAACCATTACTGTTGCAAATATTGTAATTAAAAGTCATCCACTTAGATGCAACATTTTTAATATGGTGCTGTAACTGTCACTTTTTTCTTAAAAATGGAGATATTTCTAAAATAATCGAATTTAAGTATAGACAACTTTACACCAAGTTGACTTGAAATTGAATGTAGAATCCAAAACTGCAAAAATACACAGGATGTTCCATTTAAAATACGCAAGTTGGTGCCGACTTCCGGTTATACCGGAAATGCCAGAAACGTAAAAATTATTTAAAAAGGTAGCCCCCCCCCTACCTTTGTAAATAACCACATTTTCAAAATCACCCTATACGTACTTTTCCATATATCGATCGCGGCCCTTCTCGGTAGGACACCCTGTATAATAGACATTTATCTTGCGAATATCAATCGACTCGAGTCATAGTATTTTAACATGTATAAGACAAAAGACGTTTTATATAATTAATGCTGCCTGTTGTTTCAAACCTCCCTTTGAATCTTTCAAAAGTAACTTCAGATGGGTGTCTTCTGTCAGGATACTTCTGAGCATAGCTTCAGGATGCAAGAAAACAGTTTCGGTCACATTCTCCTAACAGATAAATCATATCAACACACTCTTACCTAGAAAAATTCATTCTGATGCACAAAACAGTGAACTTATGCAGCACAACACAAAAATGCTAATTTACTGCAAACTAATATGAATTTTTGTTATTTGCAGTTGCTTCCACAGCCCTCTAAAAAATTTAAATTTGCATAACATGGTCCTGTTATTCTTAAAACTGCAATAATTTAAAAAGTATCAACTTTAGGTATAGGAAACCCAATATAAAATCGAAAAAGAATTTATTTCTCAATCTGAATCACTTGCAAAATACAGGGTGTTCCATTTAAAAAAATTGAGTTATGACCAATCGAAATATTGTTATTGTAACACCGTAGTAAACACCCTGTACAACGGAATCTAACTTTTAATTTTTCGAATAACAGCAGATGATCTTGACAAACATTTGACAAAATATTTTTGATTAATCCTTTTATTCGTTGTGTTTGCATAAATCATATTTTTCTTAATTTTTCAGAATAATTCTGTAACGGCTGATCCTAATTAAAAAAACAAAACATTACCAGATAGGCAATTGATGACAGAATCAGAATATTTAAAAATATACAGGGTGTTCAATTTAAAATATTTAAGTTGGATACTGGTATCCGAAAATGCAAGTCCCTGTAGAACTGTAGACATTTTTAGGTTACGGAGAAGAAGCTACAATAGTTGTGGAGCAACATAAGAATTACGCACTAATTTAACACCCTGTATAATTATGATTGGCAGATGAATCAAAACTGCTCTCTCATACATTTACATTTTACATGTTAAAATACTATGACTCTAGTCGATTGATATTAACGAGATATGTGCCTATTATATAGGGTGTCCTACCAGGAACGGCCGTGATCAATATATGGAAAAGTACATATAGAGTGATTTTGAAAATTTGGTTATTTACAAAGGCCAGTGAAGCCTACCTTTTTAAAATATTTTCACGTTTCTGGCATTTCCAGTATAACCGGAAGTGAACACCAACTTGCTTATTTTAAATGGAACACCCTGTATATGTTTGCAGTTTTGAATTCTACATTCAATTTTAAGTCAATTAAGTTGGATAGTGGTACCAGAAAATGCAACACCCTGTAGAATTTTAGATATTTTTAGGTTATGGAGAAGCTTATACACAACTTTCATATTTCAAGATTTTGTCTATCTAAAATAGTTACGGAGCAACATAAGAATTACGGCACTAAATTTTACAACCGGTACATTACTAAATCGGAGAAAAGTTAATATTAAAAAAACAATAAAGAGTACCTAAAACAGTAACTTTTACAAGAAAGTTACCAATCTCTGCTTAGTATATTTCCCAAGATGACCTAGCAAGAAATTTTTTCCAAAATTTTTGGAAGCTTGTAGGGCCCATCAAAAATTACAAATGAGAAAAATGTACCTCATTGACGGCCATGTCTTTCTAATATAAACCATCAATTTCTATATGAAAATTGTTTTGATCCTCTTAATGTGTGCGAGCATGTGTATGTACTATTTTCTTTGAAACCACTGCTTCAAAATATTCAAGGGCGCTCTGCAGTTGTTGAACAGATTTATAGCTAACTTCCAGCCACCAAATGTAATTTCTTTTACCTATTCATCTTCATCCATATTAGACAAATCTTCATCCACTTTTATTTCATCTCCAGAACCTTCCTAATAAGATTCAACATCAGAATAAGCTTTTATTATGAAAACATGCAGATATTATAACTGCTATCCACATACTCCAACTCCAACTCAATCGAAGATAATGGACTGGAAGGCAGACATTAGATTGCCCTCCAAAAGAATTGTGCAGTGCTCAAATTAAGACTATCTTAAATGATGCACATGTTTCAATTACCATTCATGATAAAAATATAGCTTGAAAGTGCAACACTGCATGGTGCATAAAGATGCACGGGGGTGAAATCACCTAATATGCATGCAGTTAACTGAGTTTTTACCTTTTTTCATACGTACTGTCCTTCGATGACCAGATCCGTCCCAATAACTAAATGTAATGTCTATCTCTTCCTCCTTAAGCTGTTGTTGTTGAGCAGCCCACTCTTGTCGTAATTCTTCCCTTAATCTATTTTCCTCTTCCTCTCTTTCACGATCAGGTAAAAAGCTAGTATCAACATTAGGGTCTTTTTTAATTTTTTTTGATAACTTTAAGCAAATGTCATCTTCATCATACTCTCTTTTCCAAGGGGTTTCCATTTCTACTTCTTCCTCTTCGTTATCATGTTCTTCATCATCATTTAAAGTGAAAGACAAAGCTTGAATCTATAAACTGAATTTTTGGAAATATTTAAAGAAATATACTGAATTAACCTGGCGTTTTTGCTTATTCTTTTCAGCTTGTTTAGCTTCTAATTGTTTTTGTCTTTCACGCTCCTTCTCAGCTTGTTTTTGTGCTAACTTCTTTTCTCTCTCCTTCACAATATTTTCCTGTTTAGCTTTCATTTCATCAAGCGTAACCAGCCCAATTGTAGAACTCTAATTCAAAATATTATCGTAAATTATAACTTAGTTAACATATACAAACCTTAAGCTGTTGTTCCACAGCATCGTAATGTGTAGCAAATTTATTTTCAATGTTGTTTAATTTTAAATCTTCTTCAATTTTCTTTTTTCGTATTTCAATATCTTGTATTTGTTGTTCTCGTTTCTTCATGAGTTGCATAGCTCGACCAGCTTCACTAGCTGCACCCTTGTAATGAGCCATTGTATATCTCTTAATATAACCCAAGTAACGAAGGGAATAAGTACTATTGAGTTATAGTAATAGTTTAACCGAATGGATACCTTCCTAGAGGAATAAAATGATAAAACTTGTTTTTGCAAATACTTCCTAAAAACAAAAACTTTTTACTTAACCTAAATTATTCTGACATGGGAAGTAGTTACTGTACCACCACTTCGGTAACTAAAGACACAGTATACCTCATAAAGCTTATTGTGTCAATTGGAGCGAATTGTAAATATAAGTTAAGTACGGCGTGATAAAAAATAGCCGACACAGCGGCTTTTATGAAACATGATGTTAGTAACCATTTGCCACAACATATGTGATAGTGCGACCTTACTAAATATAGCCTCAAAATTGAAATTTGACGTTTAATGCTAATGCGTGGACGGAAAGGGGCGGCCATTCTTATGAAACATGTATTTAGTAACAATTTGCCGGAAGCTATATAGTACACTAATACTTTTGTTGGTTATTAAAATTAAACGAACGTTTAAAAATTAAGTAAGCGTTGTTACCATGAATATATCAACTGACAAGCTTGCAAATATTTGTCAAAATACATTAGAGGGAGTTATAGACCTATAATTCCCTACTCTAACTCTCTGGGGAGTTATGAACATGTTTACAGTTACGGTAACTAAGGGTTTATTTATTTATAATGTATTGGTATGAAATAAAAGGCTTTATGAGGCATACTGTGTCTTTAGTCACCGAAGTGATGGTGCAGTAACTACAATCCATGTCAAAATAATCTAGGACCTAGGTTAAGTAAGTTGTTTTTAGGAACTAGGAAGTATTTGTAAAAACAAGTTTTATCATTTTATTCGTCGGGGAAGGTATCCATTCAGGTAAACTATTAGTATAACTCAATAGTCATGTTGCATAAGAGCGGCTGTGTGAATGATTATTGATATCATTGTATAACCTTTGTAGATACATATAGTATATGCAGCATGGAGATTTCAATGCAAAATTCTTAATGTGCGAATATTGGCTCCTAAAATTACTAATCTATTTAGGTTTTTTGCACCTCCACTTTGTATTTTATTATTTAATTATAAAATCAAACGAGTGCAATTTCATTTATGTAGCGCAGCTGTCATTAAATATGACACCATCAAACCATGAATAGTATAATTAGGGTGACCATACGTACTTATTTTAGTAGGACAGTACTTTCCTTTCTGCCAGTGTCCTAAGGTCCTTAATAGAAGCATGAAGTACACTAAAATGTACTTTCTTTTTCTTGAAGATGCAAATATCGCAAATAGGTATACCAAAATATTTATTTTTTATTTCAAAAGAATGCTTATCGGTGATTCACTGATCATGATGCAATAACGACGTTAAGAAGTTGTTGAGAATGTTCGCGTAGTTTGTTTCCCGAACGTTCCAGTCCGCCCTCGATTATCCTAGACGCACAGCCCAGAATGCTCCGCGACTGGAACGTGCGAGAATCGAAGCGAAGTTTAGCGAGCCGCATATAAATAGCGACAGCGCTCGGACTAAGACTAAACAAGTTCAATTCTACACGAGTTCTACCGTTCGACAGCAAGCGAACATATTATTTGTTAATTGTTTTGTTGAATGCAGTCTGGTTTTCTGTGCTGGTTTCGCCTACTAAAAAGCAACGTCGTTTGATTTCAGTTACCTACTTGTGCATTATTTGCGTAAACATGGCACCGCCTCGAAGAAAGTGTCATTTTAATTTGGAGTTACAGAAAGAATATCCGTTTATGAAAATAAAAATAAATCGAGTCCGCATATTGTGTACTGTGAAATTTGTAGAAGTGATGTTGATATTTCCAACAGTGGTCGCAGCAATATTAAGGCTCATCTAACCAAGAAAAAGCATACATTAGCTGCAAATACGAAGTCTAAAAGCGCTACACTAAACACTTTTTCAAAAGTGAAAACTTCAGCTCTGAAAATATGTTAATTGCAGCCAAGGAAGGTACTTTCGCGTATCATACGATCAAGCATCAGCAGAGTTTTAGATCTTTGGATTGCACATCAAAGCTAATAGCGAACATGTTTGAGCCCAAATTTATGGCAGCTCGAACCAAAACTGAAGCCATTGTAAAAATGTTTTGCTAAAGAATCCCAGTTGCGATTGGAACTTGATCTACACAAAGCACATTTTGTTAGCATCATGATCGATTCGTCCAACCACAAAGAAATTAAAATAGTACCTTTGTTGGTGAGATACTTTAATTGTGAAAAAGGTATTCAAGTGAAATTACTTCAGTTGCAAGACTTACCTGGTGAAACATCAGAACAGTTAAATAGTTATGTGTTTAATACTTTGAAAACCCACAATTTAGTGGACAAGTGTATTGGATTAGCTGCTGATAATACCAATACAAATTTTAGCGGAATGAAAAGAAAGAGTGAACAACCTATTTGCAAAATTGAATGCTTCTCGTGGCAAACCTCTGGTTGGCATTGGTTGTGTTGCACACATTTTGAACAATTGCGTACAAAATGCTACGGACGTCTTACCAATTGACGTTGAGGTTATTGTTGTTAAGTTATTTAAGCATTTCTATATTTATACAGTGAGAGTAAATCAACTTAAACAATTCTGCTACTTTGTTAATGTTGAATACAAAAAGATGTTATCATTTTCTAAAACAAGATTTTTAAGTCTGATGCCCGCAATTGAACGAATTCTACAAATGTACGAACCGTTGAAAGCATACTTTTGTCCAATGATTTTGAAGCAATTTTTGAGTGTCGCACCAGCGAAATGTGGTTTGTACAGAACATTGCTTCTATGTTTCACAAAGTCATATTAAAGGTAGAGGGTGACAAAATATGCGCAACAAAGGCCGTACATCTTTTCAATTTTATACGAGAAAGCATAAGGTTAATTTGAGAAAGTATCAATTGTATTTGAGAATAGTCAAATGTAATTGAGAAAACAACAAATGTAGTTCAGAATAGTCAGTTGAATTTGAGAAGGCATCAAATGAAGTTGAGAGTAGTAAATTGTATTCAAGAAATGGTCAAATGTATTTGAGAAGATATCAATTGAAAATGAGAAAAACAAAATGACATGTATAACATAGCCTGCTGCTGCTGCTGTGAACTCATATTACAAGTAATTAACATAAATTACATCAATATTTTCTTTCAAAAGTGCAAAACACATCCACTACCGGTACAAACAAAACATAACCTTATTTGTTATTTAAAAAAAAATTTGTTATTTATTTGCAAGTGAACAAACAAACAATACAATAATCATAATACCGAACAGCTGATTTTAATTTGGATATTCTTCTCAAATACAATTTACAACTTCTCGAATTCAAATCATACATTCTGAAATACAATTAACGACTTCTTAAAATGAAATGATACTTTCTCAATACAATTGACTATTCTCAACTATTTGTTGTTTTCTCAAATTCAACTGACTATTCTCATCTACTTTGATGTTTTCAAATACAAGTAACAATTCTCAAATACAATTAACCATTTCTCGAATAAAACTGGCAAAAGGCCGCTCTAGAGTATTTCGATCTTCAAAATAAGCTTGAAAATCGTTTGAATGAATTATTTTTGCCGCTTAAAGTAAGAGAATCCTTTACAACTTGAGAATTGGGAAGGTAGTTTAAACTATCGAGATGACTTCATCTCACAGGTTAGATTATTTTATTCAAATTGTGTGAGTTACTTGAAGAATTGGAGTACAAATTTAAATGAATTAAGGCTCTTTGAATGGATAAATTTGAGAAACCAAGTTTCATGGAATCAAATTTTGTGTTCATGTGCTGCTTTTAAAGACTACTTGGGTTCGACACTGAATGAGGACGAACTCTTCGATGAAGTTAGTCTATTACAAGCTAAACTGTCAGAAGATAAAATTGCCGAGTGGAACTCGAAAAATATAGCTACCGAAGATCGATGGGTTGAAGTATTTAAATGGAATCAAGGGTCTGGATCAAGTGAAGATTTCAAAAATTGTGAAATTTTATGTCAGTTTATTTTTTGTCTTCCTGGAATAAGTGCGTCAATTGAGCGACTATTCTCTAATATTAATAACTACTGGAGTGCAGAAAAATCGCAAATGAAAATATCGACACTAGAAGCTGTGATGCAAGTGTACACAAACTTCGATGAGACTTGCAGTGAAATGTTCCAGTTTTTGAAGACCAGAAAGCAAATTTTGGAATCTATCCTAAGCTCTCAAAAATACGATTGGCACAAAGGTGACCCCACTGATGGCGTTGCAGGCACGTCAAAATAATTAATAACATTACACATTTCTGCCAGAGTATTTTATGTGTTTGTATTTTTTCTAATATAGGAATATAGGTACATATATTATGTATATGCATGTGTCATTAAAAATTATTTTATTTTTTATTCTCATTTTGATGCTTGGCTATGTCACTCTACATTTAGTTCTTTGATTTGTCCGTTTTTATCTATTCCTAATACAACTTTTTGTTACTTTTTATTTCTGTACTTATTTTTCTGAAAATAAATATGGTCACCCAAAGTATAATAGACTGAAGTAATTATTTCGATCAACAAAAGCCACAAAACTAACATATATTACAACAAAAAAACGTAAATTAATCACAATAAACCACCATCAACTGTTAAGACAATATCTAGATGATCGTAAAACTGCAATCTAACATTACGAGTTTGTGCCAAACTTTGTAATGACTAAACAGAATATACTTTCGATTTTAAATGGCCGCAAAGAAAACATCTAGGGACCTAGCGGTCCAATGTATTACGTAAGATTTATCAGTCACATGGGAAAAACTATCATTAAAAAAATTCACCACATCACGGCTGTTGTGTGCAGAACAACCATCCTTCTGGAACTAAATCTCTTGGTCGTCCCTAGTAACTTCAGTCACTGCCAGTGCTATTTCTTCTTGCAGGAACTGTAAGGAGCGCTGTCCTGTTAGTTTTGATTTATGAAAAACGCTCTTATAATATGATGACCAAATAATCCCACCCAGGCATTATCTTTTTTAGGGTATGGAGTTTTGGTTTGAGGAAGGTTGTGTGGATTCTCTCGTGCCCACATTATACAATTTTGTACATTATTTGGAAGCAAAATGCACTCCTCTCCAAATCGCCGTCCCTTAACCCTTGGTCAAACTGGTATTTATATGAGCAAAACTTGTGCTTTTTTAAAATCCTTAATACTTGATTGTGATGCAACTTGTCGAAATTAGGAGTTTCACCCACAACCGCCAAAGCATGAAAAGCATTCTCATTTTCCTCTGCATCTTCGTGTCAAGTTTTGTTCATTGTTGTTGTTACATGTGAAATAATCGAGTACTGTACCGCTAGCTTTACACCAACCTGTCAATCGTTATACTGATGGGGATTGACCGATCAGGATGTTACGTTAAACAACGCACTGTTTCTAGCATAAAACCACTTTATCATTGCTAATTTTTCAGAAATTGAGTACATTTTTTCAGAACAAAAATGAATGTTATTTTTTTTAATTATAAACGCTATACAGTAATGATCAATCCATAACTTTTCTACAGACGACGCTACCAGTTTTCCAATTTTTCTAATTTCAGGATTGATAAAATGTAAAGCAGGGAAGGGAAACATAAATATACCTTTCTTCTGAAATGATTTAGATAGCCAATAACCGCACATTAAGAATTTTTGTGAGTGAGTGAGTGCGTGCGTGGATGTATGCTAGAATCTACGATAACTCCAAAAGTATAAAGCATATGCAGTTTAGATTTCGTATTTAAGCTTGTTTTGATTTCTCCTAGATATGATTAGATTCAGGGAGAAATCCAGCGGCGCAAAGGGGAAAGTTGTTAGGGACAATTTTTGGCTTTTATCAAATATTTCTGAAACAATTGTATAAGTAAAAGATATATAAATACCAACATGTAGAGCTTAAACATATAGCTGTTCTATGTGATTTATTGATACGACGCGTAATTTAGCGGCAAAAAGCTCATAAGGTAGAATTGTAGTGCTAGTTCAGATTTGTTCAATATCTGAATAGCGATCAACTTTATAGGAAAATGGGTAAATATAATAGGTGTACAAATATGGTTCTGCCGTTGGACAAAAGTTGGCGCCACCAGTAAGTTGTGGTTAAACTTGTCAGATGTAAAACCTCATTATCGTAAGGTTGGACACATTTTCGTAATCAAGGTGTTAAACCTTTTCAAATGGTATATCAGATGACCTATGTTGCTATTTAAATAAAAATCAAAATGGCGGCTACGCTTAAAATTTTTTAATTAAAAAAAAATTTTGTGGTGCAAAAATATGCGCAAATACATTTAGTTTCAATTCGGAAATTTGTTTTATACGTTGAACAGTTCAAGCAGTAGAGCTTTGGTGCCATCAGCGACATATATACATATATATATATATATATATATATATATATATATATATATATATATATATGAACAGTTTTTATCAAATAGGTATCTAGATATAGATCTTAAACATTTCGATTAATTACGTTCTATGCAACTCTTTGATCGTGTGTTATTCCAAACCAGATATTTTGGATATACCAGTTTAGTTCATAAGGTACGTGCGCCTATTAAGGCCCACTTCATTTTATCAACTCAAAATAAACACATGGAGTTGCATTTCGTACTTATTTGTTATACAAGTACTTGAATATTTAAGCTTTTATTACACTAAAAAAAAATAAGTATAATGATCAAATTTTCAAAAAAAAATTAATTTGCAAAAAGTGAGAAATTGTTATTATTTCGGACCACTGTCCCTAATAATGCCCACGCATTGACCCTAATAAGGCCCATTATAAATTATAGTCAAATTCATTACAGAAGATTTATAAACTAAATAAATAGCAATTAAACATCACAATCCATCATCGTCTTTAGCTGCACATCATTTAGACACAGGGCACCAAATTAACACCAACAATATCCGTTTAATTGCACCTCTATATACCTTACAAGAAAGAATTATTAGAGAAGCAGTTGAAATTAAGAGAAGATCGAACGCCCTCAATAAACGAGATGACACTTCTAGGATGCCACAAATTAATGAATGTCATTAAAGAAGCCGATTCGAGATTTCAACTCCAAATCCTCCAGAAATTTCAAACTATTCCTGGCGTTCCCACTTCTACACCTTCTACATCATGTACTATACCAACTACCCGAAGTCAAACACACTCGTCCAAATTAAATTTAAATTAGTTACCCTGTTTCATATTGTGTACTTGTTAAAAATAGTTACCTTATTTCAATTTCTGTAATTGTCAAAATAAATTCTTGACAAAAGGAACAAAAGATGTTCCCGAAACTGAATTAATTTGTACGTTTATTTACACAAGTTTCCAAGGAAAATTCTCTTATTTAATATATATATATATATATATATATATATATATATATATATATATATATATATATATATATATATATATATAGTATGTCCCCGGATCGACTTTAAAGGGAAAATTCTCTTATTTTGATTTCTCAGAAAATTTCATTCTTGATGATTTGCCCTGCTTGTTTTCAAACCCCCGAAACACAAATTACTTTCTATTTTACTCGTACGGTTCTCGAGATAATATCATTTTTCTTGAAAAATGTTTTTCCTAATTTTTAGTAGGCGGATTTCATTGAAAAACACCACTGACAGAAATTGTCAAATGTGATAATTCTGTTGAACTGCAAATTAATTCATGCTAATTTGAATTGTATGCTATAATGTTGACTTTACAACAAAGAATTTATCTAATTCAATGTTACGGAACTGGAGAAGAGTGCTACCGAGTTGTTATCAGAAAATTCAACCAAAAATACCCCGAGGTTGCCATTTCGAATGCCGGAGCAAAAAACTTGGTAACTAAATTCCTTCAAACAGGCTCGGTTTTAAACCTAAAGAAGCCAAAGAAGTTGTTCGATGAAGAAGATGCTGCTACTGTTCTCGCCGTTCATTCCGCAACAGAAGTTCCAAGGTTGTCTTTAAGAAGGAGGGCACTACGAATTGGGATAGGTAAATCTCATTTACAAAGAATCTTCAAGGAGAACAAAATTTTACCATTTAAGCCGCAATTTAGGCAAACTGTAGAGAACGGTGATGACGCCAAACATCTGGATCTTTGTTTGGAAATGGGCAATAGAGTTTTGGAAGATTCAAATTTTCATAAACGAATAATGTTCTCCGATGAATCGACCTTTTCAACTAACGGAGTCGTTTCCTCCCAACATTGCCGTTACTGGAGTAGGACGAATCCAAACTTCCGAATTGCTAGTCGCAGACAATGTTTGAAAAAAGTTAATGTGTGGTGTGCGGTTTCGTACCGTGGAATTATTGGCCCATATTTTTTTGATCAAAATTTAAACCGTTATTCATATTTGGAAATGTTGCAAAATTTTTTAACTGATAAACTGGGTGAATTGCCATTGAACTTCCAAATTGAAATGTTCTTCCAGCACGATGGTTGCCCTGCTCATTATGCCGGTACTGTTCGCCAGTGGCTCAATACAGAGTTCCATGATAACTGGATAGGAAGAGATGATCCCATTTTATGGCCGCCGAGAAGTCCTGATCTCACAATAATGGACTTTTATCTGTGGGGTCGTTGAAAACAAATTGTGTACAGTGAGCCATTAGACAATGATGAAGAGCAGTTGAAAAATAGGATACGGAATGCTATCCAGTCCCTTTCAATCGAAGAAATAAGGCGCAGTTTCAATGAATTCAGAGCTCGCATTGAAATCTGTGCGGAAAAAGGAGGAGCATTATTCGAATAGAAAATTTATAGTTCAGTTTTTTGAGAATTTCATTTCATTTTACCATCAATTGTTAAATGTATTAATTAAAACTTGTGAGACCAATTTGATTTTTCCTTTGAAACAAATCAATTTATTTCAAAAAATTACGAAAAGCTCGAATTTTTCAAGAAAAATGATATTATCTCGAGAACCGTTTGAGTTGAATAGCAAGTAATTTGTGTTTCGGGGGTTTGAAAACAAGCAAGGCAAATCAGCAAGAATGAAATTTTCTGAGAAATCAAAAATGAGAGAATTTTCCCTCTTTTAAAGTCGATCCGGGGACATACTGTGTTATATATATATATATATATATATATATATATATATATATATATATATATATATATATATATATACACGTGTCCAAGATAAGGAGGGCCAGTACAGGGATCTCTAGAACCGTAAAAGATACAGAGTCGGTTAAATAGGAAGAAAGTTGCGCATTTTGGTGCTTAACAAAATGCTTTTTGGAAATCTAAAAAATTTCGATTGGTTCCGGAGATATCAGCCAAAAACCGAAATGTTGCAAAAGCGTTTTAATTTTTTACTGGGTTTGTTTCAAGAGGAATTTTAAAATAAGTGGTACTTTCTCATAGCCACTTTTTCCCCTCTACAAGATGGCGTTATTGAATTTGAAATCCGACGTTTCGTCTTTGACCGACCATCATCAACTTCATTTTTTTAAATACGGCTCTGATTTTCTAATATCAAATTGTTGAAGCTCTTTTAATTCTGAATTCAACAATGTACCACACTTCACGGTTTATGTATGTTTTAGACCTTATTTGAGTATTATTAAAAGTTTTACTCGAATCGAAGCTGCCTTGTAAAATCTCTCATAAATTTAATTATTTCAGCTATGTCAATTTATCGAAAAATCACTTTTTTTTGAGGTTTACGAATAAATTAGTTATTAACAATAGTTTTTACAATAATAAGTATTTACAACAAAGGATATTACAAAAATAACAACGAAACTAGTATCAAAGAGTAGAATTTAAGTTCAAAGGAAGTGTTCGAAATGATTGCCCTCGTTCTCTAAACATAAATAGCATCTCATAACTGTAGCTTCTAAAACATTAATCAGCATAACTGGTGTTATACTTTGAAAAGCTTTACAGAATTTTTAATTGTTCAAATGGCTCAGCGGCTTTGTCTCTATTGTTTAATATTTTTTCATTTTATTTACTAGAGTTGCAATTAATAGTTAAACACCTCTATAAATATGACATTCACATACAAAATATGTTAAGGGCCAATTGTTATTACATTGATATATGCATAAATTAATGATTTTAAAGAAGCCTTTCATGGTACATAAATTTATAATCACCTATAGATACATAAAATGCACCATCGATTAAATCGGTTTTTTTTCCAGATATTAAATAGTAAAGGAAACTATTTTACCCACTTCTCTGACAAATTTGCTCACCACTAGATACCACCACGTTCATAAGAAAATCTCTGTTTGGATTGTCTAACTATAAATATATACAGCGTGTCCATTTAGTACTTCGTTTTTCTGTAGCGGTGTTATGTCAAATCTGTCACAAAAATCACCTAGCGAATCGTCAATGGGGCTTGTCGGGGTACTTATAGAAATTATTTTAAAATATAGAGAGTGATCTAAAAAAGTGTGGCAACAAATTGTAAGATTTTTAAGTGGCAAACCGGAATGCGGTCTATATGGGCAAAAGGTGGTCCGATATGCATTAATTACCGGCTGGTTTGATGGGCTCACTTTTGTAGATCGGTTTTTTTCTCTAATGTTGCCTGAAGAAATCGGAAGGTAAAACTGGACTCATGTTTCTCCGAAAGTCATCAAAGAATGATATAGATTTTCTATGCCTTCCTCCCAATAATACTCACCTTACAGAGTCCTTATATGTTGCATTTTTTTTCCCATCAGAGTGCAAATTTGAAAGCGGGTTTTAAGAGTGAGGTATACAGCCACCTAATGTTCATGATTTGTTAAGACATTTTCGTGCAGAGAAACTGAGGAAACTGACAGAAATTCTATTAAAGAAAGTTTCAAGGAATTTTTAGAAAAGAAAAGAAAGGAAATAACAGGAATAGATGGCATCAAGGAAAAAAAAATAAAAATAAATCTGGCTGCAGGCAAAAGTATTACCTGTGAAGATCTTCAAAATCCCTAATCATCAGGCGTCCAATTAAAAACAAATCAGCAAAACGTAAAAAAACA
Organism: Vesta saturnalis; assembly: GCA_036346205.1. NCBI lineage: Eukaryota > Metazoa > Arthropoda > Insecta > Coleoptera > Lampyridae > Vesta > Vesta saturnalis. The sequence goes on from JARFJB010001404.1 coordinate 846,130, forward strand.
AAAAGCAGTTTCTTCTTCGGTCATTAGAGATTCCTCAAATTCCGAAAATGAATATGAAGTCCCTTATAAGGTATCATTGAGTGTCAGAGATGTAGAAGAGAAAAACTATTATGAAAGCAGAACACCTAATCCTAAATGGAACCCTGTAAAAACAGAAATAGGAAAATTCGTTGTTTTTACTTACGAAGGAGAATTCTTCCCTGGAAAAAAATTAACATTACCAAAACTGGAGCTACTGTATTCTCTGCGTAAGAATGTGGGAGACTTAGGAAGTAGCCTTATAGACAAGATGATTTATAATACAGCTGGATGGATATAATTGGACATATCCAACCTCCTAAACAAATTAATCGGCACAGTCTTTTCTCCATTCCAGCATCGGATTTTTTATGGGTCTAATTTTTCTATTAGTTCGTAACCTCCAAGATTAATTTTCTACTTTTAGTTTATTTTTGAAAAATATGATTTATAACTAAGATTATTTCCCTTGTTTTATATTAACCACTGAAATTTCATAAATTTTAAAATACAACCAATCAGAATACAATATCAGCAACTATTGCACTAGAGAAATAGTCACTTGTGTTCCTTTTTTTTGTATTCAGTTTTCTAATTTTTATTCCGAAGTTAATTTAACTTACACGGGAAATAATCTTCATAAATGTAACACAACCTTAATAAAGACTCTGCTATTTTTGTTGTTGCTAAATTTCTCTAATATTTTACAATTTGATTCGACATAATTCTGGCATTAATAATCTTAAAGCCCTCGAGTCAAATTGATACTAAAATATTCTCGAAATTTAGATACAACAAAAATAGCCGACTATTTATCAAGCTCTTATTATATTACCTATGAATACATTGTTTTGTGTTTACTAGTGTTCATTTACACCATGGAATCGCTTGTTTTTTATTAAAGAAGCACTGGTTTCATGTTTTAATGTATAAATTATAATAAAATTTGTTTTGACGCTTTTCAATAGATTTGTAATCCTTAACTTTGCACCGCTATGCTCACAGTCATTGTTAAAAATGGGATTTTGGCTCTGGTGCAAAGTATTCTCCCCCTATAGGAAACTTTGCACCACTTTTTACAAAATTAAAAACATTAACATAGAACAGTACATCTGGAAACAAGTCTTGTTTTAGTTTCATGTTAACCATATGCCATATAACTCGCCATGATTTCAGAGTATGGAATTGTTTGGTAAAAATCTTTTATTTCGAGGTGTTAAGTAACCCAGTCTTAAAGTAGGAATCATGTTAAAACAATGCAAATTTTAATTGATTAAGTAGGCTGTGAACAATGAATATTTCAAGAGAAAAAATTAAATGCTCAAAATGTCTCCCATTCCTTAAGAAACATTTTTTTATGCGATCACGGAACTTATCAAAAAATTAATCTCCAAATCACATTATGCTTACAAGTCTGTGATCTAATGTAAGCAAGAATATTTTTTGTAATTATTTATTTTTATATTATTATTTATATACCTCATTGGTTATGATGTTACAGAGAGGTGCATAAATTAATCTCCTGATCACATTATGCTTACTAGTGAACGATCTAATGTAAGCAAGAATATTTTGTATTTATTTTCGTATTATTATTTATATACCTCATTGGGAGCAATTGTACATTAGTCGTGGTAAGTTGCAGAGAAGTGCATAATTGAGTAGTATTCAAATAATTTTGTGAAGAGCCATTGTTAAAAGTAGTAGAAGACTTGTATCTCTTTTCAACCAAATTTCATTCTGAAGTTGAATGTTCACAACCAAACATACAACACTTAACATAATTAATTATTCCTGAGTTATTCAATTAAAGTTCTCAATTAACTAAATGGTTTATTTGTATGTCATTTTTAGTGCCCTTTGGTCTGTTAAACAATTATTTAATGGATAATATAATGTTATGAACAGTTGGTAATTAAACTTTAATCAGTGGCAAAATTTGAATATGCTGTTTTGTAACTTAAGTTAATGAATTTATTTTCCTAAATCAAATACTAGACCCTGAAGTACTTACCCTCCAACGTAAACAAGTTGAAAATGGGAGTTTTGGCAAAAAATGAAACAGTAAGAGCACAAAGTTCAGAAATTAGAAATTAACTTTTAAAGTACATACAGTAAAAGATTACTGTATGTACTTTACAAGTTAATTTTAAATAAAATACAATTAATGATTATTAAACTGAACTTCTCTGTGTTCATTAAAAAACAATTTTTATAGTTATTAGAATAATCTTCACAAAAAAATATGTGAAACATGTAAACCTTTTTTAACGTAATTCCTCGTTCAGTTACCTGATATTACAGTTACAGCAAAGAGTAATAAAATGTAATGAGGTGCGGTGTAATGCTTCAAAGGGTATACAATTTGATTTCAAGTCAGTTGGGTTGCATATCTATTTTTTGTGGAAAATTTGAACACAAACTTTCAAGTGCTTGAGGCCTACGAAATTTACTTGTAAACACGTCATTAATTGTTAATATTTTGCGGTGTTGCAAGAAATTCCTACCTACTTCTAAAGTCTTACCAAAGAGCAAATTTTATTGCTTTTTGCTTTTACCAAAGAACAGTAATTACTGCTCTTTACTTTTAAAATGCTTATGCATTTTTAATATGTATATTTGATCTGAGACTAACACAAATTTATTGTAAATTATAACCTAGAAGTTTTAATTTTTTTTTTTCGGAAATGTATGTACACTTATACAAGTTAAATATTTGAAATATTATAACTTTACTCAAATCAGTAAAATGTTAATTTATACATTTTATTTTAGCTTTGGAATAATATCACATATACAAATCTAACAAATTAATTAGGTAGTTATCATTTTAAAACTTATACATACAAGACTTTATATATCAGGCATGTAAGAAATGATCAATGACCATTGTGTTAATACATATTGTGTGATATTTATTTAATGGACGCCATACGTTTTAATTCATAAAGTAGGTATAGCACTGCAACCGCTGAAAATTCGTCTAAAGGGGCAGATTTGAGATTAAAACTAAAAAAAAATATGATTTCGTTCAGAAACACGTATTTAATATCAAAAATAAGGGAACATAGACGGTCCAAACATAAAAAACACAAAAGTACGACTACCACACGATTTATTTTACTAAATTTGTTTAATAAAAAATGAATTGTTGCAATGTTATTAACCTACTTGCAACATTAGGCTCCTGAGTGATTTCGAACCCTCGATCTTCTGTTTACTGGACAGGCGCTTTAACCAACTAAGCCACGGTGCCGTTAAATGTTACGAGTCCATGTCAATGTTATTTATTATTATTGCCATTTATTTAACACTAAATAAAGTTATTTACAAAACAGAGTTAAACTTAAAATTAGTGCACAAAAGGTCGAAGTTCAGTCTTGAAGACATTTGGTGACTGTTCTGCCACTTAAACCTAACAATAAAATTGTCATTACTGTCTGCTCATTAGGAGTTGGCGGAGACTAATTTTAAATTTATTGAATGGTAATAATTTTATTCTTTCAGGTATAGAATTATAATTTATCGCTATATTATAGGAGAAAGACCTTTTAAACATTTGTGATTTATGAGTAGGAATTAGAAGTAGATTTTTGTTTCTTAAATTGAAGTTGTGAATTTCTGATGAAAATTCGATTTTATTGTACAGATACGAGGGAGTTCTGGTATTAACTATTTTGTAGTATAAGCAAGTTGAATGCAAAACTCTTCTGTTGCCCATGTCAAGCTAGTCTATTTCATGGAGCTTGTAGTGGATTGACTTATGTTTTTTTATGCCAAAAATAAACCTGAGGCAACAGTTTTGTATGCGTTGTATTCTTTTAGAGTCCAAACTATCAATACAAGGTCCATACACAGCATCACAAAAATTAAATTGGGACAGAACTAGTGTGTCACACAGTAGTGCTCTTGTGCCACGATTCAAAAGTTTACGTTTATTATAGAATACTTTTAAGTTTATAACAGCTTTTTTAATGCAGTTGGATATATGTTTCTTAAATCTAAGCTTGGAATCAATTACTAATCCAAGATTTCTACCCGTCAGAGATTGTAATATCCACGTCTTTGATTTGAATAACGACATTATTTTTTATACGTTCCTTGGAGACTTCTTTACCAAAGAGTAAAAGTACCGTTTTATTTGCATTAATTTTTAAATTGCGACACTCCGAGTATTTAACGAGGCAATTTACTTCTTGATTTATCAAACAGATGGCCGCGACAACGTCATTTTCAGAAAAACTATGCTGTATTTGGGTATCGTCAGCGTATAAATTATAACGGCAAAATTTTAAACAACTACCGAGATTACATGTATAAATAGTATACAGTAGGGGACCCAGTATTGATCCCTGGGGAACACCTGCATAAATGTCAAGTAATGACGATGCTTGATTGTTTGACATAACTCTTTGTTTGCGATTCGAAAGATAATTCTGTAGCAGAGCGATAGCATTATCGAATCCAACGAAGTGTAAAACAGCTAGGAGAGTTTCATGACATTGTGTCAAATGCTTTCGAGTAATCTAACATTATTAGTACAGTTAACATATTATTATCAGTTGCAGTAAAGATGTCGTCTGTGACATTTAGGAGCGCAGTCCCACAACTGTACCCGGGTCTGAATCCGGACTGAACACTTGGAAGGATTTTGTATTCAAAAAGGTGATTGTAAATTTGTTGAGCCATCACTTTTTCGAATACTTTCGATAAAACGGGTAAAACACTGATAGGACATAAATCATTAAAAGTCTCAGGACGATTGTTTTTAGGTATAGAGATTACATCAGCACATTTCCATAAATCAGGGCATACATTATTAGAGAGGCAGAAGTTAATTATATAAGTAATAACAGGTAACACAACTGGACAGCACAATTCTAGCATTTTAATACTTATACTGTCACAACCAGTAGCATTTGTTTTTATACTAATTATATGTTTTAAAATTATGGATTCTGGTACTGAACAAAAGTTAAATTTGGAGTTAAAGTTGTGCATAAGATTGTTACTATAAAATTTTACAAGCTCAGTATCACTGTTAGAATTAGCTATACTAAGAAAATTAGAATTCATTTGATTCAAGTCTTGTAGATGGGCAGGTATTTCAGGACGATAAAGCTTATTATGGATATCTAATTTTTTTAGTTCTTTCCATAGAGCAGAAGGGCGAGTGTTGCGAACCCTAAATTCTAAATACGCCTTTTTCTCCTGATTTATGGCAAATGTCGTATAATTGCGTAGAGATTTATAAAATTCTCAATCTCCTTTCTTTTTGGTACAATTAAATTTTCTATGCGCTTTATCCCTGAGGGTCATCATAAGTTTTACGTTATCAGTTAGCCAAGGGGCGAACGGTTTTGAAATTTTTACGGTTTTTACAGAGGTGTGTTTATCAAACAAAGTAAGAAGTGTGTCATTAAAAACCTTAACCTTATCATTAACATCGTTAACATCATATATTGTCTGCCAGTTAATGGATTCGTGATCAATTATAAAATTTGGGTAAATAAAATCATTAAAACTACGATAGGTATAAAACTCCGTAAGCTTTTTTAAAATATCACCTATGGGATAGTCGCAAAATATAAGACAATGGTCTGAAATATGATGCATATCAATTACCCCACAGTTAATAGATTCAACATATTTATCTTGGACAATAATTAAGTCAATTAGTGTGGATGTATTTTCAGTTATTCTTGTAGGTTCCGATATTATTTGATTAAAACCAAACACATCAAGGAGTGATTTAAATTGAGCATATTTGGGTTCACTAAGTTTAAAAAAATCAATGTTAAAATCACCCAAACACATGAATTCGTCAGTACTAGATAATAAACAGCAAAAAGAATCTTCAAAAGCAGTTAAAAATTCCGCAAAGTAAAATTCCTGTCTCCTGTATATGGTACCAACCGTTATAGTGGTGTTATTAATTTTCATTTTGACCCAAATCTGTTCAATAGCGTCAGATATAGGTTCAACATTTACAACAGAAAAGTCAATGTAGTTTTTAATATACATACCAGCACCTCCAGTATCAGTACGTCTATCTTTCCTGACAAGTGTATATCCAGGAATTTGCAACACGTAGTCCTGAACAGTACTAGAAAGCCAAGTTTCACTTACCCCAACCACATCATAACTTGCTCACAATATGCTCCCTAAAGTCAGACAAGCAACTTAAAATAGACCTTACATTTAAATGGGAAATCATTAAGATATTAGATATCATCGTACATTAAGGAAAACAATCTCATTTAACATAACCAAAAAATAACGGGAAGCATAATTACATTTTGTAGCAACTAAAATATCCTATTCCATGTAATAGAGATAATATATACATAGTATGGAGATTATTTTATCACTGAATATTATAGGACAGAAAAATTCAAAATAATAATAATAATAATAATTTTATTTGTCCTGTTGACTATTTACATAGCATAGGATATGTCAATATAATAAGAGTAATACTATTGTATAATAATTGTATGTACACTATGTTTAAAACAAAGCGTGTAGATCAGCATTCAACATCATAAGTTGTCATCAAAAACTCATTTAAAGAATAATAACATTTTTTATTAATAGAGCTTTTATTTTTGCTTGAAGATGTTTTCTGTGCAGTCTTTAAATGTATTAGGTAACTTATTGTATAATTTTATAGCCAAATACTTTGGACAGTTTTGAAGGTTGTTAAATTGTCGAAGGTACCTCTAAAGTATATTTATTTCTTGTAACATACTTATGATGTGCTGATAACCTGGTCCATTTCTTGCACTCTGTTTTAGCATACACAAGCATATACATTATTAATAAGCATGGCAATGTCAAAATCTTTAGTTGTACAAAAATGTTTCTACAACTTGCGTGGTTTGCCCCAACTATATTTCTTATTGCCTTTTTTTGTAACTTAAAAACCCTGACACTTGATGGAGATGCACCCCATGCGATGAGACCATATGCTATTATTGACTGAAAATGTGCGTAATAGAAAGTGATCAACACAAACTTATCTACCAATACTTGCAATTGCTTGATGCAGTAACAAATTGGAGCCACCCTTCTACAAACTGCTTCAATATGAACATCCCACAAACCATCATTTTGAATAGATATTCCTAAAAATTTAACAACATTTTCTTGTTTAATAGACCCATCCAATGTTTTACCAAAACACTCATATTATTATTATTATAGTCTGAGTGAGATTGAAATTTATTACAAAACACTTATTAGTGTTTAAAACAAGATGATTGGATAGATTATAAACTTTTTTCAGTTCTTCATTTGCCTTTGATATAACTTTTGGTAGACTACAATCACTTACTAATAGCGAAGTATCATCCGCAAACATGACATAATTGTTACTACAAAAGTCGTTTACATAGATAACATAAAGTAAGGGGCCTAAAACGGAACCTTGAGGTACCCCTACAGAAGATTTCAATATATTTGATTGTAGCCCATTTATTTCAACATAATGTAGTCTGTTTTCTAGATAATTTTCAAACCATTTTAAGCTAATACCGCGAACCCCATACAATTCTAATTTTTGCAACAAATTCATGACAAAAAACAATTTATACAAATTCTAGCATTAGTATAGCATTTAGAATTAAAAAAAAAAATGAGTTTATCCAAACGGACCAGCCATATAAACATAGGTTATTCATAAATACAATTGATATAAGTACATAATAACATAAGTTATACGGAAATTATTTACATTTAAAATACATCCTTGAAGTCAGCAGGTGACTTAATAATAAACACCTTACTGTTATCAGTTTTTCTCATTGCAATACCTCCGTTTCTTATCCATACATACTTAATATTATGTTGTTTAGCATACAATCTTGCTTCCGCAAATAGAACACGATTGATGAGAGTTAATGATTCGTTAATGCTCTTAGGATTAGTATTAGGTATTCGTGAGAACATTTCACCTAAGTCACCAACACAAATGTTACGTTTTACTCGCTTACATTTTAAAAACTCATCTTTTACGCATCTGCTTACAAATTTTAAAATAATTACTTTTGGATCATTAGGATGATTAGGATTTTTCTTAAGACGGTGGCAAGCATCTATCATAGCTGTATCCAGGGAAAATCTCACTGCACTCGCAACATCAGTAACTACATTACATACATTTTCAACTTTTAATTCGGGAACGCCTTTTATTTCCAAACAATTTTTACGTGTATATTGCTCCAAGTCATTTAGTTTCACTTTCAATTCACTGTTTTAACAAGTTTTTATTTTGGGTTTCTAAACCTTCAATCTTATCAAGGCATTCTTGAATCCTCTTTTCTTGTAATTTTAATAAGTTTTTTTTAGTACATATGGATTCAATCTTATTCAATGTCATGCTATTCTTAAAGAGCAATTGGCTCTTTGCTATTACGTTATTAATTTTTATATGTTTATATTAATTAATCGAAATTTAAGTAAACAATCGCTTTGTAAATAATGTTATAATTGTTTCATTCATCAAACGACAAAAATTGTGCGTTATATGAATACTTCTCTATATTAAAATTCCTAATATTTAATAATTGTTGAGTGATTTTCCTTTCGACTGCAAACATTTAATTAGTTTTAAGTCAGTACCACAATACCAGTAAATTTGAAATGTTAGCTATTATTTTTTTATTAATTTTCGGTACTTCAAACACAAATAATGAAATTGTCATTTTTAACATTACTATGCTTATACTTTCTTAATTACGAACTTTTTTCGGACTAAATTATAGGAATATTTTTTATGGATGTAATTATAAAGTTATACATCCACATCCCTTGTATTTTCCGATATTGCGACACTCTGACAACAATGGGTTTTTGCACTATGCCAAACATGGTAAAGGTACCTATAATTTCGTCACTCACCTGTACAAATATTATCTGTTTAGTTCGAGTCACGACTGTCAGAGGGTTAGCAGCTAGAGCCCTCACACAGACGTGGCTGTATTTTATGTTACTTCCCAGAAACCTGCATCTCTTCACATTTTATTGCTCTTTGGTTGCAGTATCTACTTCGTCTCTGTAGTAAAGTAGCTCTACCCAGTAGTCTCATTCTCAATCAAAGTTATATTTTAGTATAACATGCAGGATCAAAACTGTCAAACAAAAAATTATTCTCAAAAATGTTCAATTTTATATTGTATTTATTTCTATAATAATAAAATCATAAAAACAATTACATTAAATAATGTTTATATTTTTTAGTACATCATCAGAGAAATAGGTACACCATTTTACAACACACAATACATTGCTAGTATAAACACGTTAAAAACAATAGTAACAATGCAAGATTGTGATGAAATGCGGAGCTAGGTATGTTTGGCACAACTCTGTATCAAAGCATTTACAACCTTTTTTGAAATAATTAACTAGTAAACAATGCTTCTGCGAGTGCTTATATTTAGTTTAAACATAGACTAACAAAAGGCCTTGAACTTACGCTAAACAATAAATATATTTAACTATTATTGAAGAACATTATAAAGATGGTTCAACAACTAATACTTAATCGCACTGCACTAACACTGAATAATTAATGAAACAAGTACTCTGAGATTGTAGATGCTTAAAAGAAATTGTTAACACAATTTATTTACTGTTTCTACAATCTACCTTAACAAAATGGGCATTCAAATGGTAATATAACTTTTTATGCATAAGCATCAAATGAAGATTTATTACCATCATATTAGATGAGGGTGCTAACAGAATGTATATGGTGATTAAAGAGAGATCTAAGTACTTACTAATAGCTTTGATTATAAGTTCTTTTTATTTTTCTACTTCTAAGCTTCACACTAATAAATGTCTAAAACATATTTATTTTTTTAACAATTTATATATACACACACTTTTATTGGAACAGTTTAATGCTCCAACTGTTGTTACGGTAAATTAAGACTTTTTTAACACTATTCATTTCATAACTGATAACATTCATAACTTTTACCCTTTCTCGACATAATATTTGTACAACTTCAACATTTACTATTAATATATTATATTTCAAGAAACAAATTTAAAAATTATAACATTCATAACAAATTTTTATATTTCCAAATTTAATTAGTTATAATTTTTAAAAGTGTACAAGATTTTTATGATATTTTTATGTAATTCTGTCAGAGTTAATTGGTAAACACCAGCTAGATGTAATTAAATGTAATAATTTTTCTACGACGTGAGGAATTGTTTTTACAATAACTAAATATAGGTGTGTAGTAAAAAAATGCAATACAGAGAAGTATGTAAGTGTATTTCATACATTACTTCATAACAAGAAAAAAAAAACCATTGTTAAACAATGTCACAAATATTATAATCTCACTCACAGTTAGTTTGAAAAATACTTTGTCTTTGGTAAATAAGTAACAACTATAACAAATGACGGATAAATCAACAGAGTTAAAGCTTGTTGCATATATATTAAAATGCTATTCATATTGCACTTCTGAAGTGATATCACATGCAGTACAAAATCAAGTAGTATTTTACATGTCACAAAACATCTTTCTTATAAACTACAAAGTTTTTAACAACTTTCTGGTAAAATTAGATTAAGTTATAATGGCTATTGTAAATACTGTTACTTATAATTATTCAAACAATCTAATAACATAAATATTTTTTGAACTAGATACAGATCTTAAAGGAAAACTTTTTAAACAATTTTCTTCATCAAAAATTGAATCTTACACACTCTTACTTAGTAAGAGAGTATATAGGCCTTTTCGTAAAGTGACTAGAATATTTGAGTCTGTTGTGTATCATACACACAACAAAGTTAGCAAAAACCTGTTCTTTAGCACCATTGTAGAATGAATATGGAATTAAATTCATTAATACAAAAAGGGGAAACAAATACTAGTAAGAAAACATTAATTTACACTAAAAAATATACACAAATGATACATGAACACTTTGATAAAACTTATATTTACATAAACACAGCTATAAATAATACAAAACCGTTAACTTAGTCTAAATCGGAAGGATTGTACTAACAATTATGAGAAATTTATCTAATAGACATAGAAACGAACATTAAATGCCTTAAAACATAAAATATCGTTGAGTTACGTTAAAGATGCTTTAAAATGCTTGAGAGACAGCACTTCAGCTTTATACTGAAAGAATATAAAATGTAATTTTAAATAAAAGACTATATTAAAGATTGAAGTCCAAACACAGTTGAGTGTATTGTAAACGATTAAGAGAGATTGAATTTCTATAATCTCACTTTATAAAAGTAAGACTGTTTAAAAAATTATATCATCACACAAGTAGGTCAATCTCTCAAATATATTAAACACCCAACTCTTACAAATACTGCAACAAAATGATTGTACAAAAAGTAAGTGTTACAATGGTTTTACGTTTAATAATAAATAAAATTTCAAACCTAATCCATACCGAAACGAGCAGGATTAAAATCACGATTAACAAACGAAAATCCTTTAAACTCTTCTTGATTGATAGAACGTACTACTTCAGAATTTACAGGTGTTAGGACAGGATCTTCTTTGGTAAATTCAGCATCAAAATTTAGGGCATCTCTTTTATTCTTCTGTGAATAATTCCAAAAAATGTTACAATCAGATATACTCATAATAAAGCTTTACTTCGATCTTGTAATTTTGTTACAGTAATAACAATGTTACTGTAAATTATTACGGCTAATATTGAATAAAAATACAACTAGAACAAAAACACACAAAAAAAACCGTTATCTACAACTATTTTAGACGCCATGATTAAATTAAACTCAAATTTCTAGTTTTATACCAAATGTTACACATAAATCTACAGTTTCAGGCATGTATGAAAATGCTTGTGATGCTGCAAAGTGTTTTAAGAGGTTGTTTGTCTCATACTTTCATTCTGTATTTACTTAGGTGAGAGCTAAATATGACACATAATGTCCTCTTTATTTTAATTGTTATTAATTTAATATGATGAAGGTCTAAAGATTGGAATGTTGTTTTTGGTTGAAATGGGGATGTCAATAGTACAAGATCCGGCTTCATTTGACCTTCCCTCATTGAGTTTCCAAATCAAATGAATATTTTATGCAATGTAATGTAAAACTAAACAAAAGGTAATGTGGTTACCGCCCCATATCCCTGCATGGCTATTTTTAATTAAATATTAGTTAATTTTTTTTTTGTTAACTACTGTCATGTAGTTTCCAAAACAATTTATCGCCAATCGAGAGTACACAATGTAAATAAAACGCTAAAGCAACGTTGCCTACCTTTTCCCAGACAATAATGAAAGGTTACCAGGTATATAAGTGTGAAGTAATAATTTACCTTCATCGAGTTTCCTCACATAATTATATTAAATATGTAGGCAGTAATATTACAAACGTGATGGTGTAGGGTTGCCTTAGAAAAAGTACGCAAACCTCAGGGTTGTTGCAATTTTAAGTTTCAAAAATTAAGTAAAAGAGCATGGTGTGACGGAGAAACACTGACTATACAAACCAATGTGATAGAAAAAGACGCAGAGTAGCAGCTGCACTAAAAATGAGATTTACAAAAGAATTTTTGCTTCGGTAACGGATGATGCCCACATATTCATCCACGAAAAATTGAAGTGGTTCAAGAGTTTACTGCTCCTATGTATGGCACAAAGCATTGAACAAGTATAATGATGCGAGATTCGTATTTTTCAAAAAAATTATTCGACCGAGCAATTTATAAAAAAAATTAAAAGCTTCAATTTAAATATAATTCCACCATGCTGGAGATCATTGAACCAAAAAATTTTATGAACAATTTATGTGAATTCAATGTGGCTCAATGCTACTGATCCTTGCTGTGTAAAACTACGGCCTGACTCTTGTTGGTGGTACATGGACAGCTATTTGAAACCTGTAACGTTTCTCGGAGATTCAACACCCTTAAAAGTTGACGAAAAATTACAAATTCCAGACAAAGCAACGATGAAGACAATCCCTCAGAATTTGATTTTAATATTGCCAAGTTCTGATGAATCTGATTCTGTGTAGTTACTACTCTTTGTATTTTAAAGGCAACAATAAATTGAACTTAAAATTTTTAGGGTTTACTACACTATTTTGTTATATAAAGGGTGTCCCAAAAGTATAGCGACACAGCTTAACTACAGCTTGCTTAGGTCAAATGGGATCAATTAAACCAAACATGCCTTAGTACAAATGTCTTTCCTGAAGAAGTTATGCTCTTTAAATAAAAATTCTTTTAACATTGGGTATATTACCTAAATGGCATGATGTATCAAGCTGAAAATTGGAACACATCCACTTTGGAGGGAGCTGAATATTCTCAGTTTATGAGCCATACCGCATATTATAGAGGGCGCTGTCGGTTAATTTTTTTTGTATGTTTCTGTTATATTTTTCTTATGATCAACACTTTCGTTTCTGCGGGTAAAGTTTATGATGGAGAAACTAATTTTATATAAAAAAGGTGTTTCATATCCACAAAATGTACAGTTTTCAAGAAAAACGCACCTACACATTTTAATTCATTAATTTAAATCTTTTCACGAAATACAATTGAATCAAGTTACCAATTGTCACACTAATATTTATGCATTTGTTACATTATTTTCAAGTTGTAAATCTGTCAGTTATTTTGTATTAAACCATTTTATTGCTAAATTATAGGTTTTTGTTATGAACGAATAAGTTCAAAGGCAAATATTTAAAATTTAAAAATTTACATCGATTAGGGCTTGAACCTTGATGGCGCAGTTGGTTAGCGCGGTACTCTAGCAAAGTACAGGTCGTAGGTTCAAATCCTACTCGAGGTAAACTTTTTATTTATGTATTTAATAAAATTAATAATTTTTAATTACATTTTATTGTTGTTCTACTGAGTTATTATCAAATTTATTGTAGTTCTTAAGGAGCTGCAGCCATAAGGTATAATGAATTGTACCCAAATCGTCGTCAACCCAACAGAAAATTATTTCAAACTTTATTCCAACAATTAAAAGAACATGGGAGCTTTACAGCGAGACACCATGCTGGACGTCCAACTTCTCTACTCATTGGGGAGGAAGAAGATAGTCTACGTGAAGTTGAAGAAAATCCGGAAATCTTCGGCAGTTATCTGCAATTATAGCTACACCCCGGGCGTCCATACAGAGTTCTTCGTGCCCAACTTCTGCATCTGTATCAACAGGAGTTGTTGCCGACTGATTTCCCACAAAGATTGAATTTTTGCCAGTGGTTGCGTAATAAACAAACTAATGACCCAACATTTTTTAATCCTGTGCCCCTTACTGATGGAGTGAAGACAATCCCCTTATAGCTAGAACGAAGCATTTTCAGCACGAATTTTCAATTAATGTAAGGTGTGGAATTGTTGGGGATTCTTTAATAGGACCATGTGAACTTCCTGCTTGGTTGAATGCAGAATCATATCTCAACTTTTTGGAAAATACTTTGCCCACCTTACTAGAAGATGTTCCGCTTAACATTAGAAACAGTATGTGGTTTATACACGATGGTGCTACTGCTCATTATGCTCGAAATGTGCAAAATCATTTTAAACAACCACTTTCGACAACTACGGATTGGACGCGGGAGTGATCATCCCTGGCCACCGCGAAGTCCAGATCTCAATTCGTTAGATTTTTCCATATGGGTTCTTATGAAATCCCTTGTTTACAAATAAACAATCAAAAGGAAATAGAATGGAATTGTCAAGAAAAATTTGGGAAGCTGGAAATGCGATTAGAAATAATGCTCAGTCATTCTACCGCGTTAAGTCAAGTGGTAAACTTGACACAATCGTATTTCGTGAAAAGCTGTACATTGGTGCATTAAAACGTTCAGGTGCGTTTTTCTTGAAAACGGTACATTTTGTGGATATGAAACAAGTACACTTTTTTTTTATATAAAATTAGTTTCTCCGTCATAAACCTTACCCACAGAAACGAAAGTGTTGATAAAATATGACAGAAACATACGAAAAAAATCTGTCGACAGCGCCCTCTACAATATGCAGTAAGGCTTTCAGCTTCATACGCCATGTCATTTCTGAAATATACCCAGTATTAAAAGTATTTTTTATCACTTTCAAGAGCTGTAACTTCTCCAGGAAGCACATTTGTACTAAGGTATGTTTGGTTTAATCGATCCCATTGGACCTAAGGAAGCTGTAGTTAAGCTGTGTTCCTATACTTATGGGACACCCTGTATAATTAATTAAAGTTATAAAGTACGTTAAATTTGAGAGATAAGTGGGTAGTAATTGTATATTATTATGTTGGACATTTATGTAGTAAAAATTATGATTATAATTATTATTATTACCAGAACACAATAAAATAAAAGAAAAGGGAAGTTGAAAGGAGGTGCGGACCCGGGAAGATAAAATCCTAATAGAAAACCCCGAACCAGTGAGTAATTAGACATAAATAAAACGGGTGGAGGTTAGAAGATAAGCAATAACGTGGAAAATTGCATGAAACTAATAGAAGATAAGAAAATAATATCACCTAAAACAGGGTCACGCTCAAATTTTCTACATAGGCAACACATCGTACACCGAAGTGTGCAGTTGATGATACAAATTTACATGCAATGGCAAATATACAGGAATTATTACAGCAAATAAGTAATAGACTAGACGGGATGGATACGAAATTAGACCAGATAGTTAAGGATGCTACTGCAATAAAACAAGAAAATAGACAACTTAAGGATAAAATCGAAAAGCAAGAAATAAGAATAGAATATTTAGAGAGAGAAGCTAGAAAAAAGAACCTGGTGATAACAGGTGTGAAAGACGATGAGGGTGAAGGGGAGAGAGAAACACTGGAAAAAATACAAATAATGTCGAATAAAATAGGAGTAGAGATAGATGAGAAGGATTATACGAGGATAGGAAAATACAAGGCAGTGGGAACGAGACTGATAATAATTAAATTAAGTAAATTTAATAAAAAAATAGAAATATTAAAGAAGGCAAAAGAATTAAGGGGCACAGATATATGGATAAACGAAGATTTCACTAAAGAAACACAAGAAGTACGCAGAAAATTAATACAAATTATGAAAGAGGCGAGGCAAAGAGGACAAAAAGCGGTGATAAAATACAACAAATTAATAATAAACAACAAAATATACAGTACTGAAGAAAAGGATACGGAAACACAACCACAGTGGCAAACAGAGAATGCGGAGGGAACAAGCACTAACAACAAAAGAACAGTTAGTGATAGGTCACCGAAAGGAGGCACGATAGAAGAAAAGTTGAGTAAAATAACAAAGACAACGGGAACAAAAAACTAATCAAGAAGGGAACGGACAGAATAAAAGGTAACGACAAAGGCAATGGACATGGAAAGGAAAAAGAATCACAAAAGGAAGAAAATACAATAACGAATAAGGAAAATAACAAACAAGACAAGAAAATAGTAGAGACATGGAAAATAGGTACATGGAACACTAGAAGCACAACAAGTAAAGAAAATGAGATAGAAGAAGAATTCAGGAAAGCAGGATTAGATATACTGGGTATAACTGAAACCAAAAAGAAAGGAATAGGAGAAGTAGAAATGGAAGGAGGAAGTATTTCGATATACAGCGGGATAGATAAAAAACAACGGGCAAAAGAAGGAGTAGGCTGTATAATTAAAAAAGAAAATGCTAAGTATATAAGCAAATGGACAGGGATCTCGCCGAGAATACTAAAGATCGAACTGGAAATAGATGGACAAATAAAAACAAATACAATAGTGGTGTACGAACCCAATGAGGATGAGGTGAAAAGAAGTAAAGATGAATTCTGGGATCAACTGACAATGACAGTAGAAGAAAGTAAAGGAAGAATATTAATAATAGGGGACCTGAACGGACGCGTAGGTAGAAAAGACGAAGAATCAGGTGATGTAATAGGAATACATGGCGAAGACTCCAGAAACAGCAACGGTAAAAGATTGATAGATTTCTGTATAATAAATGATCTAATAATAACAAACTCATTCTACATGCATAAAGATATACATAAATATACCAGAGAGGCTGTAAGTAGGGGAGAGAAATCGATAATAGACTATATAATTATAAACAGACGTCACAGAAAGGAAATACTGGACACAAGAGTAAAAAGAGGGCCAGAAATATATTCCGACCATTATTTAGTACTAGCAAAAATGAAGATACGACAGGAAGACCACAATATAATAAGAAACAGGGGCGAATATAAAAACAGAATTAGAGAAAAAATCAAAATATATAATCTGAGAGAAGAAGAGATGGCAAGGAAATATAACGAAAGGATCGAAGAGCAGATGAGTAACTGCAACAACAACATAGAAGCATTATCGCTTGAAGAAGCATGGAAAGGCATAAAAAATACTAATAACAACAGCAAGAGAAGTGTGTGGGACGACCAAAATTGTAGAGAACAGGAAACAGTCGAGTTGGTGGAATGAAGAAATAAAAAACGAAGTACGGAACAAGAAAAAGATATGGAAAAAGTACCTAAGTAGTAGAACAGTGGAAAAGTACAACAGATATAAAGAACAGAGAAATAAAGTAAAAATAATGATAAAAATGGCGAAACAAAAAGCATGGGAAGAGTTGGGGGGGAAGATGGAACAGGATAGCCGAGGGAACCAAAAACTATTCTACAAAATACTTAGATCGCTCCGTAAAGGAAAACAACACAAGATTGGTCATATAAAAAATAAAGAGGGAAGAATATTAGGGTGTGAAGAGGAAATCATAAGGAGATGGAAGGAATATTTCGAAGACATGCTAGCAACAGATCAAACACCAGAACTAGAAGTAGAGGTAAAGAGAAAAACAAATGGAACAGGTATTAACGAACATAATGAAGAACAAGAGCAAATACAAGTAGAAGAAATAGTAGAGGTGGTGAAAAAACTGAAAAGAGGAAAAGCAGCAGGATATGATGAAATAGCACCAGAAATTATTAAAAATTTGGGAGTAAAAGGCCTAGAAGGGATAACTAAACTGTTTAACAAAGCATGGCGAGAGGAAAAGATCCCCAAAGAGTGGGAGATAGGAGTACTTCTACCGGTATTTAAAAAGGAGACAGAAGAGATTGTTCCAATTACAGGGGAATTACCTTACTACCAATAATAGCAAAGTTGTTTGAGAGTGTACTGGAAATGAAATTAAAGTACACACTCTTGATGCAATTAAAAATTATTATTAATTTTTATTAAATACATAAATAAAAAGTTTACCTCGAGTAGGATTTGAACCTACGACCTGTACTTTGCTAGAGTACCGCGCTACCAACTGCGCCACCAAGGTTCAAGCCCCAATCGATGTAAATTTTGTCTTTATGTATGTAGAACTGATGTAAATTCTAAATATAATGAGATTACAATCAAATTACTTATATTAATGGAATGTGAGCCTGCAATATCGCAAGTAATTTGATTGTAATCTCATTATATTTAGAATTTACATCAGTTCTACATACATAAAGACAAAATTTACATCGATTGGGGCTTGAACCTTGGTGGCGCAGTTGGTAGCGCGGTACTCTAGCAAAGTACAGGTCGTAGGTTCAAATCCTACTCGAGGTAAACTTTTTATTTATGTATTTAATAAAAATTAATAATAATTTTTAATTGCATCAAGAGTGTGTACAAAAATACAAGAAATATAGTGAGAACACGAAATTTACAATCAGAAGAATTCATTACAAATGAAGGACAGAGAAGGTGGACTATTAAGCCCAGCACTGTTCAATGTAGTAATAGATGATATAGTGAAAGAAGTAAAAGGAAAAGTGAAAAAATTACAAGTGGGATTTAGAAATATGACGAGGGTAAAAATAGCAGAAAGTGTATTTGCAGACGATTTAGTGATTTACGCCAAAAATAAGCAAGACCTACAACACAACTTGGATATATGGAAGAATGCCTTAGGAACTAGAAACCTAAAAATAAACCCGGAGAAGACCAAAGTTATGGTTATAGGTAAAAATGATACAGACACAACAATAAAAATAACAATAAACGAAAAATAAATTGAACAAGTAAGAGCATTTAAATACCTGGGACTGACAATCCAGTCCAATGGAAGTATCAGGGCAGAAATAAATGAAAGAATAGAAAATGCGACAAAGGTATATCACGCACTAAACAACAAAGTCATAAAGAAAAAGGAAGTAACAAAGCAAACGAAAATTACAGTATTTAAAACAATTTTCAAACCGATACTGTTATATGGGAGTGAGAGCTGGGTACTGACGAAACAACTAGAAAGTAATATACAGGCAGTTGAGATGAAATATCTACGTGGAGTAAAGGGGATAACAAGACGAGACAGAATTAGAAATGAGACAATTAGAGAAGAATTAGGGGTAAAACCAGTGTTAAAAAGTATCAAAAAATAGCAATTAAGATGGTTCGGACATATAATAAGGATGGGCGAGGAGAGAACAACAAGAAGGATATGGGAGACAAGAGTACAACAAAGATGAGGCAAAGGCAGACCAAGGAAAACCTGGGACAAAGAAGTAGAAGAGAGCCTGGGTCAAATGGGACTGACTTGGAATGAAGGGAAAAGAGATGCAAAGAATAAAAAAGAATGGGCAAAGAGAATACATAGTCAAGTTTAAAATAGCATAGAAATTTTAGTTTAATCTGAAATATAAAATATATTAAAATTATATTAGGTTTAAGTAAAATGTATTATAAAATGGCCCATGTAACACCTTAACACCGAAAGGTAAATAAGGTTTTGATTATAATAATTATTATTATATTTTTTATTACAATTATAATTGTTACTATTGTCAACATTGTTATTATTTACTCGAACACGAAAGAATGTACGACACCTATTGTGCCTCTTTCTCTATTACACTGAGAAATAAGCATGCACAGTCTGTTTTACTCAACAACTGTCTGTATAGTCAGTGTTTCTCCGTCACATCACAATCTTTTACATAATTTTTGAAACTTAAAATTGCAACAACCTTAAGATTTGCTTAATTTTGCTAAGGCAATCCTATAAGATCGTATTTGTAATATTATTACCTACATATTTAATGTAATTGTGTTTATACCTGGCAACCTTTCAATATTGCTTGGAAAATGGAAGGCAATCTTACTTTAGCGTTTTGTTTACGTCATTTACTCTCGATTGGCGATCAAATTTTTTTTGGAAACTATATGAGCGTAGTTAACGAAAAAATTTAATTAAAAATAGTTATGCAGGGACATGGGACGGCAACCCTATTACGTTTAAAATCAACCGATCTTAGACTAAATGAGATACAATCAATAAAACACAAAACCTTCCCCATACACTTACATTCATAAGCAGATACAGAGAGCAATGATTCCAATAAATACGCAAGCACCAGTGGTTTAGAACTAAAAGTTTCTTTGACCTAAACGTCTGATTTGTTTTGTCAATTTTTAGGTTATGAGTATTACTGTCAATTTCGTAAGTGTTTAACACATAAACCACCTTCACTGGATTCTGAAGTATAGTTGTAGTAATAAATTTCATAAGTTCTGCTGTTTCCATTTTACAAATGGGAGAACTTTGTGCAACTTATGGGAAACAATTTTCCACCAAAATAAACTTTTACAAATATTTAAAGTAACAAAATTTAGTTGAAATACATGATTATGGTACAAGAAACAATGATAACTTTATGTTGGATCACAAAAACACCAAAATAGAATGTTTTTAAAGCAATTAATAAGTATAACTTACTCAATAAAGATTTAAAAAGTCACTGAGTAAATTAAAGATAAAATTAAAATGTACAGGCTGTCCCAAATTCGAGGGCAAGCATGGGGATCTCGCTTATTATAAGAGATAGGATATAGGTTTAAATTCGGCACTTTTGCTAAATTCGATACCGAATAATAATCTGAAAAGAAATTTGAGCTAACTCGAATGGATTGGGTTTTATGCTCAAAAAACTAAAAATTTCGATTTTCGTTTTTCGCGTTTGGCTACCTTATTATTAGGAATTTTCAAAATTCGATTAAACATTATTAAGGCACCTTTTTACGCACAATACTAATACGGTATTATGTGACGTTTCGTTTATTCTGAACCATCATCAGGTTTATTTTTTCTTATGGGGTTAAGATATATTTTTATGTCGTTGGATGGAGAATGTTATGCTGATTTTAGCAATATATAACACTTTATGGTTTGATCGACTACGAACTAAAATAATGAGAAAAATACGAAGAACAAGATTCCGCCTTCTTGGATCCAGCAAGGAATAATTACAGTAGTTCTACTTATTTAATTTGTTAAACTCGTTAGAACATCCAAAAAAATATAAAAACAGTTAAACAATTAAAAAAAAAACATTAACAAACAACTCAAACAAATAGGTCTATGTAACACGGTCCTAATAGCGACAACGCAAATTTATCGATAGGTAACAACAAAATAATTACACAGACAAACAAACAAAAATTATTATAATAAATGTTCGAACAAGTTTCCTCCTTCTTGAATACAGTAACGAATTCTTCTTCTACAATTGTTTACGCTTCTTTGAATGGTTCGCCTGGGAATTTGACGAAGTTCATTAACAATCCTATTCTGGAGTTCTTCTATATTTTGCGGTGGCGTCTTATAAATCATATTTTTTAAATAGCCCCAGAGGAAGTTATCTAAAGGGGTTAAATCTGGACTTCTTGCTGGCCACCTAAGTGATCCCCTATTTCCCATCCATTTATCAGGAAATTCGCTGTTAAGATATTCACTTATTATCGCAGCATTATGAGGAGGAGCTCCGTCCATTTGCCACCAGAGAGTCCATCTTTCGTTTAGCGGAACATCATCCAAAAGGTCTGATATTTCGTTTGTTAGAAATGCGAAGTAGCGTGGAGACGTTAGGATACCTTCGTAAATAATTGGCCCAAGCAGCCTATCCTTCCAGATTCCAACCCACACATTAAAGGACCGGTGGCCTTGTCCTCGCATTTGCCTGTTAATTCGTGGATATTCAACGGACCAGTAGTGCTCGTTATTACGATTAAACATTCCATTAGTGGAAAAATTGCACTCATCCGTCCAAATTATTTGATTGAGAAACTTGCGATTTTCCAGCATTTTGGTATTAAGTTGGTTACAAAAATCCAACCGTTTCATATCGTCCCCAGGCCGAAGAGTTTGACTAACGTGTAACTTAAATGGTTTATAACGGTGTTGCTTTAACACTCGCCAAACTGTCGTTTTGGCACTTCAATAGTTTGCTCTATTTCTCTGGTAGATGTTGAAGGATTTTCTTGAACCTAAGATGGATAACATAAAGTCATAACTCTCCAAAAAAAATGTCTGCTGAAATTAGCAGTGAAGTGAGTGGAAATACTTATAATTAGTATAATACTAACAAATAGTACCTGATGTAATATTTCTTCTTCGGCATCTCTGTCTAGTCT
Source organism: Vesta saturnalis (assembly GCA_036346205.1). Taxonomy (NCBI): domain Eukaryota; kingdom Metazoa; phylum Arthropoda; class Insecta; order Coleoptera; family Lampyridae; genus Vesta; species Vesta saturnalis. The sequence continues at coordinate 868,591 of JARFJB010001404.1, forward strand.
GCTACCATATGCATTTCGAGGTTTCTGAAAACATCCAAATTCTCGCAAATTTTGGTCTAATTTTAAAAAATATCTCTGGTTTGGTTGCTGCCTCTCCGGATATTCCTCTAAATATCTATGTTCTGCTCTGACACTATTTCTATTGTAGCTATAAAATATCCTTATCATGTCTCGTTTTTCTGAATTTGAAAACATTCTAAAGAAACTTGCAAATTTTAAAGCACTAACACGAAGGATCTTGCTGTTATTACCCTTTTTACAATTAGAAAATGACATGACAAAAGCCAACTCCTGAGTTTTGTTTGATTCATGGGTATCGTGATAATGTAATATTTAGTTTTTAATTTAAGAGTATTTTAGTTCGCAGTCGATCAAACCCTGAAGTGTTATATATTGCTAAAATCAGCATAACATTCTCCATCCAACGCTATAAAAATATGTCTTAACCCCGATAAGAAAAAATAAACCTCATGATGGTTCAGAATAAACAAAACGTCGCATAATATTTTTAATACCCTATTAGTATTGTGCGTAAAAAGTTACCTTAATAATGTTTAATCGAATTTTGAAAATTCCTAATAATAAGGTAGCCAAACGCGAAAAACAAAACAAAATCCTATCTCTTATAATAAGCGAGATCCCCATGCTTGCCCTCAAATTTGGGACAGCCTGTACATACTCACAAAAAGACAGCTGAAATTATAGTAATCGATGTGGTTCAAATTGTTACTAGGTTTAGATTTAGTTAAGTATTAACTGTAGATTGTTATCCGTAAGAAGTTGAAAAATTTTATATGAATTTAATTAATTTTGAGTTAATAATTATTATACACTGTTGTTCATGTAGCAAACTGCTAAATAAATTCCTATTATTATTATTATTATATGATCAAACCCAATTTGAAGAACAATCTAAAATGTAGTGAGTGCAAATGCGTTTACAAATCCCATGTACAGTTGAGGAATCATAATTATAAAAGTGAGACGGAAGTACAACATTTTAGCACAAAAGAAGGTACGAACTAGTAAAATTAAATACTCAGATTTAATGTAGCTGCATGGACCTTAAAAATAAATGTATGGTAAATATTATAAGTTTTGCTATGAACGAATAAAGTAAATAATAATTTTTTATGGTAAATATAATTACATATTATTAATATTAAAAGAAAAGCTATACAAATATTTTAAAATTCTTATAGCCAAGGGTATAGAATCAACTTTTAGAATGTAGTAGTGCCTATGATTGTAATGTAAATAATCAGAATACTGTGAAATGCACATGCGATTTCTGCATTTACCTCTATTCATGTTTATGTTACTTAACCACACAACAACATCTTAGCTACCACAAGTTATGTGAAGTTAAAGTAAAATTGCTCATATTTTCAATCATTTGCCTTCAACAGCTGTACTACACCCCAGGTTATAGGTGCATATACATTTTATCGATGTTACACTGCAGTTCCATTTATAAATTGAGAATCTATTGTTAGTTACAGAATTCATTATTTGGAAAGAAAGTAAGGAAAGAGAAATGAAGTGTAAATATGTACAACAAAGGGGTACAACATACCAACCAAGAAGTCTCGGACATAGGCGTGCCATAGATCTGTATAAATTATACAGAGGGTATAAATAAAGCAAGGTGCATGGTATTGAAAACTCAAGGTGTAATGAAATTACCACAAGTACGTTCATCAACTTTGGATCTTGTAGAAAATTGTGGAAAATTTGTGGACACTGTATACACCTCATGTGGTCATACATGTATACCTACAACACATTAATTTAACAAAAAGTGAACAAAAATACATTACAGATAGGTATGTTATATATCCACAAGTATTTATATTAACACAATTTGATAGGAAAACTACAGCAATGAGTATTTTTTGATAGAATTTTGAACATCTGTGGGAGTGTAACTAGTGACACATCACTTAAAAGAATTCATCTTCTTTCAAAAGTATGAATTATTAAAGTATGGCAGCAAAAAAATTTGTGTGGATTCTACACACAGAACTAATTCATATCGCTTTATGTTAACAACACTTGTGGTGAATGAATTTGGAGGTGTTCCAGTGGTATTTTGATTGTCTTCTAGGGTTGGCACTAATATATCAACATATCTTTTTAATATCATTGGAAACTGTTGGTACTGAAACAGCAAAGGTATTAAATGTTATTTTCCAGGTATATCTTATTTATTACGGCTGGGATGAATTTGTCCCACATTCTTTTACTGCAGGGATATATTTGACCCAAACTTTTTTGAAAAAAAATTGGTATTTTTTTTATCTACTTTATCTACTTTATGCAGTAATATATTTATGGAGTAAGTACCAAAAATAAATTAATAACCAAAAATCATGTCGAAAGGGTTAAAGTATGTATTATATGTACATAGTGTGCGATTTACATCCATGTTCCAAGTGAATGTCTATACTTCGGCAGATAGGTTATTGCAAATTTGATTTATACAACGTGATCAATCTCAAGTGTACTGTAGTGGAATGACAAAAATTCCTAGTTGTTAATATTGTTGTGTTTTGCAGTTGGCTGCTTTGGATTTTTAGTGTGGTTTTAGTCATTTTAGTTTATGTCAGTTTATGTCTTATTATACCTTCGTTTTTCACTTTTGTATTTTCTTGAGTAATTTACAAACTGTTTATATCAAGACAAATTATATATTCTGAATTTCAAATTGTGATATCGAATTTAATCGTCATGCCCTTTTCAATCGAACACGACACATTCATTGTTGTGGCTCATTTTCGTAGCAGCTTCCAAGGTGGTAATGGGCAATGGCATTATTCATTGCAATCATGCATCGATCAATTTACTGTTGAGTACCCAAATGAAAATATTAGTTACGAAACATTTAGTCAACATCGTAATCGATTGACAGCTCGATTCATGGAAACTGGTAGTGTTTTAAAAAGTAAACGTGAAGCTTCGGCTACTGTCTTAAAAGAGGACACCTTAGCAGATATCCAAGCAAGGATGAATACAAGCCCCAATAAATCTTTGCGAAAAGTATCTGCACAAACACGTATGAAAAATTTTACCATACAAACATAATTTTACATAAATAATTTTTAGATGTATCCTATGGAAGTGTCCACACTGCAGTAAAGAAGAATTTACATTTGTACCCGTACAAGGTGTCGGTATTACAACAGTTGCGAGATAGAGATTTTCAGCTTAGAGTAAACTACTGTCAATGGTACAACAAGACGACGAACAATGATTTACTGGATGTGTCTTTTTTTTCTGATGAAGCTTGGTTTCATCTGTCCGGTTACATATATATATATATATATATATATATATATATATATATATATATATATATATATATATATATATATATATATATATATCACGCACTATAACCGTGAAACAGTTTTGGCTGCTTCCATTTTGAAGCTTTCTTAATCCTTCTTTTTGGGATGGATTAGTTCCCCTTTTTTCTCATTTTCCTTCTATAGAGTCCTGTTTGTCCTGGCGTTTTCCGCTATTTTGTTCCATTCTATCCTATTTGTGCATTTTGTTTCCAGTTCTTTATTCCCAGCTTATTTAAATCCTCTTCCACTTTTTCCAGCCATCTTATTCTGGGTCTTCCTCTTTTTCTGTTTTCTACAGGTTCCCATTCAGTTATTATTCTTATTGCTCTTCTTTGTCCGCCCTCATTATGTGACCTAACCATTTTATTCTTTGTGCTTTGATGTATGTGATGATATCTTCTCCTTTCATTTGGTTGATAATCTCAAAGTTCATTCTTGGCCTGTATTCGTTTTGTTCAGTCTTTATTGGTCCTAATATCCCTCTTAATATCCTCCTCTCGAAGATTCTAAGATCATCCTCCTCTTTCTTTGTCATTGCCCAGGTTTCCGCTGCATACACCACTACTGGTCTAATTAGTGTTTTATATATTTGTATTTTGCGTTTATACTTAAGTTTACACTATTTAACAGGTTTTATTCGTGTAATATGTTTTATATCCCACTTGTATTTTATGTTTAGTTTCTTCCTTGCTGCTGTTGTTTATGTTATTAATTTTAATGCCTAAGTATGTGAAAGTTTGCACTGTTTCAAAACTGTAATTTTAATTTGTAATGGTTCCTCACTTGCTTTGACACTGTTATTAAGTTTTAAGTATTTTGTTTTTGTTCATTAATTTTTAACCCTTTTTTGCTGTTTCTTCTTCTAGTCTCATTACCGCACTTTCTAAGATCTTCTTCGATCTACTTATTAACACCACATCGTCGGCATATGCAATGATTTGTACGCTTTTGGTATTTATTGTGCCGCTTATATCAGCTTTTCTAACTGCGCTTTCCAGGACTAAGTTAAACAGTATGGCTGATAACATGTCTCCCTGCCTAACCCTTCCTCTACCCTGAAGCTCTCAGTTGTTGTATCTTTAATTCTTACTGTTGCTGTTGTGTTTTTAGAGTCATTTCAATTAGGTTGACTAATTTTTGGTATCCTCTGCATATCATTTCCTCTGTTATACTTTCTCTTCTCACCTTATCGAAGGCTTGCTTGAAATCTATGAACAAAAGGTGTAGGGTTATGTTGTGTTCTTTTGCTTTTCCTAATATTTGTTGCATTATATGGATAGCGTCCTTCGTTGACCTCCCAGGTCTAAAACCTTGTTGATAGTCGCCAATTATATTCTCCGAATATTGCTGTAGCCTGTTTTTAATTATTTTCGATAGCACTTTATATGTAGTATTTAGTATCATTATTCCTCGGTAGTTTGTGCAGTCTTCAATATCCCCTTTCTTGTGTATTGTAAAGATAATGCCTTTTCTCCATTCTTCTGGCATAACTTCTTCTTTCCATATCTTGCATATTAGTTTATGAATTTCGTTGTGTAGGGTTTCTCCTCCATGTTTGAGTTGTTCTATTACATAAATAGCCAAAATTATCGTACGTGGTCTACACAAAATCCACATGCGTTTCGAGAAACTACCTTACACCCTATCAAGGTCGGTGTCTGGATAGCAATGTCGCGACAACGAATATTTGGACCAGTATTTTTCGATGGCAAAATTACTGCGGCAAGATACAGGGAAATACTTTTAGAACCATTTATTAATAATTTGGATGATCGTGAATTACGAAACGGGTATTTCCAGCATGACTCCGCTACCCCACATACTGCACAGGCTACAATTAATTATTTACGAGACTTCTTTGAAGATAGAATCATTAGTGTAAATCGTTGGCCACCGAATTCACCAGACTTTACACCGTTAGACTTTTTCTTTTGGTTATTTAAAAAACAAAGTGTTCAGCAGAAGATTGCATACTCTTCAAGAATTGCGAGATGCTATAACTCATGAAGTTCATAATATTGGTGCGAAATGTTACAAAATGTATTTGCGAATATGCAACGAGGGTGAACTTATGTTTACAATTTAATGGCGGTCATTTTGAACATATGCTGTAAAGCAAAGTGTGATAACTAATGTATACCTAAGGAGTTAAAAAAAATTTGTAAAAGACATTGTCACTCCATAAACATGTACTGTAAATTTTATTTAATTATAATGAAATTATAACATTTAAATACTTAAGATTCATTATTTTGTAATGATTTAATCCAGTCATTAAATAATATTTTATTTATTTTGTTGTATTTTATAGGGATGCAGTCTAATCAAACACAAAATAGTCATTATTAAAATTAAGATAATATATTATAATATGTATAAATTAATGACCTTCATACAGATTTGAAACTGATCGTAATTTTTACTCGAACCATGCTCTAGAGTAGCTAGAGCAATACAGCTTCTTACCAACCTATCAGTGGTACCAACTTAAATATTTTGATCACGTGGTATACACTTGAGATTGATCACTGTAATTTAATAATACATTGAATGTAACCAAAACTAGGAACTATTAATTTTATAATTATCTTTTTTTTTTGGTTTCACAAAACAAGTATTTAAGGTTTTTTAATAAAATTATATTACAAAAACAGAAAATAAATGCACTAACAACCTAAATAATAGTTGATTTAACCCAGTCTTGCCAACTTGTGGTATCTTTCTCGATTCATGGTATTTTCTATTAGAAATAACAATTAAAAGGAAAAAGGTATTTTACCTCATAATTGACGTACTTTGCATTGTTCTTAAAATATAAATTATCTACGTAAAAATTATACAATTGAACTGAGTTGTCAAAGTATGAGGTTAGAACTGTGTTGCCAACCTTCATTCACAATAAAGTACCACAATCATTACCAATATATATTTTTCCCACCATTAGTTTATAAAAATGCCACAAAAACTACCATGAATTTCATAATTTTTATTTTCAAAGGATATGATGTTACGCTATGCAATTGCAGATGCTCATTAGAGGCTTTAAAAGTACTACAATTTAGATTGATATTGTTTATATCAGGTTTTTTTATTTCTCATCTGTAACAATATTAAATATGTGTTCTGCTTCTGCATTTAATGAGACAGTTTTAATCAATATTCTCTTAATAATTCTAAATTAGTAAACATAAAATCATTATCAAAATTCGTTTGATATTTCTTTCCAAATGATGTGCACATCTTCATTTTCTAATACTTTAGCTTTAAATTTAGGTATAGTTATATTCAATAATCTCCATTCTATGACCAACTGAACGTGATCTCATCTGACAACTGTCAAGTTCATAGTGACAACTGGCCTACAAATTCAGTAACATTCTTTTATACTATCCAAAACAAAAACATCGAGAGTAACTAAGCTGCATACAGATCAAACTAAATACTCTAGCAAAGTACATGTCGTAGGTTCAAATTCTACTTGAGGTAAACTTTTTATTTATGTAAATAAATAAAATTAATAATTTTTAACCATAATCTATCTTTGTACTGAATTACACATGATTAGTATAAGTATAATGTAATTGTTATAATACTTAAAACTGAATGACCGATTTTTTCTGTTTGAAAATATGGTACAATAATATGCCGACAGATGTCCCATCCAGAGTATTTTTTGTGTACCATTCATTTGGGAAATACATTTATGTGAATTTTTTGGCAATTCACAGTGTGAAAAATAATTTATAAAAGTTATGTCGTGCTCTTTTATTTTAACTACAGTGGAGCAGGTAGTTAGTTTTTTATATAAATATATTGAAGTCATCTGTAATGCTTTACTGCTAAATAAAAGTTTAATAATCTATATTTGAATTGAATTAGACAAGACAAAATACCAATGTAGCCAACCTATATGTCCAACAGTATGAGAATTAACATCTAGGGTTACAAATGGAATTTACTTTTTCTCAAATTTTTTAATGTAAATACGTAAAACAGAAAAGTTATTACAAGGAACTTGTTTCTTAAGTTTTTTTTTTTTTGTAGCTTGCTTCCATTTTGATTCTTTAATAGACATATTAAGAAACGCGACGTCATCATGCCTGATGTCATTATAGCCATTAATCCACAGAACATTTTACGAAAATTTTTAGATTGGCAAAGCTTCATCCGGAATTATATCATGCATGTCACTCTTAAACAGTGGAAAACTGTGATATGACCAAATTCGCGGGCGTATTTTTGGCAATTTCACGTATTTCAGGGGGCGTACATGCAAAGACTATCTTGATTATCTTCCATTTTTGTGTTTTGCGACAGAATTTGGATTTAAAATTATGACATTACCTACCGCTACAAAAATCCCTAAATCAACCAAAGTAAATAGTTATGTTCAAAAACGGCATAAAAAGGGCAAATTACAAAAAATAGCATAAAAAACGTATTTCATAAGACCCAAAGCATTCATTCTTTAAAAAACTCGCTTGTTAAACTTGAATTTGTGCTTCAAGGCTGGTTTTATGAGCCTTGTTTTTTAATATACTATTATCAAACTTGTTCATTAAGAAACTCAAGAGAATGAATCTTATGAAATTAGTTTCTTTTATCATATTAAATGTTCAAATAAACTTCACTTAAAGAACTTTCTCGTTGGTTTTTACTTTTTTTACAATGTCATAGTTACACCTATCAGCAATTCAAACAGATTTGTTTTCAGTATGCACATGTCGTGTTGACTACTAGAATATAAGTAATAAACGACAGAATGTGTAGTTATTCAACATCAAAAGAAAAACAAATATAACACACACAATTACACTCAGTTCCAAAAAAAAGTGACGCAATTGATTTTTGACCTAACTTTAATGTCTTATATTTTCAAACCAGTAAGCATATTTGTAATATTTTTTTTTATTTATTGTAAGGTCATTCCTTTGCCTTTGGATGGCAGTAGAAAAATTTGAACCATGTTTATTTTTTAGTTTTTGACTCACCCTGTGAGTTAATCAAGCAATGGTATAGAAAGTGCCTGCACTCTAATGAAAGACGCTTCTTTTACAAGTATTTTGTTTTTTTATTCATTGATTTATCTATAAATTTGTCCTAATTACAGTATTTTTGCTGAAACCTTGATTACTACGAACTTTCTGAATTTATCAGGAAACAGTTTTCTAGTGAAATAAACTGATACGAATTTTAAAAAACATGTTTATTAAACACAAAATTATTAACTGGGATAACTGTTTAATACCATGTATTGCCTCCCCGAGTAATTCTAAGAGTTTCTATTCTATGTGGCATACTGGAAATTAGGTTTCTTATTGTTTCCATTGGAAGACGATCCCATTCTTCAAGTAATGCATCTGCCATTTATGTGAGACTTTCTGGAAGTCTCTCACGAGAATGTCTCCTTCTCCCTAATTCATCCCACAAATGATATATAGGGTTCATATTGAGGCTTCTCGCAGACCACTGTAATGTGGTAATACCCATAGCTTCTAAGTTTCACACTATTGCTGTGGTGTGTGGTTGGACATTATCTTGCATCAATATAAAATTATCGCACAGAATATGCAATATTCCCCACAGAATGAAAGATGATTTCTCTAACTACAGACCCATAGCTCTACTGTCAAATCTTGCTAAAGTATATGAGACAATTCTGTATCACAGGATCACAAATTATTTTAATCAGTATAAATCATTTACAACAAGACATAATATGTATTTAGAGAAGAGAAACACAGCCAGAGCAATCTTTGAGTGACATCAAATTCCATCAACAACAAATATCATACAGTGGAGGTATATTTGGATTTAACCAAAGAGCAATTAAATGTAAAGAGGTGCGCCATAATGCTTCAAAGGGTATACAATTTTATTTCAAGTCAGTTGGGTTGCATATCTATTTTTTGTGGAAAATTTGAACACAAAGCTTTAACCCCTTGAGACCCACTTTTTTTCCTGACATCGGAAAATTAATAAAAATTAAAACTAAATTAATTGTGATTGGGAACCTCGTAAATCGCGTAATTATTGTTGTTCCTCAATTTTTTCGAAAAAAAAAAAATGTGTAGGATTATGCACAAAACTTTTCCTAAAAATTAAAATTACATAATGAAATAAACTTTTTTAAACTTGATTTTGTAGGTTGTCGCCTCTCAGGAGAACGTTCAAAATAATTTTACTATATTTAAACATATTAAACGAAGTACATAATCAAACTAAAAATATCATCTGAGAAAGCCCAGTAAAAACTATTTTTTAGATTTAGGTCCTATGGTATGCAATAAAACAATTCCTTCCTTTTTTTATACACAAATGTACATTACATTTGTCGCAATAAAAATGAGTTTTTTTATTACATTAACCCTTTTTGGCAGTGTTCACCTTCTTTACTGCCATCAAGGTGTGGAAGATGGTCCACAGAATCATGTTGAACTTCTCACCTCCTCGTTATGTTTCACAATTTTTTTTTCTTGATGTTTCAGCTGAGCGACTCTGTCTTCCTCGTTCCCCACCTACTGTTTTACCAACCCTAACCAAGCATTCAGCTAACCTTAATCGGAAATCCAAAAGACCCAGCTGTGACTTTTTTGGAATACCTAGCCGTTTATATATATATATATATATATATATATATATATATATATATATATATATATATACAGTATGTCCCCGGATCGAGTTTAAAAGAGGGAAAATTCTCTTATTTTTGATTTCTCAGAAAATTTCATTCTTGATGATTTGCCCTGCTTGTTTTCAAACCCCCAAAACACAAATTACTTTCTATTTTACTCGTACGGTTCTCGAGATAATATTATTTCTCTTGAAAAATTGGACTTAATGTTTTTCCTAATTTTTAGAAGTAACTTTAGTAGGCGGGTTTTATTGAAAAACACCACTGACAGAAATTGTCAAATGTAATAATTCTGTTGAACTGCAAATTAATTCATGCTAATTTGAATTGTATGCTATAATGTTGACTTTACAACAAAGAATTTATCTAATTCAATGTTATGGAACTGGTGAAGAGTGCTACCGAGTTGTTATCAGAAAATTCAACCAAAAATACCCGGAGGTTGCCATTTCGAATGCCGGAGCAAAAAACTTGGTAACTAAATTCCTTCAAACAGGCTCGGTTTTAAACCTAAAGAAGCCAAAGAAGTTGTTTGATGAAGAAGATGCTACTACTGTTCTCGCCGTTGATTCCGCAACAGAAGTTCCAAGGTTGTCTCTAAGAAGGAGGGCACTACGAATTAGGATAGGTAAATCTCATTTACAAAGAATCTTCAAGGAGAACAAAATTTTACCATTTAAGCCGCAATTTGGGCAAACTTTAGAGAACGGTGATGAAGCCAAACGTCTGGATTTTTGTTTGGAAATGGGCAATAAAGTTTTGGAAGATTCAAATTTTCATAAACGAATAATGTTCTCCGACGAATCGACCTTTTCAACTAACGGAGTCGTTCCTCCCAACATTGTCGTTACTGGAGTAGGACGAATCCAAACTTCCGAATTGCTAGTCGCAAACAATGTTTGAAAAAAGTTAATGTGTGGTGTGCGGTTTCGTACCATGGCCTATATTTTTTTGATCAAAATTTAAACCGTTATTCATGTTTGGAAATGTTGCAAAATTTTTTAACTGATAAAAAACTGGATGAATTGCCATTGAACTACCAAATTGAAATGTTCTTCCAGCACGATGGGTGCCCTGCTCATTATGCCGGTACTGTTCGCCAGTGGCTCAATACAGAGTTCCATGATAACTGGATAGGAAGAGATGGTCCCATTTTTTGGCCGCCGAGAAGTCCTGATCTCACAATAATGGACTTTTATCTGTGGGGTCCTTTAAAACAAATTGTGTACAGTAAGCCATTAGACAATGATGAAGAGCAATTGAAAAATAGGATACGGAATGCTGTCCAGTACCTTTCAATCGAAGAAATAAGGGAGCAGTTTCAATGAATTCAGAGCTCGCATTGAAATCTGTGTGGAAAAAGGAGGAGCATTATTCGAATAGAAAATTAATAGTTCAGTTTTTTGGGAATTTCATTTCATTTTACCATCAATTGTTAAATTTATTAATTAAAACTTGTGAGACCAATTTGATTTTTCCTTTGAAACAAATCAATTTACTTCAAAAAATTACGAAAAGCTCAAATTTTTCAAGAAAAATAATATCTCGAGAACCGTTTGAGTTAAATAGCAAGTAATTTGTGTTTCGGGGGTTTGAAAACAAGCAGGGCAAATCAGCAAGAATGAAATTTTTGAGAAATCAAAATAAGAGAATTTTCCCCCTCTTTTAAAGTCGATCCGGGGACATACTGTATGTGTATATATATATATATATATATATATATATATATATATATATATATAATCTCCTCTATAGTCCGATTATTTGATCAACTCCGCCTATTGAATGGTTGTACAGTTTCACAATTTCAGGTCTTCGTACATCAACATATTTCTTTTGGGATTTGTCCCACCTAGAGACCACATCTTCATTTCCAGCACTTATAAAATTTGAGGCCAGGATCACAGAACGGTTATCTAACCACTTCACTAATACATCTTCTTTACTTATGACTTCATCGTATGAACCTCTACCTTGTTCTTTCAACCTCTTGTCATCTTGTAACGGAGGTTTACCGAATCTATTTACTTTTACAGTGCCTACTGCGTATATTTTTTTCACTTTTAGAATTTGTAGAAGTGGATAAGACGAAAAGTAATTGCCATAGAATAACTTGTGACCTTCACCTTGGATTCTTTCACAAAGATGAAGAACAGTTGCTGCACCAAGACCAAATGACTTTACATTATCAGCATCTAATCCTTGGTAAATTAGGAAATCATATGCCATACCAGACCTTCCACATAAAATAAACATTTTTACACCCAAAGGCGTGGATTTACCTTTCACGTAATGTTTGATGGAAAGATTCCCTCGAAACGGCACAATCTGTTCGTCGATGCACAGATTTTCTTCCAACTTCAGTTCTAAACATAGATTTCTTGATAGTGTCATATAAAGGTGTCACTTTATGTAATTTGTCATTGCAGGTTTGAGGGATCTCTAAATTATTTACACAGTGTAAATTAGTGCCTAGCTGGAAAAATCTGTCCCTGCTCATTGCATCTCGAAATAGATTTATGTATAAAGATTTGTCCCAAAACAATCTAACTTTTGGAAATTTGTAACATCCTACTGCAATGTGCAGTCCAAAAAGCTTTTATTTCGTAACAATCAGTTGGCTTGAACTGAATATTTTTCTGATGGGCGTAAATATTTGTAAAGTCTGCCATTTTCTTGAAATGTGTCACATATATTTTTGAAAATAAGATAATGGACTCAAAGGTTCATCGATTTCTGTCTCATTTTCATCAATTTGATCATTCCACATAGGGTTTGGATATACAAAATTTCGTTTGCACCATTTGATGGATTCTTTTAGAGTAGCTGTATCACGAAAATTTGACTTAGGAGGCCCAGATAACACAGATAAAGGAAGATCGTCTTCATCGCCCCAATGCTCCTCGAAATTTTCATCGGCATTTAGACCCATTTTTCAACTAATCATAATGAAATCTCATTTGGATTCACAAATAAAAGGCAATAAAACCAAATAACCTGGGGTGGTCCTAGACAACAAACTGAAGTAGAAAGCCCACATTGATTTTCTTGCTCCCATGATAAGCAAATCAATATATCTACTAAGAACCCTATGCATATATTCTGGGTGTGAAACAGCACTTCGGCCTACTATTGGTATGTATATTCAATTTTGAAATATTTCTGGGGAAATTCGACAAAAGCAAAGAGTCATGTACAAGACATTAAAACTCACGGATTACTTACTCCAACCAGCATAAACACATATACTAGAATGTGTCCTATTCCTAGGAAAGTATTATACATGTTTTACAGAATATGAGCATCAACATCATCACAATACGAGTTATAAGGATCATTTATGTCCACCGCAAACTAAGTTAAATGTTATCCAGGAAAACAATACCGCAATAATTTCAGTGTGTAATAATTTAGCAGTGACTCCAACTTCCTACTATACAGCTGAAGAGTAAACTAAACAATTTTATTTGTGAAAATCCCTTTTATTCTATAAAAGAATATTTCCAAAATAATATAAAATAACGTATTAAGTTCGTTTGTCGTAATAGTATGAATTTTTCCTTTTCATTGTCATATTGTTTTGTATCTGCAAGGTGTCCCTTTAGTGTGTAAAAGTCCCATATCTCCGTTTGTAGACTAGGTATCAAAAAATTGTTTATAGCAAAATTATAGCCAGCTACGAGCTTCACATTTGAAAATGAATAAGGAATATACAGGGTGCTTTATAACAACGTGGTCAACCAAAGTTTTTTTTAAGAAACACCCTGTATATTATTATTAATTTGAATTGAACTTACATCACCCATCATGCCAATATAAGGTTTTGATATGTTATACTGGGTATTTTAAAAGTTATGACCAATTTTGGATAAAAAACATTATTTCAACGCCATGTACAAAAAAAGTTGATTTTTGATATATCTCCAAAACAAAAAAAGGTATTTTTCTCATTCTCTGTATATTAAATAGAGATATAAAGTACATTGGTTTTTGCTTATTAATACGTTTTTATTATGTACAGTGCATCCCATTTTGGTTAAGACAGCCAGATATCTCGGTTGTTGTTGAAGATAGAACCTTGCGGTTTCCGCGGTCCTGTGCCACTTTTTTGTGAAACTCAAGATGGCCTGAACGGATTTTGCCTAACTTCTTTCCTTTATAAATTACAGGGTGTTTTTGAAAATCCCCTCCATATCTAAGAAGTTTCTCATCGATAATGTCAAATTGAAAACTTGTCCCATAGAGAATTTTACGTTGAATCCAGGGGCGCACTTAATTTTTTTTTTCAGGGTATGGTGATGGAGATAACACTCAAACTTATGATTTTTTCAATGGAACACCCTGTATTTTATTATCTCATTAAATTACTTTTTTTTTTCCTTCGAAATGATATATAATACATAAACATGAAGTTTTCAAAAATGCTCCAAAATTACTAAAACATTGAATTTTAATAGAGTACCATGGATTTCAAAGTTTTACTACAGGGATTATTATTTGTGATTTTTTTACAGTAGGTCATGGATGCTACAAACACTGTTGTTGACTTTTGGAGCATTGTTTTATCAAGTGACTGTGGAAAATCAACACATCTGCTGTCATGATGATAAATTTTGATGCGTTTTATTGTGTTTGTGTTTGGCGATTTTGTTAATTTCTGTAATTTTATAATGGCTGAAAGATTTTTACAGAACAACGAAAAGTATGATATCATACAATGTTTCAATCAATGCCATGAAAATGTTGATGAAGCATTAGAATTATATTTAAACAGGTAAACTAGTAACTTACAATAAGACATTATATGACATACTGTTTTTAAAACGTTAGATATCCAGAAAGGCGTCAACCTACTCGAGCAACGATATTTTGACTAAAGAATAATCTACTAAATTATGGTGCGTATTCTAAACCCCGACCCAAGACGTATAACAAGGAAAATAATGAAGTGGATGAAATAAATGTGTTAGCCAGCGTCCATGTCTCTCCTCAGACTTCTTGTACGAAGTTAGAAAATGACACTGGCGTTCCCTGATCACGGGTACAAAGGATTTTAAAAAAACACAAATTGAAACCCTACAAAGTGAATATTGTCCAGCATTTATACCCTGGTGATGCAGCAAGGCGTGTGAATTTCTGTAATTGGTTTTTGAACCAAACTCGAAGGGACAATAATTTTGCGAGTAAAGTCATATGGTCAGACAAAGCCCATATAAGCAGCGCCGGTTTATTTAACAGGCAAAATACAAGGCACTGGTATGATGAAAACCAACACCTAATTTTTGAGCAACAACAACAGGGTCGAATTGGTTTTAATGTAGCCTGTTTCTTATTGGGGACATCAATAAAATACCGCATTTTTGAAGGAGCTCTCAACGCAAATAGGTACTTGGCAATTTTAGAAGAAGTAATACCAGAATTCCTGGAGAATGTTCCCCTCGCCTATCTTAATGCCATTTACTTCCAACAAGACGGTGCCCCTGCCCACAATTCGAGGTTGATTGTGCCGTTTTTAGAAGAAACTTTCCAGGACCATTGGATTGGAACAAATGGACCCATTAGATGGCCTGCAAGGTCACCCTCACCCGATTTGTCAGTGTTCGACTTTTTTTTGTGGGGTTTTTTGAAAAATAAAATATACGTTAAGAGGCACAATAATATTGAGGAACTTCGTGCAACAACAGAGGCAGTTTTCCAGAATTAAAAAATCGTCCTTTCATAATTTTAAATGCATTAAGACGTATTAAGAAATTGTGTCAATTGTGTGTTAGAGGAAATGGACATCAATTTGAACAATTCAATGAATAAGTTACCGAATAATTTCGAAATGAAATAGTATGAGTAAATATTTAATTAGTTGCTTATTCTACATTATGAACTTTTTATTACTATTTATTTGTTGCTATTAGTTACCTACGTTTTGTGTTTTGTTAGTGAATTAGTGTTAGTATTGTTCTGGTTCCTTTCATGGAAAACTCACAAGTAGTATTTCTTCAATTTGAACTTTTTTTGTATGAAAAATCCATAGCCTACTATTAAAAATCAATGTTTTAGTGATTTTGGAGCATTTTTGAAGAATTATTGTTTATATATTATATATCATTTTGAAGGAAAAAAATAAGGAATTTAATGAGGTGATAAAATACAGGGTGTTCCATTGAAAAATCATAAGTTTGAGTTGTATCTCCAAAACCATGCCCCGAAAAAAAAAACAGAGTGCGCCACTGAATTCTACATAAAATTCTCTATGGGATAAGTTTTCAATTTGACATTATCGCTGAGAAACTTCGTAGATATGGAGGGGGTCCAAAACGTGTGAATTTTCAAAAACGCCCTGTAACTTATGAACGAAAGAAGTTAGGAAAAATTCGTTCAAGACATCTTGAGTTTCACAAAAAAGTGGCACAGGACCGCGAAAACCACAAGGTTCTATCTTCAACAATAACCGAGATACTTGGCTGTCTCAACCAAAATGGGATGCACTGTACAGCCCAAGATAATAAAAAAAATGACTTTTAGCATTCAGGATTTCTTATTATGAAGTACATTCATACAAAAAATTATTTTTGTAATTATTGATTGATTTGTATACATGTTAAGACAGAACACGCTTATAAAATTTTCTTCACGATTTTAAATGGACCACCTTATATTTCATATGGTGTTTGAGTAGACCTTTATTAACTCATTCATTTTTGTTAACCATTCCCTATAGTTATCGCTTTCCGTTTTTTAGATTTTTTCAATTTAAAGAAAAAATACTCACTTTCTTATTCTTTTAATAATTTCAATGTAAACAGTAATTTAAATAATTACACTGCTTGTGTTCTAATGTGTGGATCTTCTGTAACACTTAATAGTACATTAAATTCATTCTGTTCACTTAAGATTCGTTTTTCTCTTTCATGTTTTTCATACGCTACACTACCTGTAAGTTTAAATCTTTCCAACAAATTTTCCAATGTTATACCTTATATTGGCGTAATGGATAATGTAAGTGCGATTCAAATTCATAATAATACACAGGTTGTTACATTTAAAAAAACAACTTTGGTTGACCACAGTATTATAAAGAACCCTGTATATTCCTTATTAATTTTAAAATGTGAAGCTCATAGCTGGCTACAATTTTGCTATAAACAATTTTTTGATATCTAGTCTACAAACGGAGATATGGGACTTTTACACATGGGACACCCTGTATGTACATACATTATGGAACAAATAAATTATTATTATTATTACTATTATTCCTCCAACACCATGAATTTGGCGAAGATCTTGCTGAACATTTACCGTGGTATTTGATGGATTCTGTAAAATCTGCAATGACAAGAAGCGATCATCTCTTGGCTCACCGACGGCCAGAATCCACCGTCCGAGCAGTTCTTTCTGTTTGTTCATACTTGAGGATCGCTTTACGAGCAGTTGCTCCATGGACTCCCACTACAGGAGCGAAGTAACGTTTCTTGCGCCCATCGTATACTAAAGCATTTAATCTTGCCACATGTTCAAAATTTATTTAAAGCATTTTATATAATTTTAGTCACTAGAACGTTTTTTTATTAATTAATTAATGACCCAACGACAAAGAGTCAAATATGGAGACATACAACAAATTGATTGCTATGGCAATAGCAATTGTTTGCCAAAGGCAATGTGACCCTACAATGAAATAAATTTGTGGGATAAATTTAAGGTTTCAGCAGTAATTCGGACAAATTTAGAGATAATAAAAATGCAGTGCGTCACTTTTTTTGGAACTGAGTGTATGACCTCATTTAAATGTTTGATTCCATTAAGTTAAAAAGACAAATTCCTCCTTTAGAAATAAAGAAAACTATACTTACAATTTTAGGTTTAAAAGGTGGACGTACACGTCGCTGCTCTAAAGCAACCCAGTCTATATCTCTAAAGAAAGTATGTGAACGGATCGCAGCTTCTAGGCCATGAGCAGGCACACATCCCAGTCGTTTACTGGGATTTTTTGTCATAAAGCCTTTAAGAATACTAACAGCATCTTTACTAAGCCAAACTGGATATAAAACATCATCATGCAAAATAGATTCAAATAAATCATCTTCATTATCTGCCTCAAAAGGTGGCTGTCCTGCCATCATTTCATACATCAATACACCTAAAGCCCACCAATCAACGCTCGCGCCATATTCCAGTTCTTGCAGTATTTCTGGTGCTATGTAATCAGGTGTGCCGCAAAATGTAGTAGTTGTTATTCCATCTAAAATACCTTCCTTACACATACCAAAATCCGCTAGTTTGCAATGACCTTCAGCATCTAATAAAATGTTATCCAATTTTAAGTCACGATACACAACACCATGTCTATGTAGGAATTGCAAAGCTAAGGTTACTTCAGCTGCGTAAAACCGTGCTCTAGGTTCATCAAATTTTCGTGCTCGTTGAATTTGGAACATCAAGTCGCCACCATTTACGTATTCCATTACAAAAAATAGTCTTTCCTTAGTTTGAAAACAGGAATGCAATGCAGTAAGGAACGGATGCTTTGCAGCTAAAGCTAATATTCGCTTTTCAGTCATGGTACAATCTACATCGTCATCTTGAATAATAACATCTTTTTTCAAAACTTTAATAGCGTACACTTCTTCTGTATCCTTTTTTTCTGCTAACATTACTTTACCAAAACTACCTTTTCCCAAAACCTTTACAAAATGAAAATCATCTAAACTGATTTTCAAGCTACCGGTACTGGAACGATCTGATTCAGCTATACAAAAATGTAATTTAAAATATTCTTTATAAGTTTTAATATTTACCTGAATCACTTGATAATTCGTTTTGCATTTTCTCTTCCATAAGCTTTGCTAATTTTTCTTCAACACCTTCTAAATCATCTGCGCCACCACTTGTATCAGTACTTCCATCCGATGGACCATTATTACTACCAGGTCCAGAAACATACTTACTACGGCGTGGGGTTTGTTTATCAGGCGAGACACCTACAACATATATTGTTATAATACAGTGAAACAAATTTACACTAAACAAATACCTATTGCCGAAAGTATGTCTGCCATTTGTTTGGTATTAATTCCACAATTATTTGCAACATTCTTCTGACAACGTTTATGTACATTTAGAGAACATACTTCACATTGAAGACCTTGTTTAATTAAACCATATAGGAGTGAACCACAATGATCACAGAATGTGAAACGTTTATAGTTATGAACTACAAAACGATGTGGAATGTTCACATTAAACCTTGTGCTTTGTGAACTAGTCTGTAAAACAAATAAATCAATTTAAATCAAACTTTTTACACACCACACATTTGAAATTTTACAATATCTGACTCAGTAAAAATAGATTGAATAACCTAACTTGTAGGGTTAATTACTTTTACCAGATAAGCTTAAATTCAATTTAGATTCTGTTTAACATATGGCATTTAGGATAAAGAATGCTTTTCATTTTGACTAGGGACTTAACAAAACCCAGTCAATTGTTGAACGATAGCAAGTATTGCAGTTCTATATTGTACTTTACTCACCTCATCTTTCATTCCTGGACATTTCGTAACCACTAATAGATGGCATCGTTTGTGTACTACACAGGTGCATACTGTTGATAAAATAATTAATTAATACTATATTTACAATAAAGTTTTCAATGTAATTGTTAAAAAGGCTGACTATATACATTATTAATAAAAATAATTTAGTTATTCACACATTGTAACATACTTTAAAACTATTATAGGTGCACATCTTAAAAGTAGCTATTAATCATAGCTATAACTTAAAATTATAAAGTAACACTGTAGTTAAATGGACACGATTTACTACAATATCATGTGAATATCTGTTAAAATAAAATGGATCATAACTCAGAACATTACATTGGTTGACGTTTATATTTCAATGTTAGATATTTTACACATTATTTGAAAAGTTGGGTAGCTTAGATTATTTGTTTGATCCATTTGCTATGTTAAAACTATATCAACTATAAAAAATGTATTCTAATATTAGAAACAGAAGAATATCTAGAGGGCAAGGCTCTGTTAAAATGAAAACAATGTTTATATGTGTTGTACAATTGTAATATATGAGCAAATAGATCCTTGGGAGAATGGTGGATCTTCGGACAATAACAATCTTCGAAAGACAGATATTTTAGCAATCAAAAACTGTTACCCAGAATTATAAGACGTATTTTTTGAAAACGTAAAGTAGCAAGCATTGAACGAAGAGAAATTAAAAAGAATTGTTGGTCAGCATGAATAGCATTCATGCTTTTGTTTTCCAGCTTCCAAGACAATTTTTCGAAAAGAAATATGAAGTCGGTTTTTCAGGACATATTGCGACTGGACAGGTGGAAATAATTAATTTGAAGCTCATCTGTAAGAATGTACATGTATAACAGGAGCAACATTTTGTTTTATCTGTTCTAAGAACATGGTTGTGTTCTTTACTTAGATGCCATTTTAGATAACAGTTGAAAATCGATCTTTATGTAAATTAATTACGATAGAACACGGTTACATGTCCATAAAGTCAACAGAACATAAATGGCACTAATTTCCAAATTGCTCGCATATGTTAGTCCTTCGTTTGTGTTTGTTAATGCTTCAATAATTTTTGGCAAAACTAAACACCTTCTAAATATTACCATTTTGGAGTGTTCTGCTAACTTCTTAACTTCACAGCTTGTTGAAGGTAGAAACGTCAAAACTGGGTTTATCAGTTAGTGCTTCATTTGTGTTATTTGTGTTCGTTATTGCTTCAATAGATCTGTTGGGGAAACCAAAGGATTTAAAAATAGAACCATTTGGAGGCAAACTTCGCATCTTCTGGAGGACACACGTCAAACTGGGATTATCGGTTAAAACTTCGTTTGTGCTTGTTAGCACAAGTAAATTTTGGGAGTGTTCTTGCTAACGTGCTTCGATAATTTTTTTGGAAAAACCAAAGACTTGAAATAAAAACATTTTGAGATGTTTTGCTAACTTCGCATCTTGTGAAAGACACAAACGTCAAATTGGGATTATCGGTTAGTACTGCGATTGTGCTTGTTAGGGCTTCAATAAATTTCTTGGCAAAACCAAACACCTTCTAAATAAACATTTCCATTCTGTGGGTGTTCTGCTAACTTCACATGTTGTTAAAAAGTTAGTACCTCATTTAAGCTCAGATAAATGCTTTGGCAAAACCAAAGACTTGAAATAGAAACATTTTGAGGTATTGTGCTAACTTCACACCTTGTACAAGACACAAACGTTAAACTGGGATTATCGGTTAGTACTACGTTTGAACTCGTTAGTGCTTCGATCGGCTTTTTCGAAAAGGAACCATTTTCAGGTATTGTTGAAGGCACAAATGTCGAAAATGGGTTTATCAGTATGTGCTTGTTAGTGCTTCAACCAACTTCAATAAAGTGTATATTTGCGTTCAGGCAGAATTAATACACCCTACATGTATTTAAAATAATAATTAAGACAATTTATAGTTAAGGAAGCAATTAAACCTGTAGTACATCTCTTTTTAATTAACTGGGTTGATCATATTCCTTATTTATTATTATTAAATTCCCATTGTTATATCTATGCCTTTTAAAATTTTTCTCTAATTGTGTAACATTATCTTCATTGATTATTCAGATTTCGAGTAATATAACTTCGACACGAATTGTTCTGTTTATATTTTATTTATTAGCTCACATACCTTGGAGAAACAATGTGTGAAATTGGTAGAGCACCTCAAAGTGGTACTATTTCGAAAGCCTTCGATTTTGTCAAAAAAATTATTGAAACACTAACGTGTACCGACGACGCTAACCAATAAATCCAGTTTGGACGTTTTGTGTTTTCAACAGGATGATAATTTGGCAGAACACCTCAAAATGGTTCTATTTTGAAAGTGTTTGGTTTTGTAAAAAACGTGTCAAGTTTGGAAGAACGCCTCATGATGGTTCTATTCCAGAATCCCTTGGTTTGGCCATCAAGAATATTGAAGCACTAATGAGCACAAACGCAGCACTAACCGATATACCCAGTTTGGACATTTGCGCTTCAGAAAGGTGTGAAGTTGACAGAACACCTAAAAATGATTAAATTTAGAAGGTGCTTGGTTTTCCAGAAAATTGATTGAAGTACTAACCAGCCCAAACCAGGCACTAGTATATGCGGGCAATTTGAACATGTGTTGTTTATATTCTGCTTCACGGACCCATGGTTACGTACAGTAAAAATTAGTCGAGTGTATTTTATTATTTAGGTTTTAAAAACAATTTCTTGTTTTATGGTATCAAAATTTAAATAAGCTTATAGTAAGCTCTAAATAACTATAGCTTATCCAGATGTTTAGGCGGGAGAACGTAGACAAACGGACGCACTTACGGATCAACGGACATACCTATATACAGGGTTTTCATTAATGTTCAAGTCCCACGTGACCAACATTTTTTCTAATTACGATTAACCTGGTGAAAAAAAAGTAACTAACAAATTGCGCCAAATGTCAACATAATCGTTCTTTAATTGTGTATGACTGATTAGTTTTAGTTTTGAATTATTGTATTACTAGTTTGAATATTTTCTGTTGAGTTAATAGTTATTAAACAATAGTTGTATTGTCACAACTCTAAAACCACGTGACGATTTCACTATAAGTTAAAAATATTTTTTGGTTACATTTATTCATGTTGGATTTTGTTGTAGAATTTAAGCTGTTTAGAAATGGTATTTACAAAGGAGCGAGGCGTTTTTATTTTAATGGCATATGTTCTGAACGGACATTTTGAGCACCTTTTATAAAAATAGTTATATTATGCATCAGTCAATTTGCAAGGCTTGTTTAACCGGTTCGTCAATTCTATTTTGATTTATGTTAAGCCCTAAATTTAACCTTTGAATGTTTGAATGTTCCTACAAAAATTAATTTTACTTTTTTGAGCAAATAAAGAGTAAGTGCAAGAAATTGACAGACTTTTATATTTCTAGAAGTTTAGGAATTTTTTTTAATTATTAATATTTGTGCCCAACATCCGCAGACAGGTGGTATTTGGACATTTGTGAAAACACTGTATTTATAACTAAGAAGATTTTGCAAATGTGATGGTGGATTGCGCATTCAAGCTGGCGGAGTATTATGAATAGATGGATTATAGCAATTGTAGGATTGCACAGTTGCAGTGTATAACTGGGATAGAGAATAACAGCTGACTCCTCGAGATTTATTTGAGTATTTGTTGAATTTCATTAGCGATCACAATTTATGACTTCAGAACCAATTTCCTAAACAAACACATTATCCAAACTAAACATTTCATCTTGGTGGCCTTTAACCGTAACAGTTGAAGCATCTAGACTTGTATCATATGTGACTACATAAGTCAACCATACCTCTGATCACATAGAAAAAAAATTCTGATGTCCTTCTAAATTAGTGCTGAATTGAAACATACCACCTTTGACTGCCTTAACTTACAATTATCAGATAAAAAACCCTGAACGATTACCATCTTCACAAAATATACAATCGACCACCAAAGCTCGTTTCAAATATCTATAAAATTGCTTAAATACTTATATTAATGCACCTATGTTAACTACATTCTACTTTATTGCACATGCAGTTATCCTTGATTGTTTTTACTCTTAAAATGTGCAAACCTATTAAATTGAATATCTAACAAAACTCAATTATTGAATAGTGTTGTTAAATAATGAGCAAATGAGTTAATGTAATTTTGCAAAGAACCAAAACCAACTTTTAAAATAAAATTATCTATATAAATATAAGTTAATTACAAAAGGGTGTTAAGGAAGCATTGAAAACATTACAACTATATACATTATTTATATTTTCATTTATTTTTGTGCAAAAATATTTTGAAAAATATCTGAGTATTTTTGTACATGAAAAAAAGTGTATAAAATAAAATAAAAGGCAAAACTTACAAATAAATTAAAAAGCAAGATTCAGCCATGCCACTGGTGCTGCAAAATTAAAATTAAGACATTAATAAGATAATAAAGATACACATGCAAATAAAAAAAAATATGATTAGTATTATTTAATATTATCATGCTATACAATTAAGCAGTTGTTATTTGCAATGTTAAAAAACACTAAAGCAGCTATGCTATGTACATTAAATATATTTTGCAAGAAAACTGGACAAAACAAATAAGCTATTTAGAATATGAAATAAAAGAATACAATATATAAGCATCGTTATGGTGCTCACATTGTATTATGGTTCCACTGTATAAACAAAACTTCAATTGAAATTTCCTCAAATACAACTAGAACGAATTATTCACATATACTTATATCATGAGCACTTCAAACGTGAACTTAGAAGCGCCACCAAACCTTAGTTTAATTAACTAGTTGTTTGTAGCGATATAGAGAAGCGTAGATTAGATATAGTTTGTAAAATGAATATCTTTCGATTTCGGATTAGCGCTTACATTTATACTACTCGTCGGACTGAATACACGGTGTCTCAACGAGACCGCTCATTAGAAGTTTATGGCGTTGTGGCCAAAATAAAAACTTGAAACTTTAGAATCAGGTATAATTGATTGCATTCTCTTCAACTAAAATATTTTCAGACTTCTAGCGCTTCCGGTGATACCAAAAGTCGCCATCCACTTTGTTATTTTCAATGAAACCCTATAAATTTTGGCACTTTTGGATCTTTTTTATTGAAACTATACCAAGCCCATCTCTTATGATTTTTGAGATAAAATTATTTTCCGAAATCTTGACAACTGGTTGACGTTTACAAAATGAACTGTAACTCCTATTTGGATTGAGATAAGAAGTTAAAATCTAATTAAGTTTGTAGGTAAAAGACGCCTTTATCGTATTCATCTTTTGAAATTGAAATCTTTGCCTGAGAATACTGCCTAAATTTATACTTTTAAGCCAGGTTTAAAATGTAAAAGAATCAATTTTTCTAAACGGAATAACTTATTTTTTTGTTACCTAATTGAATTGTCGATAAGTTTTGCTACAAAGTGATATGACATGTTATACCTAAATCAAACTGTTCTAGAATTATTTCCAAAAAACGGAAAATTTTAATTCCTTAGCCATTATTTCGAGAATGCTATGAATGGTTGCTTGGGATACGAGAAATAATTTTTCAAATGTCAAGTTATTAATGTTTGTGACTTAGTACTCTTAAATGCCTTAATATTATTGCTCAAATAATGTTTATACAAATGAAGAAATTCTTAATTTATTTTTTATACACGGGAGATGCTACAAGATTTTTAGTAGAACTTGCACAATATTAAACGAAAACTATTCACATTTACTTCAAATGACAAAAAATGGATGTGAAAAACTAGAAACAAATTATAATAAATGTTCGAAATGGGCGGCCGTTCGCATTCAAGCGCACAAAATTTGCTTCTATTGTGCTAAATTTACTTTTGTCATCGGAGATAAATATGGATAGTTTTAGTTAAATATTGTGCAAGTTCTACTAAGAATCTTGTCACATTTTCCATGCATAAAAAATGAATTAAGAATTACTTGATTTGTATAAAGATTACTTTCGTCATTGTTATCCATTTTTACTCTTTTAGCAATAATATTAAGGCATTTAAGGGATAAGTACTAAACCACAAACATTAAAAACTTCACGTTTGAACAATTATTTCTCGTATCCACAGAAACCATTCATATCATTCATTTTCAGTTTGATGTAGGTATAACAATCTGTAATATCACTTTGTAGCAAATCTTATCTCCAATTCGATTATGTAACAAAAAATAGGGTATTCCATTTAAAAAAATTAATTTTTTACATTTTTGACTCTGGCTAAAAAATATAAATTTAGGAATTATTCTCAGGCAAAGATTTTTAGTTTAAATAATGCATACGATAAAGGCATCTTTAAACTACCAACTTAATTGAATTTTAACTTTTATCTCAATCCGAATAGGAGTTACGGTCAGTCCATTTTGTAAACATCAATCAGATGTCGAGATTTCGGAAAATTATTTTTATCTCAAAAACCGTAATTGACAGGCATGGTATAGTTTCAATCTAAAAATGTAAAAATACAAGGTGGCCCGGAAAGGTCTTCACAACGCTCTTCCACAAGTACAGCTCAAAATTAAGTCGATTTAACTAAACTTACCTTATTCCAAAAGTTTATAATAACCGAGCTAGGGAGTCAAACGAATAAATAAATTACATTTTCTTTAATATCTCTCGATTAATTCAATCTAATTTCACGAAATTTGGTATATATAATTCTTGGGATGAGAAATTTAAATTTTTCAACGATTTTGTATCTCCTACAAGGCGTCATAAGCGACGATAATGAGACCTTAAAACCATTATAACTTTTGTATGCCACAATGTATGTCATTTTAGGCTTGATAAATCTTTTTCCCTATCTTTTCTAGTTAACAAAGGTATACTTGATTGAAGTCGCTAGAAGCAAGATATTACAAGATATTGTAATATTTTTTGAAGACCTTGGCAAACGTAAAGGATTATTTCTTTGTTTTTATGGTTTTACTTCCTTGTTTTTAACGATAACAAAAAGATAAAATCAATTTTAACAAAAAATTAAACTGAAAACTTAAATGCAAATACAAAAATATGTCATCAAACTGTTTGAAATGCCAGCCGTTTTCACGTATTTAAAGATTTACACGACGCATAAAATAAAAATTAACCCTTTCATAATTTCTTCATTATCTCGAAGATTATTTGCTGCATCCTGAATACTCAATATACCAATGTAGAATATACCGATATATTATTGATTTTGGATATTGTCAAAGAAATACCGAGAGTGTGTCAGAGTTCACAATGCGTTAAACAAGGAATAAAGATTGCAATACCTTGTAATACCTTTCGACTCTGACAATTTACTCGCGTCATCAGCTTCAGATGCGTTTTCTTGGACTGTATACGTTTCTTAACTAGAAAACATAAGGAAAAAGATTTATCAAGCCCAAAATAACATGCACCGTGCCACAAAAAAGTTATACTGATTTTAAGGTCGTTAACAAATTTGAATTTCGCATCCCAAAAAAATCCCTGTATACAAAATTTCGTGAAATTGGCTGGAATTAGTCAAAATATATTAAAGAAAATGTGATTTATTTATTCAACCTTGACACCCTGTAGCTCGGTTATTCTCAACTTTTGGACTAAGGTAAGTTTAGTTAAATCGACTTATTTTGAGGTGTACTCTGTGTGGAACAGCGTTGTAAAGATCTTTCTGGGACACCCTGTATATAGGGTGTTCCATTGAAAATAACGAAGTAGATGACGCCTTCCGGTATAACCGGAAGCGCTAGAAGTCTGAAAATATTTTAGTTGAAGAGAACGCATTCAAGTGTACAGTTTCTAAATTTTCAAGTTTTTAATTTGGCCACAACCCCATAAACATCTAATGAACGGTCCCGCTTTAACTATTTTACGCTACCGCCGGCAGTCTCTACGTTCTACCTCAAATGGCAAGTGTTAGAATGAGAAAGGTATATAGTCTGATGAATATTGTAAATATAAACGCTAATCCGTAACTGAAAGTTATTCATTTTATGAACTATAAAACCTAATTTGCGCCTTCTCGCATTATAACCTCATTATTTGATATCAATTATACTCAAGCTTAACTTATTTCTGCTTCCTTCAAAAGTATTTTTACAATAACGTTTTAGACCTTTTCATTAAGAACACTAACCAATTAGATACCAATAAACGGTTTCAATTCTGTAAAAAAAAACAGCGCTAGGGAGAATTTTTTCATATACATTTTTATAATAATCTGAAAATTAAGATATAAATTATTTGGTCCAACTAAGTGAATATGCACATCTCTTCACCAAAACCTAAGAAAAAATAAAAAATGTAAAATTACCAAATTATCCTACTTATACAAAAGGTTTATCTAAAATCTTTTCCAAAATTAATTTGAAAACAGTCACTACTTCAGATAATAGTTTGCAAACTTTTTTAGGCAATCCAAAAGATCAAGTGAATAAGCAGGATAGGTGGGGAATTTATTAAAGTAATTGTAAAAATTGTGAAAAAGTATATGTGGGGCAAATTCGCTTTAAAGATCGCTTGAATTTGCCAAAAGCGCAAATGGTTAGATTTAGAAATTAAATGTCATTATTCAAAACTAACAAAGTTAGAATTAGAGGCTTATGACTAACATTTAAAACTGGTAACATGTTTAAGTGCTAATGAATTTGATGAGTGGATTACTTTTTTGTATCACTTGGATGAGGCCATTGACCATACAGTTATTGCTAAAACATTTATACATCAGAAGAAATTGTCAAAATTATTATATTATAAGTGGTAAAAGGTAATGCCGCAAACGAAAATATCGTTATTAACAAATCTTCTGACACTTTAAACAAAGAAGAAATAGATTTGTTAAATAAAGGTTTGGAATATAATCTTAATTTTAACAAACCTCCGTTGGATAAATCATAGTTGGCATAGAAATTCAAATTTCGGAAAATGTCCAACTGGAATCAAAATTTAATTTAAATCATTCAGAACTTCGAATTGTTAAAGATATGAAAAGTAAAAAGTATGTTTATCTCAAAGCAGATAAACGCAATCAATTAGTCATTTTAAACAAAGAGGATTATTTTGCTTGAGTCAAAGAACTCTTAGATTCAAGTTCTTATTCAGTCATTACCAAAGATCCTCTTCCTAAAATGATTATTTCAACTAGGAAGGTTTTATTAGCATGCAAAAGAGCAGTAGATAACTGTTTTAGGTTTCAACCAACAGTATCCAATTCGGTGCTACCTAGATTGCCTAAGATTCATAAACCAGGTAATGCTATGCGACCCATTGTTTCTGGTATTAATGCACCTACTGATCTGCCGTCCAAATGGTTATCTAATAAATTTCATGTCTCTCCTACCCATAGCCCCACTTCAGGTGTCAAATTCAAATGAATTTATTGATAAAATTAAAAACACTGAACTTACAGAAGATATTTTAGTCTCATTCGACGTTTGTTCACTGTTTGCGAGCGCTCCAATAGATTAAACTTTAGTTTACTTAGAAGATGTTTTAAAACAAAACCATTGGACGATACAGAAGTAGATTTCCTTAAATTAACAGATTTGTGTATGAAACAAACCTTTTTCAAAATTATCGATCAAGTTTTCCAGCAAGAACATGGTACTACAAAGGGCAATAGCTTATTTCCGTTTATAGCCAATTTATTCAAGGTAAATTTGAGACAGACTTAAAACGCGACTTGCCTATTTTCCTAGAGTTTGGATTAGATACGTGGATAGTGTGTTTGCCATCCTTAATACTAAAATTTGTAGTATTGAGAACTTTGTAGAAACTTTAAATTCTAAATTTCCAACAACCAAATTTACCTTTGAGATAGAAGCAGGTGACAAGTCTCCCGTTCCTTGATACTCTGGTAACAAGAAATGGTAGTAAACTAGATATAGATATTTATTGTAAGGAAACTAGCACTAAAAGATTCATAATCAATGACTCAAATCACTGTAGACAGCATAAATTCGAGGCTTTTAATTTTTTGGTTCATAGGTTGCTTAATTTTCCTCTTTCAGTTCAAAATTATAATAAAGAATTGCGCACTATTAAGGAAATTGCTGCATACAACGGGTTTTCAGATGAAGTGGTTATTAATATAGTTAGGAAACAAACACATAGGATGAGGGTTAAGGATGTAACTACATTAGGTAACGCTAGAGAACAAATAGAAACAAAGTATATAAAATTACCAACCTATGCTGCTTATATAAATGGTCTATCTAGAACCTTTTCCAAAGGTAATTTGATAAGTCAATACTTCAGATAATAGTTTGCAAACTCTTTTAGGCAATCCAAAAGATCAAGTGGATAAGCAGGATAGGTCGAATTTATAAAATTAATTGTAAAAATTGTGAACAAACATATATGGGGCAAACTAAACAACCTATCAAAATTCGCTTATAGAACATTTAGCTCACATAACGTTGGGACAAGTCTGTTGTAGCCCTACATATGTTCGATAAAAATCATGTAATAGATAAGGTATCCTCAATCAAACATGTTAATAATACGCACGAATTTGATTGTTATGACAGTTTAGAGATTTTCAAAAGCTAACAAATTCTAATGAATAATGACGTTCAAGGACCTTTAGGCTACTCAGAACTCATTAAACTTTTATAACTTTCACTTTCACCAGATAAGCAACGAAGCGTTACTCGCTGATGGTGTACAAATTAGAAATTTTCTTTAGTTCGTCCCGGTCGGCCGCTGATGATAATAGCTTAGCTATTAAAAAGCGTTCAATGTTTTTTATATTTGTATGGTACGTGGGTGTATTTTGATTGTTACAAGATCCTGCCACAGTTCCAGTGTTCCAGATTTTTCATTACCATTTAATTTTAATTTATTTGTGACCATAACATTCTTAATTTTAATCTTCCACTATAACTACTGTTTTTCTTTGGGATTTTTCAATTGTCAAAGTATCAAACCAATTTATAAAATATGAAAACTCAAAAATACACCGTCTAAAAATCCCAAAGAAAAGTATTTACAATGGATGCCTTGCTGACAGTTCAACAAACTTCACTTCACTAATATTTCTAAATGTAAAACAATGGAATTTCACTATTCAATTTGTCTACTGTATATTGATATGGTTGATGATATCTCAGATATCATCAACCTTTTCATATTATAGAAGGTATACAAATAATATTTTAAAATGTTTGGAATTGTTATGTGCACATCTGGAACCCTTCCTGCATGAAATTGAACGTATCCAAAGTCATTTATGAATTATATTCATTTTCGTTGAGATCTACCC
This sequence comes from Vesta saturnalis, assembly GCA_036346205.1. Taxonomy (NCBI): domain Eukaryota; kingdom Metazoa; phylum Arthropoda; class Insecta; order Coleoptera; family Lampyridae; genus Vesta; species Vesta saturnalis. The sequence continues at coordinate 899,411 of JARFJB010001404.1, forward strand.
TGAGAGAGAGTACCCTCAAAACATTTACTGCACATTTTTATCACTTGATACATGATCACTACTAAATATTTTACGTTATTTCCCGTACATCGACCCAGCCATTCAGTCATATTCCACTTACCAAAGTGCAAAAACCAACGTATTAACAAACTCGCCTGTTTACAAAAGAAGTTAACTTACTGCCCAACCAGTGCAGTGGGCATTTTTACGAGCCCTCTAAGCGCCTTGCTAGATGCAATTGATTGACTTAACTATTGTGGAATATTTAATTAGGTTGAGTACGATTATTATGTTTTGTTTTTCTTTATTCCATTATAAGGCTTGTTATGCGCAATTAATAAATTTAGATTATAATAGAATATATAGTTCTTAAGTTCAGTTTCAGAACGTTTACTTTCCCTCTTTTTGTTCGCACTCTTAATAATTGTTTTTTTTGTAAATGTACTTCCTATTTGTTCTGCTTTCCTTTACATATGGTTTATTGAATAAGATGTACTGTTCAATTTTGTATATATTAGTGCTTTTAATCCAGTCAGTAAACAAATTGGCTAATGATAATTGCGCGCTCATGGTAGAACCACTTATACGTTACATATTTTACTGTGACCCTTGTATTTCATTATATAACATGGTTAATGACTTTGAAGCGATAAAAGGTAAGTAATTATGTCCATAATTCCTTTTTAAAGCGTGCATGTAAATTAACCAAAATCTAAAAAAATTTACCGCTTCTAATAATCAAAAAAAAGTCCTTGACTTGTCTCTTTAAATAAAATTAAAATTAAAAATTTGAAAAATGAACCTTAAAAAGTCTGGAATAATACTTGTTTATTAATATTTATATAATCAAAAATCACAGGTTTAAATATCCTCGTTCAATTATATGCCTCACTTGTAATGCAACGTAACATATTGCATTGAATTTTTAATTTCGCGCCATTTAGAGTGAACACCCTATTGAAACGAATATTTTTATCGATTAATTAAATTAAGCTATCCCACGCAAAAGATTTTAATTAGAGAAAAATAGTTGAATTTTTTATGAATATTGACAGTATTGCAAAGTTAGCAAAACTGTTTGAAAGGAAAGGGGAACTGCCGGTATCGCAAGGCAATAGTCCACCTACTAAGCGACCATAATTGTAATTGTGCAATACGTAATAGATATAAAAATAAGCGAGTTTAATATCATCAAGTGAATCGCGCACCGAAGTTATAAGTAACTAATTCAGCTTATGGAAAACCGTATTTAATGAATATAGGAGTACATTGTTTAAATGAAATAAATCTTCATTGAGCTAAGGGTGTTGAGTACAGCTAGTAAAATAGGCCGGTATGCTTTTGTTGTTCGGATAAAACCGCCTTTGTGTGTCAGGATATGCTACCATAAATCTGAAGGCGAAGAAGATACTTTAGCACATAATGACCGCTGCTTTACGTGACAAATCGAGTACGATTCAAACACCGAACAAGTGAAATCATTTCCCAATTAATATTTTTGGTTATGTTAGAATAAGAATAATATATAAAAACTAATTGGTCTGGAGAAAATTTACTTCTTATCTTTTTTGTATTCAAACCATTTTGTTTCTGTCATATTCACATGAACAACTATATTTCACCATTATAGTTAGTAGATTTGAGCATAGAATTCTTTTAGTGAATGAAATCTAACCATAAAGCTATTCACCCTGAAACTAAATCTAACAAATAAATTCAATGAATGTGTCTCGTTAAACATCAATATGAAAGGCATTATGGTCGTAAAGAAAAATAATTATTCATATAGAATTTGCTGGTCGCTATTAATTAATGCTAAATTACTTATTTTATTCAAAAGTAATAAATGTGAATACTTTAGTATCAGCTATAATAGATTATACACATATTTTGGAGAATAAGTACAGTAAACAAACTTATTTGGTATGTCATTACTGGAAAAATAAAATTTATCAAATTGTTGCTGAATAATATTTATCTGAGTAGTAAAAATTATGATAAAAAATACATCTTGGGCAGGTGGTTCGCACTAACTAATTGTTATTAGATTGCTTGTAATGAACTTTGAATAAGGAGAAAATCCAAACCATAAACTCTTAAAATGTCTGAAATTATACTTTTTTATTAATTTGCAAATGAATAACCTATGTTAAAAAATAACTGGGTTTTATTATGTTGTCACAAGAAATACAGTCTGAAGCTGCCCATTTTACTTGTTCCATGTATTGACGGAGACATTCCTACCTATATCAGTCTGTATGTATTACTTTTTTACTTCTTATCCAAAAAATGTCTTGGTATTTCTTTATTTTAGAGAATTTCTACCTTAACCCCGGTTTGAACTCATGCCACTTGGGTGAAACACAAGCACTCTAATCGTCCACCACATCAAAATTTTAATACTAACTTTATGGTTTGATAAAGCCTTTTAAATCTGGCAGACATAAACGTTACGTAATTGACGAAAGAACGGTTTTGAAGTTCTTAGGTTGCCTCCATATGATTGTTATTACACTTAATAAATATTGAGATGGCATTGTAGGCTTGTACAACACCCATAAATTCGTACCCATCTAACGACGGTGAACAGAATTTGCGAGACATGGCGCTTTTGAAAATGATCTCCATATACTGGCAAAATTACAGTAACAATTATTCTGAAACACTTATTTCAGAAAACTGGATCAAACTTATGGGCACTCTTTTGGAAACCATTTCTGCACTCAATGATTTTGATTTAACACACAGTGTTGTGACTTATCTAGATACAAGTATCTAGATACTGTAGCTAGATATTTCTTGTGTATCTAAATCAGTGTTGTAATGTATCTAGATACAGTATCTAGATGCTTTTTGAGTATCTATATACATATTGAGACACATGAAAAATTTTGTATCTGTATCTGTATCTAGATATTTTTTTTGGAGTATCTGAAACAAGATACATTCGCACAGCGAATAATTTTTACATAATTAACAAATTATACAGACAATCGGTGGTTAAGGTGAGGGTAACAATTGTCTCGTGTTTTCTAAGTTCTAAATATATTTTACGAACAATAGATTTGATTTTTATTCATTTCGAATTTCGATACCGACTACGCTGGCGTCTAATTGGTGTCAATGGATGTTAACTTAGACACTGCCAATTTCTACATGTACCATGTACGACGAATTCAGTATTCACGTCGCGTCATAATTCACGCTTTACTTGTGTATTTACCTTTTACCACAAATAATTTTAACCAAATTGTTTAATTTTAAAACACGTTTAGTCAAGTAACTGTGAATATTTACTTTTTTTTTTACATGGCGTCTGTACCATTGATATTAAATGGCCAATTTTTTAAAATTATACCAGCAACTGACGAATATTTCAATGAAAATGATCGAGAATCTGCATATGCACAATGCCAGTTGTGCCCAAATAACAAAGTTATTAGTGGAAGCAGATCAGCCACAGGCAATTTTATTGACATTTACGAGTAAGTTCCCTTTAGGATGTGCTTACATAAATGCAGTCATGTTAACTGAAATAATAATTAACTTTTATTATTTTAGAGAAAACATCCTTTTGCTTTAAAAAAATTGGAAACCCAGAAGGCCAATTTCAAACGGAGTGCTTCTGCTAAAGTTGATGGATCTGAACCATCACAAAAGGTATTCGTTACTCCTTTTCAACAATCCCTTAACAGAGCTACTATTGGACAAGAAGAAATTACTATGTTGATTCTAAATTACTTAGAAGACGAAATGTTACCAACCTATACTGTTGAAAAACGTCCTTTAGAAAATTAGTTGCAGGTTTATCGCGCGGAGGGAAAACACCTTCCCGTTTAAACATTAAGAAAAAAATGGAAGCACGAAAGGAGACTATAATTTTGAACTTAAAAAATTTACTTAAGGAAGTGAACTATGTGTGTACCACTGCAGATATTTGGTCTACTAATAATAATAGTTATCTAGGAGTGACCTGCCATTACCTTGATAAAGAGTTGATTAGAAAATCTGCAGTATTAGCATGTAAACGTATCAAATTCTCACATACCCACAAGGAAATTGAGATTTATTATATAGCGTACATAAAATTACCATTTGTCATCAGAAAAATCTCTGGAACTGTTACTGACAATGCCTCTAATTTTGTAAAATCTTTTCAGGTTTATAGTTTACCAGAATCTGTTTCAATTCATGAGATTGACTTTTTAGAAGATTCAAATGACACTATAACTATTGAATATATGCCCGAGTATAGTAGAGAACTTGATGATGATTATGAGGATATAACCTTGCCGCAGCATTATAGATGCATTTCACACACCCTTAATTTAATAGCAACAAAGGATACCGAAAAGGCTTTTGAAAATAATACATATAAGAAAATATACAACTCAACTGTATCAAAATTAACTGTATTATGGAACAAATCCCATCGTTCTACAAAAGCTGCAGATGAAGTAGAAGCTATTTGCAACTGTAAGTTAATAGTTCCCTGTGCAACTCGATGGAATTCGTTTTATGATAGCATTCGTAAGATATTGTGTATTAAGGATTCGTTATCTGAAATTTGTGAAAAATTATGTATACCAAAATTCAAAAATGTTGAATTAGAATTTCTAAATGAATATAAAAATGTGATGAAAACTGTTGCTTCAGCAATAGATATTTTGCAAGGTGAACATAATTGCTACTTAGGTTATGTGTTACCAGTATTATTTCAAATAAGAAGTGATCTTGAGGGTGACACACTTGCATGTTCATCTCATTGTAATATCTTACGACAAGTCATGTTGGATGCATTAAACAGAAGATTTAAGAATATCCTTGATTTCAGTAGTCAAGAATCAAAGCCATACTTACTTGCCACTATCACTATACCAAAATTTAAATTGAGGTGGCTAACAGATGCAGGTGTAACTAATAAAGTGAAGAATCTACTGCTCAGAGAAGCAACAAGCATTAATACCATTGTAATTAACCATTCCGGTGAAGAAACTGCGGAAGATGATGAATTTTTCAAAATATTATGCCATCCAAAAGAAAATCAAAATCTGGACCACATCGCCTCAAATAATGAAAGTGTGGAAATAGAGGTCATACAGTTCTTGCAAGATAAATGTAAAGAAATTCAGTCAGTCCTAAAATACAAGAGTATTCTTGCAATTTTTGAAAAATATAATTGCATTATTCCATCGTCCGCTCCAGTGGAACGACTTTTTAGTACCGCAGGTCAACTTTTGACTCCCCGAAGGAATCGTATGTCAGATGAGTTATTTGAGGTGCATCTTATATTAAAAAAGAACAAAGCATATCTATAATACATATATTAATTTAGTTAACTTTCTATTTTATCTTTATTTTATATTCCTTGAATATAGCGTATTTGTTCAAAAAGTTTTATACCATTTTTGTTTCCACGTCGTAAAAGTATCTTCGTTGTATCTAGATACATTTTGTTAGTATTTGTATTTATATCTAGATACATATAAGAAAATGTATCTGAAGAAGTATCTAGGTATATTTTACTTGAAGTATCTGTATCTGTATCTAGATGCTGAAATAAATGTATCTGTTACAACACTGATCTAAATATATATCTAGATATTTTAAAAAATATTTATCTATATCTATATCTAGTTATATTTTTTACAGCATCTGAGTATCTGAGATACTAAGATACTTTTGTGCTTTCATAGCCAAAGCCATTAGCCAATTAGCGAATTTAAGCCATCAGTACCAAAACTTGAATACATGTACTAATCGATCACTGAGATTGCAATGGAGACACGAGACACAGCCAAACAACCCTAACCTCAAATAAAGCAATTATTTTTACGCCTATTTCGCGCCAAGTTTGCATTTCTATTTTCTTGTACCGTTATCCTTTATGCTTAGGTATGTTTGTGTATCGTTAATTCGTTATGTATGCAGTATGATTACTGTCACTGATTAGCAATACTGATTACTGATTAGTGATTAGGGTAATAACTAGTAAGGTATTTTTAGTGGTTTAGCATGTCTTTTATTTTAGTCTTAAATTTACTGTTCTGCAACAGGAATCGCTAGGTTCTTTTAGTGTCATAATCAGAAATGGATTCAGTGCGAGTGCCCTTAGTATTGAATGGATCATTCTTTAAAATTAAAACTTCCGAAGAGGAACAGTATGGTAATCCCGTTGGAATTGCGACTGGCAATTTTTATGCTCATTTGAGGGTAAGCTCGTCATTATTTTCTATGTTCACTGCATCAATTGCCACTGATAAAATAATAATTATCAGAGCTCACATATGAGTGTATGACTCGTTGTCATCGCCATAAACTATAAAGCCCCAGTTATAGATTGAAAACGTTGCAGTTCACGTCGAATTACAGTTACCCAAATTAAACGTCAATGTACAATGCATAATCATCGCTATTTCTGCGTGTGGTTTACTGCAACGTCGAGCGTTCAATCTATAACTGTGGCTTAAGCGTTAATGAAAATAAAACGTATGTCAGACTTCAGGGCTTGCAAAAATTTTGCTCTTTTTTTCACAATTTAACAAACAACTTTTTTTAGAGAAAGCATCCAGAATCGGCAGAATCATTGAAAAAGTGAAATGCAAACAAACTGGTAAATCAAAAAGCACAAAAACGCCCGTTGGAAAGTGAAGATCAAAATGGAGGTTCGTCTGAAAAATCAGTCGGTTCTTTAACGCCATTTCAGCGCTGTCAGATTCAAAGCAAACGGTCTCAAGATGAAGTCAACCAACTTATACTTAATTATTTAGAAGCTGAAATGTTGCCGGTGCATACAATGGATAAGGAATCTTTTAAAATGTTGGTAATTGGCTTGTCAGGGGGTATAAACCCTCCATGTAGGAGAACAATTATGAAAAAATTAAATAGTCGAAGAGATACTATCGTCAGTAATATAAAAAATGAATTAAGTGCTGTGGATCATGTATGTACCACTGCAGATGTGTGGTCTGCAAATAATACAAGTTATTTAGGTGTTACATGCCATTATCTCGATAACAATTTAAACAGAAAATCTGCAGTATTAGCCTGTACGCGCCTAAAATTCTCTCATACATATAAAGAAATAGGAAAAGCTTTATTTAGTATTCACAATATGTACAATTTGTCTTCAAATGGAAAAATTGTGGGCACTGTAACGGACAATGCTTCAAACTTCGCCAAATCGTTTAAAATCTATCATACTCCAGAAAACATTTCAGTTCGAGAACTTGAATTTTTGTACAGTGAAAATGATAACATAGTAATTGAATATATGCCAAATTTACATAATGATGAAAGTGACGAAGATGAAGATATATTGCTTCCGCCACATTACCGCTGCTTAAGTCACACATTGAATTTAATTGCGACTAAAGATATTGAAAAGGCTTTAGAAACCATGCACTCCAAAAAAGTTTATAATTCGGCAGTAGCCAAGTTAACTGCATTATGGAACATTTGCCATCGGTCGACTAAGGCTTCAGACGAAGTTGAGGCCATTTGCAAATGTAAACTACTTGTACCATGTCCAACTCGCTGGAATTCTTTTTACGATGCTATTCTTAAAATTCTGTCTCTGAAACAATTCTTGTCGGACGTTTTTGAGAAATTGGAGTTACCAAAATTAAAAAATAATGAATTGCAATTTTTAGAATAATTTGTGGCGGTTATAAAAAGCCTCGCTCAGGCTGTCGATATTCTTCAAGGCGAAAAGCAATATTTTTTGGGGTATGTGCTGCCTTCTCTTGTACAAATTAAACATTATTTAAATTCTTTAAAGCATTTAGATTACTGTGGACCTTTGAAAAATGCGTTGTTGGATGCTTTGGAAAATCGATTTCATGATATTTTAAATTTTAGTAGCAGTGCATCAAAACCATTTTTCATTGCGTCTGTTACTCTTCCAAAATTTAAACTGAAATGACTTTCCCCAGAAGACATAAAACATTACTCTGATCATATAAAAACTTTATTGGTATCAGAAGCATTCCGATAACGATGACTCACCCATTTCTGAAGATGAGTTTTTTAACATTCTCCAAAGTCCAAGCACAAGTGGTCATCAGGAACATCAACCTGGTACTACTATAGAAGTAGAAGTTCTTCAGTACCTACATGATAAATCAAATGATTTAACAAGTCTTTTACGCTATGGCAATATACTGTCCATATTTAGAAAATATAATACTATAATTCCTTCTTCAGCACCTGTGGAACGTCTTTTTAGTACTGGAGATTTAATATTAACACCGAGAAGCAATCGGCTGTTTGATGAAACGTTTGAAATGCATTTGATGTTAAAGAAAAACTGCCATTTTTTATCTAATACAATACATAATTAGTATTGCATTTTCAAATTGATTTGTTATTTTTCATTTCATTTTTTGTCCAACGACCAGAAAAAGCCCACTATATTTGAAATTGAATTTTTGTATTGATATAATTTCAAAAACCGCCGATTTGCTAAGTTTTCTTTGACATTTGCTGATTTGTTTGCTGCGCTGATTGGACGACATGAGTAGATATTTTTGAAGGCAGGGGTTTATTTTTTCTGGTCCGTGGACAAATAATAAGTCAAAAATATACATAGTCTTGTATTGTATTTAAATAAATTTACAATAAATCTTTTTCTGATGTTAATTATTTCATATTTTTATGTCGATTGATTTCTAAACCATGGTGTGTGTACTTCCTACTTCGGCTGTAAATTTTTCTGCAAGTTCATTTTTGATGGAGTTGAAAAATATCTGAACTGTATCTAGATTTAAAAAAAAAATATCTGCATCTATATTTAGATACTGTAGAAAAAATATATCTGCAGATGCATCTAGATAAGTATTTTATAAGTTATTTGTATCTGTATCTAGATATTAAAAAACCAGTATCTGTCACAACACTGTTAACACATTTCTGAAAACTGGACCAAACTTACGGACGGATACTCTTTTGGTAGAAAATACTTCACCCCCTCCACACTGCGCTCAATGAATTTAATTTAGAAAGGGGCGCGAATAAAGAATCTGATTCATCTAGTGAATTAATAAAGAATAGGTTATTTCAATTAGCATTAAATATTATGAATTGAAAAATATAGTTTCACTCAGTCTGTTTCTGGTGAGCGATCAGGAAACAAAGGAAAAGTAAATGAGTATATCGCAACTTCAAGGTACTAACTTCTGAACCACAGATTATGTATTTTTAGTATAGTATTAATGTCCACGATAGTTTTATTGCTTTCAGAGAGTGTCAGTAATTATAACTTACTAACTTCCACAAAATTCAAATAGCTTGTGTATTATAAATGTAATATTATTATTACTATTATTAATAATTTTTATTTCATACATTGTTATTGATTTGGTTGCCAATCAAGCCAAATGGACTTCACTTCCCTTCAATCGTACTTACGATACCACATTTTGATGGATTATACTATTTTCAAATGCATCATTAAGTATAGAAGGTAACAGCACTGCTTAAAATGTAATTCAGTGTAACATTTTTAATCTGGATAATTAAGTATAAGCGATCTGTCAGGTGGTTTTGTCCGAACTGTTGAATATTAGTAAATGAACAGACACTTTAAATAAACTAAATTATTGTAAAAATAACAAAATAGCTTATTAAACGTAATAAAATACACAAAATTAATAAATATAGCTTTCACAAAATATTAATTATGCAAGAGTGAAAAATAATTAGAAATAGATTTTTGTTTCTGGGAATTCATTTCATTTAAGGGGACCGGAATGCACTTTCGTTCCCCCATGTTACCTTATGGGAATTCTTGATACACTTAGGTGCCCATATCATCGGAACCGCTTGACTTACCGCCCTCAAACTTGCATACACTTTCTCAAGCTTATTTTACAGCATCTAAAGTAGGATCATTTTAACCGATTAATTAATTAATTAATTAACATTAGTGATTATTTTAGGCATTTTTAATTTTTAATTAAATGGAATGTTATACATATTTTCATTATCCTAGTTCAGATTGCTGTACGAAAGCGTAAAAAAAGTTTTACTTTTATTTTTGTAAACCTATTTAACAATTTCCTTTTAAATATATTAATACTTTCGTTTTCTTTAATATCTAGTGATAACTGGTTATAAGTAACTACGCCTTTATGAAAAATAGCATTTTCTGTGCTCTTTAAATTTAGACATTCGACATAAAAATTATTCCAATTTCTAGTATCGCAACTATGCACTTCCCGATCTCTTTTTTATAGAAACATTTAAATTTAAAATGTAACTTGGTACCTGTCCCTTATCTATTTTGTAAACTAAAACATAAAATTTGGTCCCTAACACTTAACAAATCTATTTTCCCTAACATATTGGTAACTCTTGAGTATGCATTTGCACTTAAAACTGCTCTTAGACCACGATTCCATACTACTTCTAACTTAACGATTAAAGAACTATTTACACCAAATAACAAAGAATTACAAAAACGTATGCATGGCATAACAATTAAAGTAAAAACTTTCTTTTTAGTTTCAAGGGACATACCGTACTCCTCTTTCACACAAGGACCTTTCAAAAAAATTTTTAGCGCCAACTGTCTCCATTCCTCCAGATACACTGTCATAATTAAGGTTACATTTGTGAGAGGCACTATGTTTGGAGTCACCTTTACAGCTGTTACAATACTTGGACATGCAAGCTACATCTAAGACATTACCTGTGTCTACCCTTGTAGCACTCATAAGACCATTTAGGTAAGTATGTCCGCGCTTTTGACAACTCCCGTCGAAAGCGGCTGTTATATTAGGGTTGCCTTCATTTTCTAGTATTGCCTCGAGCGCTACTTGACCTATAGCAGTATCTATTGCTTTTTGAAACGGAACAAAATTTCTAACTGGGCGAAGCAAATTCATTAGAGCGCACCAAGTTATGCGCTCAGCTTTTCCAAGCCCTACAAATCGTTGGCGTACACAAAACGAGAATTAATTTCATTCTTACCCCATGAAAGATATTTTCCGTTTCCAAAAGTTTCCTGATTAAAACAATATTCATTCTTGCATAACATTTCTAATTTTGTTTCCAAACCTTTACATCGTCCTACTTCGGAAAAACTAATTTCACTACTGCATTTTTTACACATAACAAACTTGGTCACGTTTTAAACAACACCTGTACAATAATTGAATGTCCCAGTACACTATCAGCACTAAATTCATTGTCCAATTTTATTTTCTTAGATGAAGAAGTTTTGCGCACTTCACTATGTGCAGAACATGTTGGAGTTGAAACGGCTATTGCTATGAAACTTTCTTTTTATAGTTTTCAACCTCAGCATAGTATTACATTTATTTACACTATTTTTCACAATACAATATTACAAAACAAAAATTAAACGTAATAAAAACTGTATTAAAAAAATAAAAAGATAAAAACGAATATGAATAGGTACTCAACGAAAAACTACCAAACAAAAACAGAGAGGTTATTTTTTTTCCTACAACCACATACGAAAGACTTTCGAAAGTGTTTATTAACTATTTGTTATGATATCTTAAAATAAAAGACTGGAAATATTAGATAAAAGTATATTTTGTAATCGTTTAATTTGTGTTTTTCATGGTCGCAGGAAAAATAGTATACATTAAGCTTGCATGAAATTGTCTATCCTGCACTCGCAGGATTCTCAGATTCGGGCTGGCACACTCTTGTGAAATTTCCCGCTTGTGCGATATCTACCACTTTCGTAGCTTGTTATTTAATATACTACTACACTCCGCCATGTTATAAATCAACTGTAACAACCAAACAAAATAAAGCAAAATTTCCTATGAAATAGTTTTATTTCGCTCAAACGTTATATACCATTTGATTCAGAAAATTGTGTAGAAAAATAAATTTAAAAAAAAACAAAATTAAAAAAAAATGTTACGTACTTGTCGTGGTCCCCTTAATAAAAGTGTTTGATGTTCTAAGTGCATTAATCTCATACCCATTTAATGAATATGTTAAAAGAAGATATACAAGAGTTTATGTAATTTAGGCATATTTTGAAATATAAATTCAATGTTAATATTAGAAGTTCTACAAGCTTACTGAATACAGTAAGTTCCAGTAGGTTTTGACAAATTTATACCTTACAGGTCCGAACTAAAAAGGAATGTCCGGGTTATAAGTCAGCTTTTCAGCATTTGCATTACTAGATGTCAGGATTAACCCATGTTTGCATTTTATTTGTGGGAATAATTCTTGCATTAAATCGCAGTTGTATGCATTTTAATTGCATATTTCGCCAGTAAGCAATCCTACGTTTAGCTAATTTTCTATATTGATGAAATACATAAACCCAGGTTCACAAAAGTGGGATATCTCAATTAAAAATGGTAGAAACTTGAATCATAACCTACTCCGGAATGACATCTTTAATAGTATAAATTACGTATTACTGTGCAAACGGTTTAATAAATATGGACATCAGTGTGTTAGAAAAAAATAAAATGTAGTCTTGCTAACCTTATTTCACATTAACACACGAAGCTAGTGTTCATTTGTGTTGTGTTCATTATATTCTGACACACTCTATTAGTTGTCAGTAACGTAACATAAAGAACACACATTCTTGCAATTTACAAAAGTTGGAATTTGGCATTGCTCATGGTGCATAATATGCTTACAAATTATGAAAAACCAATATATACTACCTACTTCCATTTTGACCGTCCTCTAGCCATAATAAGTATAAAGTGTAGCTGTTACTTTTCTTTGTTAATGTTTGCTTGTTTTTATTATCCTATTATCATTTTATTTCATATTAGCAAAAATAACATTGTCATTTCTTTGTTTTGCTGAAGTATTATTTGTTTTTGCCAATTTCAATGCAAATATTATTCTTTGATGTGCACATTATAAAATATCAAAATAATGCATTATGGCAAACTTTTGCTAAGATAGTTTTTTATAAGGGGCCATGTCAGAACATAGTTGCTTTTATAACTAGGGTTTATCCTTTCATTGGCCTAATACATTTATTTGACAATCATTTCTAAGAAAACAATTGTATCAGTATTATATCATTTTTTGAATGTTTGTCCATTTAGTTTCCAGGCCAAGAATATTAATGGGTAAAGGTATGCTAGAATGCCATACCACATGGTGAAATGGTTTCCAAAGAAATTATTTTATCCAATGAATTTATTAGAATCAGTTTTAAACCTCACCAAATATTAAATGATTAAAATTTATTTAAAAAAAAATGATGTGAGGTTGTGTCCTTTTAACCCGAGGCGCAGCTGAGGGATAAAATATAAGGTCGAGGAGCAATAATGTGAGAGCACATGTGTTGCAAATCAAATTTTTTGTAATAGTTTATATAAAATTAAAGATAAATTAAATTTTTTAATATTGTTGTCAAAGGTCAAATTAAATACATAAACAATAAAGTCTACATATTCAGTTATATATTTCTTTTTTGTTTATGTATTTAAAGTATCGATCACAAAAAACTTTTTTAGGAATTTCCTCCAATAGATTGATATTACTAACTTTGTTTTTACTTGAAAAGTAGAATTACAGAAGGCTATTTTGTTGTGTAATATTTATTACATGTAATTTTAGACTTACTCTTCAATGTTACAAACCTCTGTACAATTTAATTGCTTTTCTACGGCTATGTTATAATTCATTCATGATTTAAAAATTTTAATCATTATAACCATCATAATGATTCAAATTTTTATAATGCAACAAGCTACAAATAACTGCAAAAAATTAATACCACACGTTGGCATCTGTTGGTCAGTTGTCACTTAAGACATAATACTGGCAATCCGTCAATCCATGTTTATAATAAAATGAGTGAGAATTACAGCGACAGTAATATTCGGTTAAAACCACCTGAGATAATACAAAAGTCGTGTACTTTGAAGAGCTTGCGAATAAAATAAAGAGTTCCTGTTTATGGACGCTAAATATTCAACATAACATCGATATAAAACCATACGCAAAATTACAAGCTCTACTAAAACGTAAGTCAGAAGGCTTCAGGAGTAAATCGTTGAAGACATTAACACCTGATGAAATAAACACCTTTATTGATAAAGCACCTGATAATGAATATCTTCTGGTAAAAATAAGTAAATTTAATCGTTTAATAAAAATTAAATTAATTTTTTTATCATAAGTATTGATTTTTGGAATAATGGGTGCATGTTGAAGACATGAATTACATCAATTAAAAAGTCAGGATATAAAAGATCTACAATCAGACTTTCTTATAACTATACACGATACGAAAACAAGAACTGTACGTAAATTTACCGTCCTTGGAGCATATTATGATATTTGCAAAAAATATATTAATCTTAGTTCAAAGCACACCACTACAGATTCTTTCTTCATAAATAATCAAAGTGGTAAATGTACTATCCAAAATGTTAATTGATGCTGGTGAAGATATCACTTCTTTAAAACACCATGGTGGATGGAAGTCTACATCTGTGGCCGAAGGGTACATTGATCACTCATTAAAAAATAAAATGAATGTAGGAAATAAAATTGCACAGGAATTATCATTATTAATTTTGTTAATCCTGAAAATAAAAATTCCATTTAATCGCTTATTTATGTAACTATTGCAAACCCTTGTTAATTGAATCTTTTTTAATAAACTAGTTCATGTAGGTTGCTATTTTCATAAAAATATATTTTCTTGCATTTTTTACGATTTACCTCCCTACGAACAGAAAAAAAAATCTACATGGCCGTAGAAAATGTAATGTGCGCAATTCGCACATTATGACTTGAATTACAAAACTCGCTCATGCTTTAATAAGTGTCATAATGTGGTCGTTACATAATATACTATTTCAATACTCAAAGTGATTGATGCTTGACTAATGAAATCACTTAATTATCAGTGTGTCATAGTTCACGTCATTCATATACACTTCTCTAATAATATTTATATAGTCAAAGGTGTCCACACAGAACATACAATTTATTGGAATATAATTGGTAATAATTCATGCCCTGAATTTCAGTATTATAAATGATTAGTCGGATAAAGGGCATGCAGAAAAACAAATTTTGTGTCTGTGGACACAATACAAATATCTATAAGAAAATAAGTTCTCAAATTAGTCAATCCATGTTAAATCTCAATAAACATGATCAGTTGCATACAGATGTCTTATGTTTTCTGTTCCTTAGATAGATAAACTATGAGAAATTATCGTTTAATGGATAACCCGAAAATCAAACATGAAACTGTTAGAAATGATACCTTGCATTCCAAGGCTTTTTATTACCTATTAAGAGAAGAATATTTTATACAATCTCACATTATAAAAATACTTATGAGGTGTAAAAAACGATATTATACCATTTCCATTTGATGTTTCTTAATGTGATAAAATTTGAAACAAGTTTAATCCTACATTACAAATTTTGCATCCAAATGTTTAACATACTAATAATATGTGAAAATACTTTTGATTTATTTAAATATAGAATATGCCACATTGTGTGAAAATCTTAAGAAAAATTGAGTAATATGCTTGTAATATAGGATTTAATTCAGTACATTGATAAATTTTATTATTTTAAGGTTGCTAGTAGACAAGATATTTTTTAATTGTTTTAGTACAAATGTATAAACACGTAGATTGATTTGCTAAATTTAATGACAGTTATTTTCACAACCTGTGGCGTTCTGATATCATAAATTATCGTCAGGAGTTCTTGGTATACATCAATTAAGTTGTTTACATAAAGTCGATCGTATGTAATAGTGACAGTCTGGTTTCTATAGTTTGTGTAAACATTGTTGAGAACTTATTTGACTCAGTTTACATTCGTTGGTGATATTATGTTCCGCGCATTCCTGAATTGACGACAGTCTCGTTTTTTTTTATCGTTGAGTTTCCATGGGAAATGATGAGTTGTTATTTACCGAGTCAAAGTACTTTTGAAGAGGCGGCGGAGAATTGATTCCATTTTTCGTTCAACCGGAGTTGAGGTTTCGATCTTGAAAGTTGGAGTAGAAAACCATTAAGATGTAGTTACGAATTGTGATTGTGAGCCATCGGTGTCGTGGTGTCATTATGGTTAAGTGAAGCACTTCCGTAATTTGTTTGGGATTGTACAATATCGGTGCTATGTTAAGTAGCAGTTCGCTTTTATGCGGCTCTAAAATTATAGTTACCCTCCTGACAAATTTGTTATCGAAGAGATCCAATTTAGCCTTGTGCTGATCACAAAAAAAGCATCTTCTTAATCTATAACCAACGTCGGCGCCGAGGGGTTTTATGATGTGTTAAAAACTTTCTCGAATTTATTGATTTATAGGATCTATATTGTCACGAATGTAGATTTATTGAAATTATAGACATTATTACCGCGATTTTTAAGTGTAAAAGCATTACGTCCTTTTTTTTCTGTAGAAGTTAAAAAGCCAGTTTATCATGTGTTTAAGAATTTATGTAAGGTTATATAAAAGAACGTGCCCATTCAGGATTTTGTTAAATTTGTGTTTGTGTAACACTTATAATAAAAAGTTGTCAGCTGATTGACGGAATTTGGACCAGAGGAATGGAATTGCGGAAGGACGCTGGTAGCATCGTTTTCTTTGCTTTGTATATTAATATGTTTGTTTATAATAATGTTTGGTATAATTTCAAAGTTTTATTCAATGTCGCAGTGGAAATTCCGATGTCATTGTAGTTGTAACGTTTTTGATTTTCAGAAAACTTTTTTTTTGTGGTAGTAATAAAGTCAGTTGGATTTAATTGAATTTTGGTAAATCGCACCTACAGTAGATAATACAGTTTTAATATTATTATTTGTATATATGTATTGCCCGAGTATTGGTGATGCTTACGCAAACAGAAGTAATTGATAATTCTCCTTCAGATTAGCGACAGCTGCTGAATAGGTGACGCAGATTTATTTTTTTCAGTGTTAGAATTTAGTTTGTTTTTGTCAAATTACTTTTGCTTGCGCCCCGCGGCCAGGAGAATGTTTCTTGATTGTACTGGCCCTTTGCATACATTTTTTATGCTGTCTTTTAATTGTAATATAGATATTTGTAGTGTAATTTTTTTTTACATTTATTTTACCTCGCCAAATTAATTAAAAGCCAAATTTTAAAAGTTACCGAAATTAAAACTATTAACATTCAGAAATGTAAAGAAAGTTTTGATGATTTGTTTTGGATGAATTTTCACTGATGTTTATTAAATTGTACGAACTTATAAATATGATCGCGTTTTGTTTATTTTTGGTGACAAATATTCATTTTAAATTGAAGAATTAATGACCGTGTTGACCAGTTATCATTTTTTTTATTTCAGCAAGTAATTTTACGTGAAAGTATACCAAAAAGTTATGATGAACTCTGACTGTAGAAATTTTTGCAGATTTTAAATCAAACAAAATTTTATTTAAGTGTAGGTGAGCTTTATAAAGTTACCGAAGATAAGGATGCTCATTATATTCGAAAGTAAGAGATGGAAGTTTTAAATGGAACAAAAGTTACGCATTTGAGAGGATGTATTTATGGTCTTTTAGAATGAATGATACTCTTATGATGAATCTGACTAGTTTTGTTTATTTTGTTGCAAATATTCATTTTAAATGAAGAATTAATGGTGTTAAATGACAAGTTATCATTTTGTATTTATGGTCTTTTACTGAAGTATACTCGTTATGATGAACTCTGACTGTAGAAATTTTTGCGGATTTTAAATCAAACAAAATTTTATTTAAGTGTAGGTGAGCTTTGCATATACACCGTGTCCAAGATAAGGATGCTCACTATGGGGATCTCGGAAACGGTAAGAGATGGAAGGTTGGTTAAATGGAACAAAAGTTACGCATTTGAGAGGATGTATTTATGGTCTTTGTAGAACTCGAATATCTCTTTAAGTTTTTGAGATATTTGAAAAAAAATTAATTTTCTGATTTTCGTTTTTATTTTTTTCTGACCTTATTTGAAGAGCTATCAAGAAAAGAAGAACACATTTTCATTACCACTTTTCTATCTCTACTTAATGCTGTAATTCAATTTTTTATACAACGTTTCGTTTGTTAGCAACCATCATCAACTTTATTTTTTTAAATACATGAAAAAATTATTTTTGCTATATTTAAATTCTCTCCTTGATTCTGAATTTAACGATATATCACATTTTATATTTTTGATACGTTTCGGATAAGAAAATTCATACTCAATGTAAAACATCGAATAGGTACAGTTAAAACTAATACTAGAAATATTAGAAAACCGTAAAATTATTATGATTATGTTTTGTAATTTTAAATGATAGACAAATAAAAAACAAATTTATTTTAAAGGTTAACAGCATTTAAAACATTCTTCAGCATTTGAGGAGTAATACTAGCGAACGCTTCGGGAACTAATCTTTGTAAAATTTCTTCGTTTTCAATATCGTTTCCACAAATGTAATTTTTAATGTATCCCCAAAGAAAAAAATCCAAAGGTGTTATATCTGGAGAACGGGCTGGCCGCATTTGCATGAGTGCCAATATATCTTTCTGGAAAACTATCTGACAGGTATTCTCTGACAACTCTGGAATTATGTGCTGGTGCATTGTCCTGCATAAACCAACAACCTTCAACTTCTTGGAAAGGCAAATCATTCAAAGCTATCTCTAATTCATTTTGGAGTAAAATTTGGTAACGTTCAGAATTTAAGGACTTGTGGCAAATAAAAGGACCTATAATTCGAGTACCGAATGTAGCAGCCCACATATTAAATCCGAAACGGTGTTGTTGTTTGGCCGTTTTGTAGAGACGTGAATTTACTCTTGCCCAATAATAAGCATTTCTACGATTAAAAATTCCATTATTATTAACCATACTTTCATCGGAATAAAATAATATGTATTTTATGCGGAAAACATTCATTGTCTTGAGATTGACGTGTATACCATTCGCAAAATATTCTACGTCTTGCTGGGTCACCTGGTCGAAGTCCTTGGCAAATTCTAAATTTATACGGATGTACTTTCTCCTTCTTTAGAACATAATGAGCTGTGGAATGGGCTATGCCAGTTGCCTCTTCAATTTTCCTAGTAGAAACCTCTGCATTTTCCGTTACAGCTAATAAAACGGTATTGACTTTTTCTTCATTGCAAGGTTTTTTGCGAGATTTTACAAGTTTTTTGAACGCGCCATATTCTTTTAGATTAACTGCTAATGTGCGAAAAGTTCTTTTGTGAGGTTGACGCCTTTCTGGATATTTGTTTAAATACATTACTTCGGCTTCAGAACAATTACGTTGACACAAAATCACGTCAGTATATCGAGTTTTTCATTATTTGAAAAATGTACTCCTACCATATTTTTTTTAGGTAAACACAAAATGTAATTAACTCAAAGACCACCAAACAAACGTAATACGGACAACAATCAATTATGACATATAGGTAAACAAAATGCAAAGCCAACTTATTTTTATCAAATGCATCAGTACCACGGAAGATGTATTTTGACTGTTTAATTAATAGTATTTTCACTAAATACATACTTGTGAATTATTCTAATCGCAACAGGCATTAGTAAATCAGAAAACATTGTTTTATAATAATTTTACAGTTTTCTAATGTTTCTGGTATTAGTTTTAACTGTACGTTTTCGATGTTTTACATTGAATATGAATTTTCTCATCCGAAACGCAACAAAAATATAAAGTGTGATATATCGTTGAATTCAGAATAAAGGAGAGAATTTAAATATGGCAAAAATAATTTTTTCGTATATTTAAAAAAATAAAGTTGATGATGGTTGCTAACAAACGAAACGTTGTATCAAAAATTGAATAACAGCATTAAGTAGATCTAGAAAAGTGGCAATGAAAATATGCTCTTCTTTTCTTGATAGCTCTTAATATAAGGTCAGAAAAAAATAAAAACGAAAATCAGAAAATTCAATTTTTTTCAAATATCTCAAAAACTAAAAGAGACATTCGAGTTCTACAAAGACCATAAATACATCCTCTCAAATGCGTAACTTTTGTTCCATTTAACCAACCTTCCATCTCTTACCGTTTCCGAGATCCCCATAGTGAGCATCCTTATCTTGGACACGGTGTATATTTTTGAAGTAGAATTTCAGGTAGAGGTGAGTGTTTTCTCTTCGAGTGAACGTTACGGTTTCCTGTTAGGCCATTATTTTAAGATCTCGTTCATGACGTTTTTCCCGCTATAAATTCATTTAACAGGTGACATATTTTTCCTGATTTTTACTTTGTTGAGTTGTGTCGAGTGCCCTTTTGGAGTGACGAGTAAGAACCCCGCCCATGCCACTGAGCTATGCCGGTAACATGTTATTAAAATGCATGCAGTGATAGCACAGCATATTGTTTCTTGCCATAATATTTGAGAATGATCGTACTAAATCAGAATCATCATCTTTACTATCGATTCTTTTAACAATTTAAGTTTTTCCCATTTTAACTTTCTAGATATTGATGATCAATAATGTACTATGTCCAGTAACTGAACTAAATAATACATAACAAGTTAAATAATATTAAAGCACCCGCAGTACCACCATATTACAGATAAGTTAATGCTTATAGATGTTCATAACAATTAGTTGATGTTGATAAACGCTTGCAGCAGTGTCAAAATGTTCATTTTCTAATTATTCAAGTGATTCAGATATACACGATAACATTTCTGTTAAACAAGGAACAGAGCTCACTTACTTATTTTTTAAACAAGCAAAATTGGCATAGTTATGTCAAGTATTTGACGTTTTTCTTGACTGTCATTTCTTGGGGAGGGGGAGCATAAATTTTAAATAAACCCCCCTCTAAACCAGCACATCTATGTAACATTAAAAATTTAAGATTTAGCCATATAAAATAATTATTTATATATAATGATTTATTAACCTAACAAATTTCAACTAATACTGACATTAGATATATTACAGTATTTGTCAACATCATAAAATCCTTAATCAGATGGTTTTCTTGAATGTGTTATTAATTGGTAGATAGCGGATCATTTGTTGGCAGGTAAGCCATCATCTTCACAGAGTCCACGTTTTGTCAGTAGGCTACGCACACGTGTTTGATTGCATGGTTTCATCTATTAACTACTACCTTCAGATTCAATTTACAAAGATAAATAATTTAGTATAACTGGTTGATTGTAATTTTAGATTTTTTAAAAATCTATCTCAATATGTTTAAGAACTGATTTAAAGTATTTTAAATAACTTTTTTGTTACAGTACAAATGTTTTAAAAAGAATACAACTCCACAACTTTTTAATTATAAATATTTATTTTTTTACACGTTTCAATACATCATTTTCAAGAAAAAGCATATAAAAAAAATGAACAAGTAGTTATAGCAACAAACATTTAAGGTAAACTTGATAAACTATAATTATATTTTTAAAATGTAGTTATCGATGATCAACCTGTTCGTTCATTAAAGGTATTTCTGTTTATGTTTATAAATTTCAAATACTTCTAAAACACCTAATTTGCCGTGTTTGTTACAAAAATGCAAACTTTAATGTTGTTTTGTGAAGCATAAGTTGCAAGTGTTTGGCACAAACTGATTTGTCTGTGTATTTATATTTTTAACATCTAACAAGTTCTTTGTATCTAATACAAAAAGTATGTAAGTGTTTGGCTAATATAAATGGAATTACAAAATGTGCACCAAACTTCAAAATGTCGTTGGTTGAATGTTTCAGATGTACTTTTTGTTTTTTTTTTTTGTAATTTTTCCATAATATGAATTACATATTTATTTTCTATTGGTTCTGTATTAGCTAGGTAAATGTTTGTACTAAATCATTTGTATTTTTGTTTTTTAACACGTTCTATGCGTATACTAATTTATAGAACTCTTCAAATACAAAAGGCAACCATTGTTGCCGAAACCATCCTGCGGCCATTCTATCTCATTTTTTCACAGCAAAACAAAAAAATTTACTAAGCTCGTTTTATATATACATACAAAAGTACCCACACTCACATAACTTGAATCCCACCTTGGTGAGCATCGGTGCCGTTCGCAGAGAATGTGTTTACCAAAGTGTCGATTATATTTGAAATGTGACCATTTACTTTTACTATTTGTATTATCTTTATTGAAATTTGTTTGATTTAATCGTCATGACATCGCTCTATACAGTGTGTCCAAGATAAGAAGGAACAGCATGGGGATCTCGGAAACCGTAAGAGATACAGGGACGATTAAATTAAGATAAAGTTGCGCAGTGGGGGGGAGCTATATTATGCCATCAAGAAACTAGCTAAGTTCATCTTACTTCCGGAGATATTCAAAAGAAATCGAAATTTTGGGATTTTGTTTTATTTCTTTTTTCTGAAGCTATTTGAAGAAATATAAAAAAATTAACGGCATTGCCACTTTTCTTGGTCTTTAAAATGGCATTCACAGATATTTTGTACAACGTTTCGTTTCCAAGATCAACCAACATCAACTTTATTTTTGTATAGGGCCAGCAAAAAAGTACACCCATTATTAGACGGTATTTGTCGTCACAAATCCAGCGATATGCGACACAATATGCTTTCGCATGATTTTATGCAACAAAAAAGGCGTTTTAATAAATTTTGAATTTTATTGCTATGTAGTATGTCTTGGAATTCTAGGCAACGGAAAAATGAAGACGATTGTCAAATCTGACAGAATCCATTTCATTATAATAATCAGTTGTATCATTTTTGTTGCACTTTTTAAAGTCGTTTATTATTATTTACAATGGAAGAAGGAATGTTTACAAACAAAGATGTTTGATATGCTGTCCTGTTACATTTTATGCCAGAGAGATTATATGGAAGCTGAATGCATATATTTGAGCAAGTACCCAGAACGGAAACAACCAGGTCAGTCCATCTTTAGACGTTTAGTGTCTAATCTAAGAGCATACGGTTCGTTTAAAAAGCTGTGAAAAAAATTCAAAAAAGTGCAGAAAAGCAATATCAAGTTTTGCAATCAATTGTTGAAAATCCAAAAACATCAACCAGAAGAATCGAAAACCAGACCAGTGTAGCAAAATCTACAGTTCATTATATTTTAAGTAAGAACCACTTTAAGCCTTACAAATTTCGAATATGTCAAGGACTAAGGCCAGGTGATGATATACGACGTAGTCATTATTGCGAGTGGTATACCAGAATGTGCGAGGACAACGTGAATTTTCCCTTTAAAGTTATTTGGACAGATGAGAGCATGGTAACCAATAACGGTATTTTCAACGGGCGCAACACACATTACTGGTCACAAAAAAATATCCAGAAATCACCATCGCTTCGGATTCAATATTTGGTGGGGGATTTTTGATACACGTATCATAGGCCCTTTTATCTACCATTATACCCTGAATTCAGAGCGTTACATGGACCTTCTACGAAACGAATTGGAAGATGCACTAGATAATATACCATTAGCTGCTGTACATGAGTGCTGGTTTCAGCAAGACAGTGCACCAGACTCCAGAGGTATTCAACAATATTTATCTGAGCGATTTCCAACGAAACTTATTAGTACTTACAGTGAAACACTCTGGCCTACAAGATCACCGGACTTGACGCCTTTCCCTGTGGACTTGTTTTTGTAGGGGTATATTAAGAATCAGGTATTTAAAGAATGTTTTGAAACCGAGGAAGACTTACTTCGGTCAGTTCAAGCAGCTTTTAATAAAATTACCCCTGAAATGTTAAATGGGATGTTAGATGCTACAGTTAGACGGGCATACTTATGCCTAGAAAATGCGGGTAATTAATTTGAACATTTATTGTAATAGTAAGCCATGATTTTAATATGTTTAACGTTTTCTCCAAATTTGTTTTGTTACTGTTTTGATTAAGGCTTGGATAATATAGTCTTAAGCTTGATGGGATCAAGGTGATGGGAGCTAGTGGCTCTTATAATAATATGAAATAATCTTATGTTATTTCTAATAATTAATTTTAAGTTTCCCATATTTAAAATGTATCTCTACAAAATAAATTTTACAAATTATTTTTCTGGCTGTCTGTTGATCCAGGCAATTGATGCTTGATAACTAGAATAATTTTGTGTGAAATTTCGTCTTCGTTTTTCCGTTGCCATGAATTCCAAGGCATACTACACAGCAACAAAATTCAAAATTTATTAAAACGCCTTTTTTTTGCATAAAATCATGCGAAAGCATATTGTGTAGCATATCGCTGAATTCGTGATGACAAATGCCGTCTAATACAGGGTGTTGATCCAGGCAATTGATGCTTGATAACTAGAATAATTTTGTGTGACATTTCGTCTTCGTTTTTCCGTTGCCATGAATTCCAAGGCATACTACACAGCAACAAAATTCAAAATTTATTAAAACGCCTTTTTTTGCATAAAATCATGCGAAAGCATATTGTGTAGCATATCGCTGAATTCATGATGACAAATGCCGTCTAATACAGGGTGTTCCAGGCAATTGATGCTTGATAACTAGAATAATTTTGTGACATTTCGTCTTCGTTTTTCCGTTGCCATGAATTCCAAGACATACTATACAGCAACAAAATTCAAAATTTATTAAAACGCCTTTTTTGCATAAAATCATGCGTGATGACAAATGCCGTCTAATACAGGGTGTACTTTTTTTGTCGATCATATTAAAAAATAAATCTGATGTTGGTTTCTTGAAAACAAAACGTTGTACAAAAATTTCGGTTTCTTTCGAATATCTCCGGAAGTAAGGTGAACTTAGTTTCTTGATGGCACAATACAGGCCCCACTGCGCAACTTTATCCTAATTTGATCGTCCCTGTATCTCTTACAGTTGCTGAGATCCCCATGCTGTTCATTCTTATCTTGGCCACACTGTACATTAATGATCTACAGGGCGTAAATACTAAGTCGTCACACCCGAAAGTGGTAGTAAGAACTAATCGAAATAAACAATTATTTTTAGTAACAAATTTTGATTTGGGACCTCGTCGTAGGTATTCGACTTCTTAAGATTTGTTAACAATCGTCATAAATCTATGATTTTAAATGATATTTTAAAAATTCAAAGACTTTTAAAACCGGCATTTGCTTTTCTATAACATTTGTACTTGCTATTATTTCATATTTTGAAAAATGACAAAATGGCGGCCATTACAAATTTCAATTCATATTTGGATAACCATCCCATAGATTTAAAGTGCTTGAATTGTCTACTACAACACTTATTTGAAACATGTTTTCATATTTATGCAAGAAATCTTGATACATTTCAGATAACTATTAAAATAGTAACTAACTAAAAATACAAAAGTAGCGAATTAGGCTTGTGTTGTTGAAAAATAAAACAAACGAAGCCGATGATAGAATCGTTATTTTTGCTGTTTTGTAAAATTAGTCTTTTGCTGTTTGGTATTAGTCTTTTGGTGTTTTGTATAAATTAGTGTTTAACTATTTTGTAGTTTGTACAAATTATTTTTTCCTCTTTTGCTCTCATTACACGCATAAAAATGAACACGTACCAAAATGTAAAACTCTTGATATACTTTTGGTTTATGGGGACGCGAAACGAAGAGATATCCATATCACCAACCCTAGTGCACCTATCTTTCAAAAAGTTTGCAGAATCTTAGAGGAAAATCGGCTTTCATCCAAAAATTGGTGGAAACTAATAGATTTCGAAGAACCCCTGCACTTGAAGAGAATATACTTAAAATGGTTGAAAACGATCCATCGGTAATATGTAGAATGTTGAATGTCAATCATATGACAGTTTGGAATGTTTTACATGATTAAGGCCTCCACCCGTATTCCAGACAAAACTGCAAGCTTTGGGACCTGGAGACTTTCATCCAAGACCAGACAAAACTGCAAGCTTTGAGACTTGGAGACTTTCACCCAAGACTGTCTGTCGCTGACTTCTTCGTTGCTGCAATCTGCAGAAAAACTTTCAAAAATTAATTTTGTTTCTGGACGAAGCTTGTTTTACAAGAGACGGAGTATTTAACTCGAGAAACTTACTGACTGACGAAAATCCCCGTGTAATGTTTATACGTGCACATCAGGAACGTTTTGCGATGAATGTATGGACCGGCATTATAACAAATTATGTAATCGGACTTTACCTTCTACCATACCGTTTGAATGGGGAAAACTTAGCACCGCTAAATAGATAATACCCAAATAGGTGGACTCCACCAGATTATTTTTCTGGGGTTATATCAAGACCTTTGCATACGAGACACCAGTAAATACAGAGGAAGAGTTAGTGGCAAGAATCGTGGCTGCAGCAGAGCAAGTGTCCGCAAATTTTAAAACGCGTTACAGGGCTTCTGTTGCTGGGAATGGTTGCCATATAAAATTTTTTTAATAAATTATTAATTCAATAATAAATAAGTTGTTATACTTCCGTATTCAGCAGTTTTTTGTTGGATTTTTCAATACCACAAGGCAACTTGATTTCTTTTGTATTTTTAGTTTGCTACTATTTTAATAGTTATCTGAAATTTATTAAGATTTCTTGCATAAACATGAAAAAATGTTTCAAATCAATGTTGAAGTAGACAATTCAAGGATTTTATAAACGTTTCTTTTTTAAAAATCCATGGCATTTTGTTATTTTTCAAAATATGAAATAATTGTAAATACAAATGTTTTAGAAAATCAAATGTTGATTATAGTCTGAATTTTTAAAATATAATTTAAAATAAGAGAGTTATGACGATTGTTAAAAAATCTTATGAAGTCAAATAAATACGATCAGAGACCCCAAATCCAAATTTGTTACTAAATAAAGTTGTTTGTTTCAGTGAGTTCTAACTACCATTTTCGGGTGTTACGGCTTAGTATTTACATCCTGTATATGCGGCTAACTTGTGTTTTATTGTGTCATGCATTGTTTGAAAGTGTCTGTATGAATAGGTTTCTCAAATACGAAGAACTCAAATTTGTTCTCTGTAATAATTTTAATGTTTAAATCTAGAAACTTAATGGCTCAATTAATTAAATAAAAATTACTACACAGAACAAGTTAAAGTTCTCCATATTTGAAAACCTGCACATACAGACATTACAGATCCAAACGCTTAATGTCACTATAAAACACATAAGTTAGCTGCATATAGATCCTTAGTACATAGAACAATGTCATTACCATTAAATCAAACAAATTTTAATAAAGAAATATCAGTTATAAAACAATAGCGAATGGTTGAAAACATACACTCGTGAATAGGGCTCAAAAAATTGAATTTTGCATTTTAGGCTCGTTTTGTAGGGTATTTATTTGACTACAAAATGGCGTTGTTTTCATACAAATCGGACTTATTGTTACGAGTTACAATTTTGTGAAATGTTAATTTAAATGCCACGCCCCCTTTTCAGTTCATTGCAGTTCAGGGATGTTAGAAAGCAGATTTTTCATGCTAAGCAAAGGAAGTATTCGGGGAGAAATTTGGTGTTTTGAAGATTACCAACCTGTGAGCTGTTCTAGTGTTTTGTAGTTTGCGAACCTGTCAGAAATATTGATGACACTTGAACTTCAGTTGTTTACGTTTGGATGTGGTAAAATAGTGGCTTTTGAAGATAAAGTTTGTAAGATTATGTTTTTGTGGATTGTAGCAAGCAGGATGTGAAAGTTGACTAAGAGGCAGTTGATAACAAAAAGAGAAAACGTGGTATTCAGGATAACCTCAATATTAGTGCTTCATACAAAAAACTCTTATAGGAAACCAAGGTCTAAAATGGTTCTTCAGAATGTGATATTGATGTAAAATTGTGTTGCATTTGCTAGTGAGTAAAATATTCTGATCTCTGTGTCAATGTTATGTAATTTTGTGGAGGAATATACCTACTGTAAAGGTTGCGGTGGGGAAATAACATTGACCGAAGATTCAGGAAAAGCGAAGGGAATTGTTAGCAATTTAATTATCAAGTGTCTGAGATGTGGTTTTACAGCCAATACAATGACACAGCCAAAAACAGACTGTATGAGAACAATACTCGTCTTGTATACGGGCTCAGATCTATTAGAAAGGGGCGAGAGGTGCAATTCTTTGTGCGATGTTGAATATGTCCGCACCTCCAAAAACGTTTGTGGTTTATAACAAATATGTTGGCACTGCTGTAGCTGAGATGAGTGAGTTAACAATGCTAGAGGCTGCAAAAGAAGCAGTAAGGGTAAATGTTGGGAAAACTAGTTCAAAGCAGATTGTTGCTGCTTTTGATAGCAGTTGGCAGGAACGTGGGCATACTTCACTCAATGGCATTGTATGGGCTACTTCATTCGATACTGGTAAGGGTTTGGATATTAAGAAATTGAGTAAGTTGTGTTACACCTGCAGTATAAATCCATCTTCTCAACATAAGTGTAAAAAAAGGTATGAGGGACCAAGTGTAGGCATGGAAGTCACAGGTGTTGCTAATATTTTCAGGAGTAAACAAGGGGAGTCTTTTACACAGAATACCTAGGTGATGGAGATAGTAAGGCTTACAAATAGTAGTAGCATAGGCACCATATGGGGCAGATGTAAACATCACTAAACTCGAATGTATAGGCCACGTCCAAAAACGAAAGGGCTTAATACTGCTGAACATAGGTAACGAAAAGAAGTTAGGGGAAAAGTATGCCTAACAAAGGCTGCAATTAACAACATTCAGAATTACTATGACATGGACATAAGGAACAATTGCCATAATGAAGAAGAAATGAAAAGAGCAATGTGGGCCATTTTCTTTCATAAACTTTCCACCGATAAGCAACCGCAAAATTTCCTTTGTCCAAAAGGACCAAACAGCTGGTGTAAATACAATAATCCTACAACAACAAACTATAAGCAAGATATTCAGAGAATCTTGCTTGCAATCAAATCAATTTTCAAGGACCTGTCCCAAAAAGAGCTCTTGAAAAAATTCCTGCATGGGAAGACCCAAAATCCAAATGAAAGTTTGAATTCTGTAATTTGGGCAAGGATACCTAAGACTGTTTTTGTTCAAAAAGAAACATTAAAATTGGGGGTTTACGATGCAGTGATGTGTTTCAATGCAGGGGTCTCAAAAAAGATGGATGTTTCAGTGCATTTTGGTGTGAGACATGGAAGGAATACGCAGAGGGAACAGAAGGCAATCGACATGAACCGTATACGGAAAGCAGAAATTGCAGAAGTAAATGCTACCAAAGAGGCAAGAGTAGCCAGAAGATTCAAGGAAAGAAGAAAAGAAGATAGGGAGAGTGCTCTTCAGCCAAGTTATGGTCCTGGGATGTTTTAAATTTAAGTTTAATGTAAATCTAAACTTTAAATCGATTTTTCTCAAAACTGTTTTCTGAACTTCTGGTACACTTTTCTCCGAATCTAAGCATGCTATTGGTATCAAAATTTCAGGATCTCATTTTAATCGCATATTAAAAAATCACGTAACACTTGAGAGCTTTGAAGGTAACAGCAACCAACTTATGGGCCAAAACATGGTTGAGAAAAATAAATTTCATTCTTCCAAATATATTTATATACAGGTATGGAAAAATATTATCGCGGGTCTGACTTATAATACGTAAAACAAAGACAGTACAATCAGTTCACGTGCTAACTGAGACAGAATACACAACAAACTAAAAGCGCTGATGCCATACATGCGTCTTTTGAGTAGGCTAGTATCAATGACACATTTAATTGCTACTGTCAACGAGAATTGAAAATCAGTGTTTTTGCAAGATCGACACAATACTCATGTATTCCACTGAAGAAAAAATACAGATTATTAAGTGGTATTATTCACATGAAATAATGGGCAGGTTTGCTTTTTCCTTTGAAAACAGGCCAATTCCATCAGAAAGTACGATTATGCGTACTGTTTGTAAATTTGAAAGATGTGGATGTTTAAATAATTGTAGAAAATGCAGTAGCATTCATGGTAATGATGATGAGCATCCTGTCCGAAACTTAAACGAAAAGCGCGAACTCCAAGAAATTGCAGTGTGTAGTTTAGCAGAAAATAATTTCCTGTGCAATAGTACAAAAATTGCAGAAGAAATGAATTTTGAAGCAAGAATAGTTCGCAATATCTTGAAATGGAATACTACCGTTGCTATAAGTTGCAAACTACACAAGAAATTTTTCCAGAAGATCGTCAAAAGCGTATGGAATTTTGTGAAGATATGATGAATCGGGTTAATGATAACGAAAGATTTATTGAAAATATTTTGTTTACCGACGAGTGTTCTTTTAACTTACATGGCCATCACAATCCGTCTGTCGCTGTTGGTTACTCTCGGGAAAACAAACACATTAGTATTCCTTACCGGACAGAAGACCCTCAAAAAGTTAATGTGTGGGCAGGAATTTTAGGCTATTCCATAATTGGTCCATTTTTTATCAACGGAAACTTGAATGCGGATAAATATTTAGAACTGTTGAGAAACCAGATAGTTCCAGCTGTTCAACGCCTCAATATAAATTTTGATGACATCTGGTATCAAGAAGATGGCTGTCCTGTCAGATTTTGGAAACTACGTTCCCTAACCGTATTATTAGTGGAAAATGTACTATTAAATATCCTCCTCACTCACCTGATATCGCGCCGAACGACTTTTTTGTTTGGGGATACGTATCCCAGCAAATTTATGGGCACAGACATGAACGTGCTAACAATTTGGACGGGCTTCGTGTCAAAATTACAGACTCTTTAAACAACATCACCCACGAAATGTTACAAAACACCCGAACTGAATTTTATCACAGATTGGGTTACTGCCTTGCGAAAATCTTATAGAGTATTGAAAAAAGTATTGTTTTTAAAAATAGTTGGTTTTTCAATAAGAATTATAATGCTAAAGTTAAACCTTAAACGTACGTTATACTATCAATGTAAATGTTAATGTTCTTGTTTGTAGCTCGCGTAAGTTTCTTCTTGGTTCTTCTTACCAATATAATCGAACCATGTCATAAATTCGCAATTAGAATAACCTTCGATATTTGAGGTATTATCACCTAATAGTTTCAAAGAACTCGCGACTTTTCAACATCATCTTAATTGCTTTGGTTTCGTTAGAAATGTTGAAGCTAGATTGAAGGAGACTTAAATGGTTCATATTTTGTGCCTACATGCAAATATGTACAAGTGGCAACATCGGTAAAGTTATGTCTCTCTCACACTCATATAATGCTTATTGAGTTTCTTTCTAGCTTATTATAAGTCAGATCCGCAATAATGTTTTTCCATACCTGTATATAAAAATTAATTTCTCACAATACATTCATAATACAACAACCACTTTTATGTGATACTGTATGAATATTCTATAAAAGTTTCAGTACTCTCTGTTCAGTCGTTTTTTGAGAAAGTGTACCTAAAATTACAATTTTTTAACATTAGTTTCTTATGGGAGTTCTTCACGGCTGTCTCCGCTTAATACAAGACCAATAGAAAATAAATACATATCGATTTCATATTTCAGAAAAACAGAAAAAAAATATCTCCCATATTACAAAAGAACAAAAATCACAGAATAGCATGCAAAACTAATACCAATGTTCATATAATGCTAAAGATCCAACAACATTTTGAAGAAAGATAAATTGCACTGAAAATCCTGTAATGCCATTATATTACTTAACACTTAGATATTAGATCAAAAAACACATTAGATGTTACAAATATAGACACATAGGCCTATCAAATTATGCCTAACATTTACTAGTAAATAATCACCTCATAACTTCACAAAACACCACTAAATTTTTAGATCTTTGTAATAAAAAAGACTAATTATATGTTTTAAAAGCATTCGAAATTTATAAACATGAACAGAAGTACTTTTAATCAACAGACGTTTTAAGTATATAATTGTAATTTACAACAAATTTGCTTCTTACCTCAATGATTTGTTACCATAACTAGTTGTTATTTTCTCTTGATAATACTTGATGAATTAAAACACACACTAAAGTAGTGCAATATAATGAGAAGAATCCTTGGTGTAAATTATAATACGCCAATATGTAATGATACTTTGTTGAAAGCAGAAATTAAGTAAAATTAGAAATCTAATTGGAATTTGTAAATTGGCCTGAGTATCATTGTAAAATAAGTTTTATTATTACTATAATAAATATGTAAGTACCAGTGATGTGCTCTAGTATATAATATCATTCTAAAACTATGTATATAAATGCAGTAAAACCGAGAAAAGCAGTACACGAATGCAACGATTACCAAATAACATAAAAAAAGCAACATTTAATTACAAATACAACAAAAACACAATGATCTAATTAACAAAAACTAAAAAAAAAAACACAATCAATTCAATAAGGCCCTTAATATCTTAAATGAAACAAAATTTTAATAATCATCATCCCACTGTATGTACGGCAGTTTATTGTGCTGTCCTAGTGTTATATTTTATTAGATGAATTGTAAAATTGCAAGATAAATGAAATGTATTAATTCTGCGGCTTGTAGTTATTATTAAAACACTACCAATTTTAGAAGCTTTATAGCATGATACAGTGCTTTATATTACTATACAGAAAATGAATTTATAATTAAGTTATAAAAAAATTACTTTTTTAATTCATTAAATTTATAAGCGAAATAAAAATTCTTAAGAATGCAATCATTTCTGATATCACCCCTGAATATATCGATATATTCAAAGTGTGCTCTTATAATCACAATTTTCCTAATGCTTCTTTTTCGAGCAGAGATAATTAAGAAGATACCGTAGAAATTTGTAGTTTAAATTTGGACTATAAATATAGTTTACTTCACTGTGTTACAATTATGTACATTTAAAATTATAAAAAGCATAAGAGCATTATATTAATGTTGAAAAGCATGCACTTTGACTCATATTTAATTACCTTGACACTGATAGCCTTGCTTGCCCAATCCCCTGAAAAACAAGAACCACCGTTACACACAATCGGTGCAACCACGATTAATACACAACACAATCACACAGCTACCCTACTTTTATATTTTTTAAATGATTAAATGCCCCCACAAAAAAGGCATAAATGTTAGTAATTAGTAATATTCCTAACGTGAAATAATATTAGTAAAAAACATATCTTACCATATAAATTCTCTACAATGCGAACAAAACGTTGGTTGTCGTAAAAATGTTGCCATAAATTTATGACCATTAACTTGGTGAACACGGCGGCGCATTGCACCTCTTCTTCTATTAAAGCCTTGCCTTTCTTTAAACTCTCGCGGTTTCGCGCCATATTCTATTTGAATAGAAATAAGACAGAGTTGAGAGTTGCAGATTGTAAAAGTACACTTACCCTTCGATGTTAGTTTCAAATCTATACGAACATGCAGTTGCCCTTTGGGTTCCAAATTTACCTACAAAGAAAAAACAATATGAGATTCAAAACATTTTCGTAAAAATCATTGCAATCATGTAAATGTATAATGTTAAATTTCAAGACTAAAGAATGCTGAGGTGCGCGTCGGATAAATTCGGAATTTGACGATCATGCAAAATAAATTCTAACCAAAAACATGTGTGAAAATATAGGGGGGGTTTCAGTTGGATAGTGTATTGACATTCGGATCAAAATTGATTTCTGCGCAACCATTCCTTAGTCTTGAAACGATCTCTAAGTATCTATTTATATAATCAAATATGCATATCGTGTCCCCGAAAATATAAAAATGAATATATTCTTGCTCTAATTATTAGTAGTCTGAGGCATGGGTGTGTACAGCTAGGATAGAAGGTAATAATTTTTTTAGGCAATAAAAATTATTCCTATACGTACTTTTAGAATATGAGCGCCGATGCATTTCTAACACTCCTAGATGAGGTTCCGTAGATATTGGAGTCTGCTCCGACGATAAGGAACGAATTGTAAATGAATTAAATAAAATGGCGCCAAACAGTACTGAAGATTGTGATATACACTCAATGTCTTTTTTCTTTCAAAATGAAGAATTTAAATCAAAATGGAGTGGTAGCTTTTGCAGATCACTGAATAGAAGAAGGTTTAGAAGAAGAAGGTGACAAAGATCTGCGGGAATATGCATGAGAAAACGCAATTTGGACAAAGGATAATAACTGTTTAAAAAATAAAAGTTTTGCGAATCATACAGACCATCCATTCCAGAAGACTTAGAAACACCAAGAGATATATATTTGCACATTTTTCCCAACGAATTAATTGATCATTTAGTATTTCATGCAAACTTCTATGTAGTTCAAAAAAACAGAGGTACCAACAAATTTGGAAGGAATAAACGTTTTCCATGGAGACATACCATCAATTAAATTTACAAACTTATTTTATAAAAGATTGTTCAGTATTTAAATTTAGTGGTAAAAACAGTGCGCCTAAACAAAAATCGTCCAATATTTGCTTCCCAAACAATTTACTTGATGACAGGCCTCTACAATAACTCATGCATGCATGTTTTAGGTATTCCTTATTCGCGTAAAGCTTAGCTTCAGCCGAGAATAAAATCAACCTAACAAATCGATGGTAGCGACTATTAAAATCACATTACTTATCAAATTAATGTAATTTTCAATCTGTGAGGCTAATTCTAATGCTATTACCAGACTTTCCCTCCAGCAAAACTTGGTCCTTTTGATTAGGTGTAATTTTACATTGCCATCCACATTCTCCAACTGGTTTCGAGTTTCCCACGGTACAAAAATTAATCGTAAACGATTTCCATAACCATGATTTCGCTATTGGAGGAAGACTACTAGGGATAGGTCGGGGTAGTAGTAATGGTGAAGGGAAATTCACTTGACCTCTCGTGACATCTTTGATTATAAAATCAAAGATTCTGCAACTATTTTCTCGACAAAGCTAATTACAAAGATGGTTCTTGATATAGCAACTCTCGTTTTAAAATTCAAATTTGGTCCTCCTGATTTACTGTAATTTTACATTGCTATCCACATTGTCCCATTCGTTTCGAGTTTCCCATAGTAAAAAAATTAATCGTAAATGATTTCCAAAAGGGTATTTCGCTATTGGAGAAAGACTACAGGGGAGAAGTCGGGGTAGGAATAATAAACCCGCATGAAGTTAGCAATAGAAGTTTTGTCAGTAAATTGTGGAACGAATTTAACCTTTTGGGTGGAATTTCATATAAATGAACGAACTTGAGCATATCATACACAAAAATATTAATAAAACGATTAGGGGGATGAAAAATAAGTGTAACTTCGGTGGAGTCGTTTTTTTTTATAATTTTGAAAAAGCACTTTGTACTTGGGATAATGGAAGCTAAAAACAAAATTTAAAACCCTACCCTGTTTTGAAATGATGTAATTTTTAAGACTCCGAGCACTTCATGCACTTCGCTATAGTGAGTGGGTTGTTGAACGCTGTTGTAGATCACATACCTTTATTTTTTATGTTTAAAGGGTTCACTAGCAATTATATACCGGGCAACAAAAATGTACAAACCTCCCGTTTTGAAATGACCTAATTTTTAAGAAAACGCGATCGTAATAC
Source organism: Vesta saturnalis (assembly GCA_036346205.1). Classification (NCBI taxonomy): domain Eukaryota; kingdom Metazoa; phylum Arthropoda; class Insecta; order Coleoptera; family Lampyridae; genus Vesta; species Vesta saturnalis. The sequence goes on from JARFJB010001404.1 coordinate 934,848, forward strand.
ACTATCACCGTATTGAAAGGGGCGTTGAACCCTGTTGCACACCAAAAATTATTATGTTTAAAGGGTTCACTAGCAATTATATACCGGCCAACAAAAATGTACATACCTCAAGTTTTTAAAATTACCAAATTTTTAAGAAAACGCGGTCTTAATGCACCATAACCATATTGAAAGGGGTGTTAAACCCTGTTGAACATCAAATATTTTTATTTCTTTAATTTTTTATGTTAGAAGGGTTCACTAGCAATCGTATATGAGCGAATAAATTGTACATACCTCCCGTTTTCAAATTACCTAATTTTTAAGAAAACGCGCTGGTAATGCACCATCACCTTAATTGAAAGGGATGTTGAACCCTGTTGTATCTAAATCAAATGTTAGTAGTAGTGAGACACCATCCGCCATCTTGGATTTTGTGGGGAAAACCCACCATTTTTTTTATATGCTCACGTGGGGATCGTATTTTTTCACCCCTATGGTTTCATTTCGGAGGCCTTTTTCAACCCCTTGATGGAATTTTCACCCTAATTAGGACCCTTTTGGCTGTATTAAGAAATTTTTTAAAAGTTCAACCCCTGGATGCGCATGCGGTGTTCTGAGAATAAAAATATTTAATCTGTTATTAATTAGGGTTGTTTTTATCAAAGGAGATTGCATAATTATTATTACATTTCTTTTAATCTTATCTACAGATTATGACCTAATTTATTTATGCATTCTAATAAGGGGTCCTAGTCTTGTAAGACGAGGATCTGTTCGCGGGCTTCTTAATATGTGTTTATTATTAAACAGTTACACAACTTCATTATGAATTGGAAAGTGGCAATCAGTCGACATCGTGTTAATTAATGTGTTACAAACATTTTTTAATTTTACTATCTTGGATTTTTTGTGGCCCTGGGACACCTTGGCAGCCATTTTTTATATGCCCACGTGAGGATCGTATTTAGGTCTATTTTGTAAAGCTAATGAACAGTTGGATTATTTCTGATATTAAAGAATCTAATCAAGATAAAGATAACATATACAATTGATTTTAAATACGCTGTTAAATTCTATATAATGATAATAAAACAGTTAATGGGTATTGCGTAATTAGTTAATTAACTTGTTGTTATACAAAAGTGAATGTACGATTTCGCAATTTGACGTAAACGGTAATAATAAACTGTACATACTTTACGTACATGTATATATCTTGGCTTTTAGTTATCACAGACTGGAATAGGTAGAGAGATGCAATGCAATTACGAAGCTGTATAATTAAATTAAATTACTAACTCATAATAAAATGTCTATCAAACTGCGCGTGTACACCGTCAACAGCCAAAACCAAATATATATTTGCGCAAACAGGTTATTTAATATTGTGATGTATACAGCGAATTTCACCTCTATATTATTTTACATACATAAAAGTTCTGTCTCATCAAAAATACCTTTGTCAAAAAAAAATGGCTTTAGATTTTATAATCAGGTTAAGCATGCATGCTGACCGCTTATTAGAGTACTACTTTTAAATTTTCGGGTTTTACCGATAATGGGGTTGTCATACCATCACATAAGCCTATTTTACATAGAAGCTCTACCTTAGCAGAAATACCATTGTCAAAAAGGAACTTAGATTTATACACAGGCCCCTAGGGAAGATATTAGAGCGCGGTTACAGAAACAAGTATCGTACACTATACATAAACCTGTAGAGAGAAATTTACTCGAAATAGGTACATTGTGGGTAACATTTTTTTTTTTTGAGTTATGACAGGCGGGGTCTTTGCAAAATGAGAAATCTAAGTAAATATAATGATGGGTACAATTATATACTGACGGTTATCGGTGTATTTAGCAAGATGGCGTGGGCACGAGCTCTGTAGCTGAAAAACTACATGTTTTATAATCGACGTATTCTCGGTTATTTTTCAAAGATGCGAAAATATACCGCAAAGTATACAGACGGATAAGGCCAAGGACTTTATTGCGAAAGTGTCCAGCAATTCTTTAAGAAACATCAAATCTAATCATATAGGCAAAATTTAGCGATGCGATGTTTTCATACAGGTAAGAATCGCACTAACGGGGTTACAGTTAATGCGAAAGTCAATAACCTTTACACATTATCTCTCTCAAGGCTATATTAGCGGTAAAACCTACGATGCATCGTTCAGGTAACTGACCCAGAAAAACATTATCCAATGATTTTTTCTATATGCCCACAGGCATAGTTAGCACTTTTACTTCGGTCCTTGTAACAGAGTATTTTGCTGCAGTTGTTTCTAAGGCTTTAGCGAGCACAATTAGAATGGTGGGATTGATTCGCATACGTCTCACCAGTAAACTAGCGTCCATAATTCGCGTCTTGTAATTTGAACCGTGCGCCGCGATTAGAGTAAAGGTATGTCTTGATGGTACAAATTTAACCTTTAACTCAACACCACTTATGAGAAACTTTTCCTGATTAAATAAAGCCTAGTGCACGTGACCAATTTGCTGGTCACTGCAAGTACTTGATGTTTCAAGAAACCGTTATTTGCATGTCTCATATAAATAAAATTTCGTGACGCGAGGCTTTCGGCGAATACTGTTTCGGCGATCACCACACCAACCCTCCCCGAACATAACCGAGATTGTAAGACAGGTGTAGAGTGTCGCAACTTGTTCTCGGGTCTTCGCCCCTTGTCGTGATCGCAACTTGTTCGTGGGCCGTCGTGTATTGTCATAGTACCCTTGGTGGAAAATTTGAATTTGTATTATAATAAGGGGCCTAATGCTAACCTATAAGACGGGTATAGGGTTGCGCAACTTGTTCTCGGGGCTTTGCCCCGTGTCGAGGCCCCATTGGCGGAAAATCTGAATTTGTATTTAGGTCTCTGCAGGTTATGGCTGGAAATATGAATTTGTATTATAATAAGGGGTATAATGCCATCTTGTAAGACAGATGAAGGGTTTAGCAACTTACTTTCAGGCCCTCGTCCCTAGACCAAAAATTTGAATTTGTTTGTCGCGCCATCTATGAGGGAAATTTGAACTTGTATTATAATAATGAGGCCGAATGATAACTTATAAGACAGGCATAGGGCTTCGGAACTTGCCTTCGGGTCTTAACCCCTGGTCCCTTGGCGGGAAATTTGAATTGGATTTGTATTTAAGTGTTTACATTCTGATTACTTATTGCGAGAAATTTGAACTTGTATTCTAATAAGGGACCTATTGCTAACTTAAAAGACAAACATAGGAACCTGCGTTAGGCCTGCGCCCTCCTGTCGTGGCCCCTTCTTGGGAAATTTGAATTTGTGTCGTCATCTAGTTGTGTATGGACTAATGAATATTTTCTGTAATAAAGGTGGCCCCATCTAGTGGTATATTTTTAAACTAGCGAATGTTTTCTGTAATAGAAGTTGATCGTGTTCGTCTCTCCCTCGTCTCTTTCTCAAACATACAATCAATTAATCAAATCAAATTAATCAAATCAATTAAGCATATCAATCCCAAACAAATCACGTTCGATCAAATCAAACAATCAGATCAATCAATCTCAATCAATCAAATTATAACTTACAGCCTGCGAAAACTAGCATACAGCTCAAAAATATGGATTGGACTAACTTACACTTTGTTAAAACCAACCAGCCACAATTCAAAAATACCAAACTGATTTAACTTAATCATACAAAATCAGCTCTCAATTCAAAAAATAGCAGTATGATTGAACACACAGAGTGCAAAAGAAAGCCAATCTCACACTTATTGTAGCTACCCTTCTAACCGCCCTTTCGCATTAACTGCAGCATTGTTAGTGCAGGTTCAAGCAGCGTTAGGAAAAACAAGTTTATTAATGAAAATTGAAGGAATGCTTAGCGTTTGAAAATATATTATTATTATAAACAACAATACATCATTTATTTAATCACATCCTTTATCGGTCTTCTTCTTGAACCGTGATTCGTCGCTATCATCATCATGGTTTTGAGACTCGTCCTGCTCTACCTCATCGCATTTCTTCCTCTTCTCATCACCATCACCTTGGATGTGAGATACATTCAGCTGATTCACGTCATCGTTTCCATCATCATCTTGAACGGTTATTTTGTAATAGTTTATTAACAAGTCAGTAAATTCACTAATGTCCGCTGATGTTGGCTCATCAACAGGAGAATACATTATAATAATGCTCAATCGATGACGGTTACACTTTAAAGAGCGAAACGTGCGAGAAACGAGAATGCTGCTGGCCTTCGATCTTGTGCGCGGGCGCACTCGTCAATGTTCGGATAGAATCGGTTATCTTCGGGGGAAGTTTGGAGTAGGGGTCGCCGAAACAGCCTTCGCAGTCGTCTTAGGAGAAAATACCTCATCCAAAAAAGGAGTTACATTGTTCAAAAACTCCGTAATGTTAAAAATCGGGAGAATGATACTAAATTATTGGTGTTTTGAAATCTACAGTGCAACGTATTCTAAGGGATAAGTTTAAATCGTACGGGTTTTCCTTATTGAAAATTTCGAATAGTTCAATTAACATTCTTCTATAGCTCAGAGACTCCATATAAAGTTCTGTTTGGAACATAAGAAGCACATAACATTTCCTCGAGAACAACAAGGAATATTTGGATTCAGTGTCATCTATCCTTATTAGATTTTTTTATACCAGTCAACATGAGAGATGCGTACTACCATGGAAACCGAATTTATGCATTTGTACGCTAGACATTTAGTGTACAACAAGGTAGAACATTTTTTTTAAATAGGGTAATAAGATCGCGTATCCTTAAAACTGACGTAATTTCAAACCGGGAGGTATGTAATGTAAATTTTTAATCGCTCTTACGATTGCTAATGAACCTTTTTAGCATAAAAAATTAAAGAAATGAAAATATTTAATGTACTGGGTGGATCAAAAAGTTTGGAATAATCCTAACAGGTGACGGTAGTATGCACTAGTGAGAACGATTCATAAAAAGCTTTATCCTTTATCAGACGTCTTGTAACGTGCCAATTCTTGGCTATCGTTACCTTAATTTAAGTTTTGAATTTGTGTTAGTATTCATAAATATATTTACATTACACTAGCCGTACCCGTCGCGCGCTGCTGCGATCTCAGAGTGGGGAGGGGGATATTTAAATTTTGTGATATACGTGTCTCATAATTATTCGAGTCAATCGACCCATGGAATAAAAAAGTTAAAAAAAACTCAACCCGTCATTTCACCCCCTTAGGGGTGGAATTTCGAAAAATTCCTTTCTTAGTGGATACCTACACTTCAAAAAAACACACACTCTGTCAAGTCTGTAGGACCAGCGGTTTAGACTGTGCGTTGATACACCAGTCAATCACTGAGTCAGTCAGGATTTTGAATTTTATATACACAGATTACCTATTAAGATTGCTACAAAAATTACTAATCAATAACCTAAAGTTAATAATACCTAAAGTTAAAGTTAAATTGCTCTCTAACTTGATTTGAGTCTAGGTTGATTTCTTTGTTTTGGTATTTCACACAAAGACTGCTGCATTAACTGAACATTTAACCAATTTGGTGTATTCACAGTTCATTAGACATTACAACTCCCGTTGTAGTACATGGTTACTGAAGCTGGATACACCATTACGTCAATTTTGTTTCATGTAGACAGAATGAACTGAAATAGTTGGTTATTCTCTTATTCTGCTTAACGCTAAAACAGTCATATAAGCGATATTAGCGAATGGAAGAATAAAAAATTAATTATTCCAACACCATGCACAGATACCAGTGGCTTAATAATAACAAATAAATGCACTCTCGCATTCGCGGTGAGATAAATGGTCGGTGTGTGAGAGAGAAAGTATAAGGTATTGGGCGCGCGCCGTGTTACAATAATTAAAACGAAAAATTAGGTTATCACTTTTTTCCGGGAGATTTTACCAAGTTTTCTCTTCATAAAAACCTTCCTCAGACTTCAACCATTACTCGAAAAAAAAATTGACAGAATTGGTCCAGCCGTTCTCGAGTTTTGCGCTTAGCAACACATTTGGCGATTCATTTTTATATATTAGAATAGTATCTTTACGCATTTCTTTTTCTTTCATTAATTAAATTTTAGTATATATCAATATTTTCTCTTTAGTCTACAGAATTATGAATCCCTGTGTATATTTTAGACACATCAAGTTTTGTTGTTCTTTGCGCAAATGCGAACTGAACATACGCGCTTAACTCATTTCCGTTTCTGCTACCAGTACAGTTACCTTTTTTAAGTTTTACTCCCTTGGATAAGGTATGTAAGGTTCTAATTACATTTTTATACATATTATATTTAGTAGGGAACAAGGGTATGCCTCTACATTATGGAAGTCCTCTTGTGTTAGGAAAAAGCTCTTATGTTAATGAATTTTGTTCGTTGTAAAAGCCAGCTGGATGACGTCACGTAAAAATGCATAAAATGGCGTGGATGGAAACATTTGAGTTCATAACCTATAATACAGTAGTATTTGTTGACGTAGGTAAAGAATACGTTTCATTATTATTGAATACAGTGTTGATATTATTACATTTTGAATTTTAAGTAATAGATATTTATGTATTAAGGGCATAATCTACAATTATGCCCGTGGTACATACAATGTTTTATTTTATTTTGCACCATGAAACTGGAACAAAATATTAAAAAGATTCAGTATTTTCGGCAAGTTTTTAAATGCAAATGCAGTGAAATAAAGTCGACAGTAGGCTAATTTGTTGTTACTAAGATACTGTGATATTGCTAAATTGTTGCTAAGGTACTGTTTGTTTGTAAATAATTTGCAATCTAAAATGGAAGGTGAAAACGCAAAAACTTATTCACAAGAAATTTTAGATGAATTTGAGGCCGCCCAGGCAAAAATAATTCCAAGTAAATCGAAATATTTACATTAAGGTTGTTGTTTCAATAATTCTTTCAACTTACGTGACATATCATGTCATGTGTTTGCTGTCAATCATGCTGCTTAGCAACAATGACATTTTCGTGCTATAAAGACCACATTACGCCCGCATTTGGGGGTGTATAAAGAACATTATGGTGGCAAAATAAAATAAAGATAGATTATAAGCTTGTATAGTTGTGTTAAATTAGAAATTATTTAATGTCGTAAATCTATACGAGAAATACCGTTTGTTATTATATGCTGAAATTAATCAGGTTTATTAAATAAATATACATATAAATACAGTTGTATTGTGTTATTCAGATTACCTATGCTATTAATGTACCGGGTGGCCAGATAAAAATGCAAAATGCTGTTTCTCGGAAACTATTTGTCGTAGAGAGTTGCGGTAAAAAAATTTATTACTAAAGTGGCCAAAAAAAGACCGTGGAAAATATTTTCAAATTTGCAAGATGACCGCCATCCTAAACTTTTAAAGTGATTTTTTACGGAAATCCACCGAGTAAATGTACCAAAAAATTATATGCTTTTTAAAGCTCAGCTTTATTTGAGTAATTTTTGTTTGACGTATCTATTCAAATAAAGTGGAGGGGGGGGGGGGGGGTGATTCAGTGATTTTTTAAATAAACAGCTATAACTCCTAAACGACTGAACTGATTTTAATACTTAGTCTCGTTGGAAAGAGCATTTATTGCTCCATCAAATCCATTAGTAAATATGTTGTCATTGTCACATAATTTATTAGCATTTTTTGGTCATTGTGTACAATAATTATTATAGCTAACTTACAACTCAAAAACAAGAAAAAACAATGTAGAAAATTAAATTTATTACTTTGATAATGTATGAAATTTAATTAGATGGTTTAACGTAGATAGATCTTGTGCATAAACGTAAATGTTTGGATCGATTAAGTTCATTATCTATAACATTTACTTCGAAACTTGCTTTAATTAATCTTTGTTGACATTATATTTTCAATTTGAATTGCTTTGATATGTCTAACTTGCAAATTATACAAATACAATTACAAAAATAAATCTGGTTCCTGTAATAACACATATACTGGTAGTTAGGCAACCGATGTTACAAAACTGTATGTCATGGTTTTTTTTATTTACAAATGGATTTCTTTGTACTTGTGGATATGAATGTACATTGCAAACATACAGCTCCCTCATATAATTTGCGTAATTTTTATAGAAGCAGGCGGCTTTGAAATTTTTTTAAGTTAGCATCTAGATGTCTATTAACCTCTACATGACATGAAGTTTTAAGCGACGCCTGTTTGACATAAATTACCGTTTTTTTTTTAAGAATAAAGTTTAAAATTATTAGTTTGTAGGAGGGTCACTGCTAAAATTCGTGGAAAATCTAAAAAATGCACACATTATGTTACGTAAATTTTTTTATTGTTTTTCAAAATATTCTCCCTTAAGATCCATACACTTTTACATTCGGTAAAACCAACCTTCAAAACATTTTTGCCACTATGAGCGAGGTACCTACAAAACAAGTACTTTAAAAGCTTCAACGGCCTCTTCAGGTGAGAAAAACGTTTACCACGCATTTTATTTTTGATGTTTTTGAACAAAAAAGTCATTTGGAGACAGATTAGTCGAATATGGGCAATGAGTCATTAATTTGATATTTTGACTAGTCAAAAATCTGTAATTTGTAGTACTGCGTGTGCGCTAGCATTGTCATGATGCAGAATGATTCGCTTAATTATAATGTTCTTTCTAATTTCACCGATCACCTGGGGGACGCAAATTGAAGTATACCAATCAGCAGTAACTGTTCTTTGATCCTCCTATGCAATATGACCAGTTTTTCCGACAAAACAAGGAATCATTTTCTTTGAAACGCTTCGCGAGCGTACCACTTTTGTTGGTTTAGGTTCATTTTGGAACACCCATACAGATGATTGATGTTTAGTTTCAGGTACATATGAATGTATCCATGTTTCATCACCTGTTACAATGTAATATACAGAATTTGAACGACCATAGTGAAATTGTTTAAGCATTTCCTTGCACCACTTGACACGTGCTTTTTTTGAGCTTCTGTCAGATTGTGAGAAATCCAACGACTACAACGTTTCATGACATTTAAATGTTGTTTCAAAATGGTACGTATTTGTTTCGCCGTAATGCCTAAGGATGCCTGTATGTCACTGTATGTTGCATGTCGATCTGACAAAATCATTTCACGTACAGCATCAATATTCTTTGCGACAACAGAAGTGCATGGTCGACCCAACGAAAATCGTCATCAAAAGTAGATCTTGCACGTTTGAATTCTGCAAAACCATTTGTAAACCATGGTTTTGGACGGTGCTCCATCACCAAACAACTACTTTAGTTTTCCCACACATTGCTGTGGCGTTAAACCGTAAGTCATAAAAAACCATCACTAGAAAATAACAATTCGAAATATCCATTTTTCCACAAACTTATTACTTTTAAAATTCTACTGAAATGAAACTGCTATGTTTACAATCAAACTGTCAGTTCTATCAATGGTATAAAATGTCAAATATTACGGTTATGACAAACGCAGAACCTTAGCATCGCAAGGAGTACTTGATTCTGAGGACTTTAACTGTGATATTTGCACTGCAATTTTGTTTACGACTGGCAATGCTAGAAGAGCATTCTCAACTTGTTTAACCCTAGATTACTAAACTTGTTTACGAGAAACACTTTCACTAAAGATTCGCCTGACAGGCGAACAAAGAAAATGAAGAAAAACACTTGAAAAAATTATGTATTTGTTATTTCTTGCACCATTGAAGAGTAATAAGTCCGATTAAAGTTAAAAACATTATTTAAATATTACTAGAACAGTCTGTACATACAGGAACAGTATGTTCTCCACAAATGCTACGATTACACATCTTACAGAAAAATCTCGTCATTCTACGAATTTTGGAAGGACAAAAGGCACATATTTTTCTTGTGTTCCTGGAGCTGGTTGAACATCTACATGCTCTACTTGTGGAAGTTTTAGAATATTTTTAATATAATTTTTTAGTTCGCGACGTCAAGTTGGAACATTTACGCGTTCATGTAACCATGGTATAATGAGTTCGTCACTTAGTTGCAATGCAAATTTTCTTCTGCTTATAGATTTTTTATTATCTTTAAGGGCATTATGAGCATAAATGACATAAGCGTTCACAAGTGTATTGTTCAATATTCCATAAAACAAGCACATAGGCCAGCGTTTGGTTTTTCTGTTTGTACACGTTTGAACACATTTGATCCAGTGCGTCGACGGCACCTTTGGTTGAATTATAAAAGTCAACAATATCTGGTTTATTTGTCGCATCATTCACTGTTGGCACTTCATGTATTGTAGATAGTAAAAAAAAAACAGTTTGTTTGATTTAACTTTATACGACAAAAGTGTTTTTTCTCTATCAAAGCAAAACATAGAAGTACCAGCTTTTCTCTTCTTGTTATTTTATACTTCAGGAGGTATGTGTGGTTTGTCGGATCGCAGTGTTCCTACTAGAGTTAGCTTATATTCTGGACTAAGAGAGTCGGTGGCTAATGGGATTGTAGTAAACCAGTCGCCATAGTAATTGTTCTATATGAACCTGGAATACTTTTTGACAATTCTTTTACTAAGAAATTCGCCAACGGTAATTTTCCTTTGCCTAGATAAGGAATTGCGTCTATCATATATTTTGTTTTTACGTCTGCCATCATAACTATTTTAATCCCATATTTGTTAGGTTTGTTGGGCAAATACACCCTAAAGGGGCACCGACCACGCAAACCCAGTAACTGCTCGTCTATTGTTACAAAAGAGCCTGGTTCATAGGAATCTTTACAATTGTTAATAAATTGATCCCATATTTCTCGAATTGGTGCCAGCTTATCTAATTGCCGTCGCGCTTCCCTGTCTTCTTTTTGATCAAAACGTAAACAAAATGTTAAAAAGTCGAATCTGTCAGCGCTCATACAAGCTTTAAACCTTTCACCGCAATATGCGGTATCAAACAACATTCTGGTTGCCATATGATTATTTTTCAATGCTGCTGCTAGAATTAATAAACCAATATAAGCCTTCAGTTCAAGATATGATATACTAGGAATCGTTCTAGTTTCTTGTGCATAAAATGATCGCTTTCGTTCTATTTCAGCATTGGTACAATTCATAATAGTTTCAAGCATTGAATTATTTATAAAAAGCGAAAAACATTCACTTGGTGATTTGACATTTTTTGCTGCTTGTTTTGGGACTGGCATGATATGTACAATATTTCTTGCCTTTCAACGTCCGACTAGTTTTACAGGATGAACCAGCCACCTGTGATCATTTTTTCCTCGTAAAAACTTTCGTCCTGGATATAAAATATTTGAATGTGTTTCCGAAATTTTAAGTATATTTTCTTTAGTTGGTGGACTGACTTCCTCGTCTGATGAATCGGTAATAATGTTCCTAGCAATCCTTTTACGAGGCGGCTGAACATTTTCTTCGTCAGAATCAACTATTTCTTCATCAGTAAACCATTCCTCAGATAATTGTATATCAGGCGTCAGTGAATCATTAGACACTTCTTTCTCTTCAGATTCCAAATCGTCAGTTATTTGATGTCTATAAGGGGTCGAAGTTTCATTAATGATTTCCTCCAGTTCAGATCCCGAATAGTCGGTTACTTGATGTGTTTCGGATGTCAAACAATCTTCTTCATCGCTATCACGATCGACATTTTGCATCGTATCATCATCTTCGTCACTTTCAAATACCAACTCTCGTATTCTATCAGCATGCACTTTACGCCCATCAAGTACAAAAAAATCGGGCATAGTCTGAAATAAATAAAAATAAAGAACACATTACGTACTAAAACAACATTTTCTTACCTATGAAGTAAAAAAGTCCCTTCGTGGAAAATATTCAGCTTATTACTAAACACTCGTCTGTAAAACTACGCGTCTACTGTAGAACGACAACTAAAAAGTATAAACGCCCACTTTGACTATCAAATGAGTACTGATGCTACAGGAGGAGATTACACGGCCAGTCAAGTTCGTTACGTCCACGCAAGTGCTTGAATTTGAAAATCGGAGATCGTCCGGTAGTTTCGTAGACGTATGTTTAGTAATCAAGGGTTAAACCTGTAATTCGTATGAATAGACTTAGCAATAAACTAAATTCATAAAATTTTATTTATAAATGCTTTCGTACCGTCAGTTATTATTATTGGTAGATGTAAAATAAGATGTAATGATGTAATTCAAAATAAAGAAACAGCAAAGCTATCATAAACTAAAGATTAACCGGAAATGTCGTCATCCTAAAAATGTTTTCATTTTTAGCTGATTTATGCTACATGTTTTAACACCTACTTTCATTCTATAGGTATCTACTTCTAAAAATAGATAATAATTTAAAGACATTGAATTTTTACATTCAATCCCATAGAACTAGAACGAATACGAATTTTGAACCAAGCGAGCAACCAATTTCTAACGCAGACAAGAAACCTCTCAACGGTACATCTACATCTTTTTACTTAAATAAAATTTTTTCCCATTATCTCTTAATCAATTATATTAAGATTAAGTTGAGCCAATTAAGGTAAATATAACTGTGTTAAAATAATAGAGATTTCAAACATGCGTTAAAAAGTCGAGCAATTGAAATAATAGTTAACGTATCTAGAGTGGTAATTTAGCATTAACATTTGAGCATAATTGTTTATTAGTACAGGAATTTTAGCTCAAAAATTGGTGGAAGCCAGACAAAATTAAGGAAAGCTGAAAATTGGCATATATGTTCAGTTTGGCCCTAAACAGCATTACGAAAAGTCTATCACGATATCGTGGTAGTTTCGGCCGCCATCTTGAAAAAATGACGGAAAAGTCTACGTTTTTGCAAATTGTCGAATTTTTTCCCAAAATATGCGTTTAACGATCATTTTTCTTCTAAAATTATTTAACTCTAGAACTGCCGCGGCGGTCAATTTGACCGCGTGCCTTCTTTAAAATGTTGTTTCTCCGTTGTGCTTGGAGTTTCCTAGATTATTATGTACTTTTACAACATAAAAAAATATATTAAGAAAATTAAGCCGTTTTAGAGTTTTTGTAGTATTTGTATAACTGCCGGAACCGTCATTTTGACCGTTCATATATTCATAATCGGTTTCGAGGTTGTATAACAAAAATAATTGAAGACAAGTTCATAAAGGGTCTAAGTAACATTTTTTAAAAATTGCCCTTTTCTGCATTTTATAAGTTAAATGAAGATATTTTAATTAATAAAAAAGTTACGGGTGGATAAAGGGTCTATTTACCGACAAAAATTGCTTTCATGAGTGTATAAACGGGCTATGTAACAAATTTGTAACATAGACCCTTTATGCGACACAAGAAATTGACTTTTGTGAGTGCATAAAAGCGCTAAGTACCAATTGTGTAACATAGACCCTGTATGCACTTGATTTATATAAGGCGGCTTTTGTTTCAGTCACATAGACCCTAAAAGTGAGGTTAAGTGATTTGTTATTTTGCAATATTATTAAGTACCTACTTAGATTTTTTTAAACTATTAACGTGCTGCGATGTCTACAAGAAGTAGATACCTATTGCATTTAGGACAAGAAGCATGTACAGGTAAGCGAAATAACGCAATATTGACTTTGTTTTTAAAATTAGCCTTTTAATACTTTAAATGTGAGGTTAGAATTTTTGAAGGGAAAAATTGAAAACACAGCCGTATTCAACATCCTCTTTTAACTTTAAAAGCGCTTTTAAGACCTATTTAAAAGAACGATTTTCAAAGATGGGTCTTAGCACTTTTTAATTGCTTTTAAACAGCTCCGTAAAAGACGTTAAAAGAAAATATTGAATATGAATTTTGAAAATTGCTGTTTTAAATAGGTCAAGTTAAAAGAGAATGTTGAATACGGCTGTTAATATTTTTAAACAAAATAGTAGAGTTGACTGGTACCTATTTTTTAAGATATAGAATCCAATTTAGAAAACACACTGAATGTAGCCGACGAAGAGCAACAACCGGAGTATATAAATGCCGGATATATAAAATGTCTAGAACGTCAAAGAACACCTGACGCAAACAAACAACCGGATGATATAACTGCCGATGCTAGATTCATCGAATATCAAGAGTGTCAAGGGACACCTAACGCAGATAAGCTACTGGAGGATATAACTGCAACATTTTTAAATCGAGAACAGACACCTTGCAATGAAGCAGAAAAGCAACAATATTATTGTTTATCCGGTAAGCAAATATTGATATCTTATAAAAGGTACCTAATATATGTATTATTTTTCTACTTTGTTTCAGATTGTTCCAGTAACGAAAATGATCCGTTTTCGCCAGATAATTCGTCAGATGAATATTGCCCTTCTGACGATTCTGTTTCGGATGATTTGTCAGATGATTCCGATTTTAAAATGAAGTCTGGTAATTTTGATGGGTCAACCAAGACACACATTACTGCGGAGGACATATTTCTGCCTGAAACAACATCTGAGTTAAGGTCAACTACAACTCCTGATGCAAATACTTTAGTTGTAACCAAGAAAAAAGAATTTAACTTGCCGGAAAAAATCAAAAAGAGGCGCCGTCGTCCAGAAACATGGAAGAAAAACCTATTTGCATCAGCCAGGCAACAAGGAAAATCTTATATTTCCCAAAAAAGTAAAAAAGAGGTACCCGAAAAAACTCCGGACTATGTAGGAAAAAATACAGCGATAAGTTCACTGAAAATGAAAGACAAGTAATTTTCAGTAGATTTTATAAATTGGACCAAAACGCTAAAAACACACTTTTATTCAAATCAATTCATGTTGAAACCGTTAAGAGGCCGCGAAAAAATCGTGTGAATGGAAAGTCTTCTTCATTCTCGTACAGAGTGACATGCAATAAAAATATCGTCACTGTCTGCAAAACAGCCTTTTAACGGCTCTACCAAATTTCCCACAAAAAGATACAACTGTTGCAAAAACAGTTAAACGCTGGATTAACGGCTCCATCTCCAGATAAAAGAGGTCGATACGATTCAAGAGGAGATAGAATACCCAATGAAGTTGTTAATGTTATTAAAGAACATATACGTTCCTTTCCAGCTGAACAGTCTCACTATTCGCGAAACAAAAATCCAAACAAAATGTATTTATCTCCACTTCTAAATATGTCCAAAATGTATGAACTCTATAGAGAGTATCTACAAGCAAATAAATTGGACAATACACTTTTGGTAAAAACAAGTTTTTATGTACACATTTTTTCGACGAAATTCAATTTGTTATTCTCCGCTCCCAGGAGTGACACATGCAGTACTTACGACTTAGGCCTTAACAATGAAGAACATACAGAAAATTCCAATTATGCTTTTGATCAACAAAAAGTAGATAAGACAACATGGACGCGACAATAAAAATGTGTTATACCTAACAATGGATTTACAACAATCTATGCCTCTACCACGAATTACAACTTCTAAAGCATTTTATGTAAGGCAAATGTGATTCCACAACTTTGGAATACACATGATATCGATGGATGGTGATAAGTCTTATTTTTTAACGTGGACAGAAGAAACAGCAACGAAAGGCAGTTTAGAAATTGGAAGCTCACTACATACCTTCGTTCAAATTCTAAGCGCCGAAAAAAAAGTAGGCCATTTGGTTATTTGGTCAGATTCTTGTTCTGGCCAGAACAAAGATTTTAACCTAATTTGCTTGTACCAGTACTTGGTCCTAAAAAACTATGTAAATATTATAGATCATAAGTTTCTCAAAGTAGGACATTCCTTCCTGGATTCAGATCGGGATTACGGAAGAGTAGAAAAAGAAATGAGGAAACATGAAAAAGTTTTTACAACTGACCAATACATAAATATAAGAAAATCGGCAAGTAAAAAAAATAGCGTGGTCATTAACATGGCAGACCATTTTAAAGATCTAAGTGAAATTCCTATTAAGTTGCATCTCTTCAATAGAAAAAACACATTGAACGAAAAAGTTTCAATAAGAGACCACATTAAATGGATTCGCGGTGAAAAATACGGCGAATTCTTATATAAAGACTGCCTGGATCCACATACGCCATTCTTACAGGTAGATCTTATGAAGTACAAAAGTGACCCAATCAATAGCAATGACTACAAATTGATTCCAATTCCAAATAAGAAAAACCAGCAATCAGAAGAAAATTAACAATTTGAAGCAACAAATACTCTACATAACGATAATAAAAATACTGAACAAAATCGGCGGCTAAACACCCGAAATTAAGCATTTTATCTCATGTAAAATAGGCGATAATAAAAATAAAAAACAATATCGACGGCTAAACACCATAAATTAGACATTTTAGTCACCCCCATTTATACACAAGCATATAAGAGTAATTTGAAAGTTTAAATTTTTTAGAACAAACATAAAATATGCCCTGTTTTATTGTTTTTATTTACTGTATAATTCACGTAGAATAGTGTAGATTAAAATCCTAATCTACGAGGCCTGTAAATAAAGTAATGAGATTGATATTTTTACAGTCAATCTGGTAACACTCTGATAAGTAGACGTATGTTTAGCTAAACAGCTGATAAAACAGTGAGCATTAATATTTTTTTGTGCGATCAAATCAATATGTTTACCGAGAAATCCTTGAAAGACTTGTGGAAAAGAGTTGTCCATCTGCCATCAAAAACAACTGGATGCTGCATCATGACAATGCACCTAGTCACACTGCACTCTGAACTACCGAGTTTTTGACAAACAAAAACATTCCCGTCGTTCCTCAACCACTCTATTCTCCTGACTTGAGCCCATATGACTTTTTCCAGTTTCCTAAATTTAAAAACCACCTCAAAAGACACCATTTTGGAACAGTAAAAGACATTAAAAAAACTGTAACCGACCAGCTGAATGGTATTCCTCTAGTTCTAGTAGTTCTAGCACTCCAATGAGGAGCGGAAAAACCGGCTTTCCAAGGGAACTAATTTGAAGGAGATAGAGTAAATAAAAAGTGTTATCGAACGAGTCCTATTACTTTATTTACAGAGCTCGTATATCAACGGTTAAACACAACAAATTAAGTATTTTAGGAAACTTCGTTTACACACGTACATACGAGAATAATTTGAAAGTGTAATTTTAAGCTATTGGAATGTTATTGCTAACTTCACACCGGTAAAAACGTCCTATATCTCAAAAACGAAGTACACTATAACAATAATGAAAATAGCATTGTTCGCTTGACAAAAAAAATGACAGTATTGCGAAAATTGTATCTTCACTTATAGCCGAGATGCCCTGAAAACCCATAAAAAATGGGACACACAGTGTATTCTGATGATCAACACTAAATATTGTATTAATCAGTAATTGGCATCATAGAAGTTCAAATTCTCGTCACTAGTAAACAAAATAAGTTCCCGTATTAGATTAGAACGGCGGAAATGAAAAAAAATTGACAGTATTTTGGACACATATCAAAAATAACTATTTTTAAAATTTGTTTTTGTCCACTGGTTACATGGTTGTTGAATAAATTGTAAGTTGTTGCAACGTAGTAATCCTTACTTTCCGTTTTTTTCAAACATCTTTAACAAGAACTTTTTTGCCAATGTCCAAAATATACGACCGTTCTATTTCAAACTTTACAGAAAAACCGCAAAAATCCTAGGTTCTTAAAACGCGTCCTCTATCGACCACTAAGTGAAGTAATGAAGAATAGGTTATAGCGAAATTAATGAAGCAGAGAAAGCTAAGACTAAGTTTATTACTTTTGGTTAATAATTGTGGTCCTAAACAAGCTAAAGCACTAAGGAACACTTAGGAGGAGGATACACAGGAGGATCTTGAACTGCCAAGATATGTTTCTGAACTCCTATCTTAAATTGTTTCATACCATAAGTGAGAGGAAAAAATAAACTAGGAAAATCATACCAGAGTTTAAATGCCGTGTAAAGGAATGTGGATTGCGCCCGTTTGGTACGACAAGTTGAGATTTGTACTGCGTATTGATGATGTGAATGAGCGAACCGAGTATGTGGCCCAAGATGTATCAAAGAATGTAATTCAGCAGTCGTTGTAATACGGATAGTATAAAGAAAGAATTGAAATGATTCTTCGATGCTCTACGGACTGTATGTCAGAAGTTAAGGACGGGTCATTTATAAGCCTAGAATCACTTTTATTTGTGTACGGTCAACGATATTGAAAGCGTATTATGAACAGGAAAAGGAAGAAGTAACATGTTGCTTGAGCTTTCCAAACTACATCAGTCACAGTCATGGATTCCCAACATGCATATGTATGTACCTGATTCGTTGCAAGCTTGAAAAACGCTTTGAGGATCTGAATACCCTTCCAGGTACAAGAAATTTATCACAATTACAGACCCTTGGCCTGTTTTGCAACTTTAGAAGCAAGGCGAGTCAGTTGTGATGAAAAACCAAGTCTTAACATACAACATAAGAAGAGGGTTGACTTTAAATGTAAAAGAAGATTTGTACCCCTCTCGCTACATCGCTTGTACATATGACAATCTCTGGTACTTTGGAATAATAACAAATGTTGCCAAAGAAGATGGAGATGTAACAGTTAAGTTTCTTCATCCGGCAGGACTATCTCCTTCATTTTACTGGCCAAAACGAGATGATATATGCGATGTGCAAATTCCACATCCTTGCAGTGGTTGAGCCTTCACACACCTCGACGGGAAGAACATAGCAATTCTCAACAGAGTGCACCAAATTGATTGAAAATCTAGTTTCAAAAATAATTTAGTTCATTAACTTGCAAATACAGTGAAGTGGGCCTATTGAGATATGTTTGGTGAGTGTAAATACGTAGTTGTTGGGTAGACTTAGTTTGTATGTGTAAATATTAGTAGGTTATATATTTTAAAACTGAATCTAGAAATCATTTCTGAACTTATGCAGGGTGTGGCAACTATCTGTATTTGTGATATTGAAAATAAATAAAAATTGTTTATATAAAAGTTGTTCATAGTCAAATTTTCTATCACGTAAAAATATTTTTGACTATACAGGGCGTTTCGTTCAGTCCAGGCGCAACCAAACTTTTTTATTTTAAATGGACAACCCTGTATATTCTTGCTTACTCTGATTCGTCGTTTCATTTTAGATCAACTTTATGTATCACATGTAAGGTCTAAAATGGACAGTTTCCGAGTAATTCGACTTTTTTTTGTAAAAATTGAGGTCTTTGCAGTCTTTAAAAAATCGAATATCTCAGTAACTGTGTAACTTAGAGAGGTGCCGTTTGACCTATCAGATTAAGCATGAATTGGCCAAACATTTTCCATCTGTGGAAAATGGTACCGGGGTAACAAATAGAGGGCGCCGAATTTTAAAATTTTCAAGCAAACGTAACTCCTTTTTTTTTTAATAGAACCCTAAAATTGTTTGTACATTTTTTAATTCGTTTTTAAATTCTCTATCAAACATCCATTACATTCCCTATACCTAACTTTAACCCGAGCTTTAACCGTTTTATTGTTATTTTAAGTCTAATATTATTTTAACAATTATTAGACGAACGATTCCATGAACGATGGATAGGAAGAAGGAGATAGATTGCTTCGCCGTCAAGATCGTCAGATTTAAAGCGCTTAGATTTTTTCTATGGGGTTATGTGAAAAATCTGGTGTATCAGGAACCACCAACTACATGAAACTGCGCATAACACAGGCTTTCAGACAGATGACGCCAGAAAGGTTAGCGCGTGTACAAATTTCTTTTCGCGAGCGAATTCGCTTATGTTTACAAAACGAAGGCGGCCACATCGAACATATACTTTGAACCTTTCATTAGTATAATCTTGTATATTTTTTTAAAACCTTTGTATATTTTTTTAATTACAATGCTGCTTATTATTAAATATGTTTTTCCAAATATTAAAATGCAGTTTATACTTTTCTTTTAAAAGCTGTAGTCATTCATTGGAATTGAGAGAACCTCACATTGCTTGTAGATAATATATTGAAACTTGTAATGGACTTAAGAAATAGAAGGAACAAAATACACAGAATTTTTATTTTACTAAATTAAAGCACGTTTCATGCAGATAATTTAGGGGAAAAAATTTCTAGATTATTTCAATCCCTTTTTGAGATATTGAATTTAACGCTAAGCCATGTTCGCATTTTTAAAACTAAAAAAAGATAAATAATATGATTTTTAAAAATATTTTAGCTTTAACTTAGGTTAGTAATATATTTTTTTCAAATTCCTTATAGTTATAGTAAGAACCTACCTTAAAAATTTCATCAAGGCTTGGTGTCAAATAAATGAGAAATTATTTTTTTTACCACACATTTTGTTTGACATTATCCAAGACGCGGAATTTGAAAAACGTCAAAACTTTAAAGTGATATAACTCAAAAACTAAGTGAGATAAGAAGTTGAAATTTTATGGTGTTACTTATCTCTACATATAGAACAAACATACCAAGTTTCATTAAAATCTGAGGTGGTGGGTGAAATGGTCTGGTTGAACTGACGTGGAATGACCCTACATTAAGTACGTATGTTTGGTGGGATTAAGGGTAGGTGCGGTCAGAATAGCATAGAAAGGAACAGAGTTAAGGTTCTGGGCGGGAAGGTACTTCCCCAGAATTCGTCTAAATAGCCGCACATGGTGTGACCATGCCACTATACGTGTAAAAAACTCATACAGAGTAAACGGTAACAGAAGCTGAACCCATTACATCCAGAATGCGAAGCAGATCGTATTACCACATGCCCACTAGCTCGGTGCTTATTAGATGAGGTTTTTATTGCGTTTTTGTTACAAAGAGAAGTGTACGCTTCCCCCACTAATATATATATATATATATATATATATATATATATATATATATATATATGTATGTTTCGAGATGCAGTAGTGAGTTTTAGACAAAAATATTCCAAAATTTTCGAGAAATTTAATATCTTTGTCGTGCCCTCGGTCGTACCCTAACTTGACAGCGTTTGTAGAAATGGTTGATTTGTAATTTACTGTACTTATAAGGCCTCTTAGCGGGCATTCTACGAACTTGACAGTAATTTAGCTTTTTCTCATGTGCAGTTTTATTATGATTTTCCTTCAAAATTAGACGATAATCTATTACAAAGTCTAGTCGTGTATTTTTAATCTACTATGCACAGGGAACAATTTTTGGCACATATGGCCGATTTACTAACATTTTTAACGCTACTTGATTTTTTCACATCAATTTAACGTTTTAACTAGAAGTCAATCAGCACAGTAAATTAGTCACATGAACAAAAAACAGGTCAGAGCAACAAATAATAATTGCAAAGGATAAACGTGAAAATGTAGACTCTACATACTTTTTTCATGTTGTGTATATCGATCAAAGCATCTACAGTTTAATTCATTTTTGTTTTATAAGTGGTTGTTAAATCATTTCCAAATTAATCAAAAAAGGTGAAAGGTCATTAGTTTAACACCACTTAAAGTGCACAAAGATAGGGATAATAAGTGGGTAAATAAGTGACCTATATAGTCACTCTATCCCTTAACCACCAGTTAAATGCTCAACGTAGTGTAAAAGGATCACAGAAACAAACCATCAAAACTGCATAGTGCAATAAAGTGTACAACAATCTTATTTCTCTAAAAGTAAAAAAAGCAAGTTTTGCTTTTACATAAGATTTAATCCGTGTTAACAGAGTACAAGAGTATAAATTATAAACGAACCTTAATAACTTAAAATATAATATTTCAACTGCATTTCTTTCACAATCCATTTGCAATATAGTACGCCATAAACATTTTTTAGTAGCTTGGCACAATGTTTTATAACGTACCGAGAGTTGTGAATAGGATAAATCAATGTTCCCTAGTCTCACAATAGTTCACTTTTTGATCTTGTATTTCATTCCAATAAATATGAAATCTTTAAATTTATTAATAAAATTGTAAAAATAATTTTATAGCTTAAAATGAGCAATATTGAAAATATGAAGGACACAAGTGATGAAATCTTTTGATGCCCTTTCAGAAATGAGTGTACTGGCAAATAAAGCAGCTTTAAATTTACTATCCAGCAAACAATGACAACCCATCATAATTTAATATTAGATTATTAAACAATATTTTTTATTTACCTACACTTATGGCCACCTAATAAAACCATTTTCTTTTTGTATGGATGTAGAAAAAATATTGTATACAACACATGCACTCGACGTGTTGTTCAACTCAACCTGAAGGCCCCGGACAAATGTACATCATATGCAATATATACCCACTTTTTGCACTTGTTGCATAACTATTAATGATGTTAATACAGAATGTCCAAAATTGGTCTGTGAAGTATGCTATAAGAGATCGAAAGACGGTTAAATGGAGAAAGTTTTAGAGAATTTTGAGCCCACTAAAATGCCATTCTGAAATCAAGGCTATCTCAAATATTTTTCAAAATATTCGAAAAAAACTGAAAATCGACAATTTTCATTTTTAGCTATATCTCTTTTATTTGAACAGATATAAAAAAATAAATTACACTTTCCCATTGCCACTTTTTCGTCGATTAGAGACCACCATCAACTTTATTTTTTCATATGGGGCGCAAATTAGCTAATGGTATAAAATGATTCCTTTTTTTATTCTAAATCCAACGATGTTATAACACTTAATGATAATTCGACGATTCGACCCTCATTCTAGACATTTTCAAATATTTCTTTTTTTTATGAACATTTTTGAAAAAAAAAACCACCAAAGCAATTTATTCTGCAAACGTACATTTATTTCAACTCATAATTAATAATAGGACGTTTCGACTCATCAAAAGCATCATCAAGTAATCTTTTATAAACAGTAGATACTATTTATTACGATATCGAAAAAGCCCTTCCAAAACTTGTCTTAAAAATACTCAAATGTTTACTTGGTATTCATAAATAAATTGCTCAAGCAAAGGAGTGAAAATAGTGTGGATTATTCAAAAAACACATAGTAGTTATTAGGGTATTATGTTAAATGTTACTCATTTAAACCATAAAATTATGACTAAAAAGTAACTAAAAAACATTTTTAGCAATGAATCATACATTTTACAACGCTACAATATCAAATAGTTTTTATAGTATTTTATATTAATATTAAATGTATTTTACAGGATAATTATAAAACCGACACTAGTTCTACATAGTATGATTCAAAATGTCGACCATTTTTTTCAATGCACTTTTCACATTTTTTTGCGACAGTTCTGGTTACTCGACGTATTGTATTACGATTAATATTTTCAATAATATTAATAATTCAATGTTCCAGAACTTGCCTTTTTTCTGGGGGATCAAATTCATACCCCTCATTTTTGAAAAATCCCCATAAATAAAAGTCTAATGGGGTAAGGTCCGAAGACCTAGCAGGCCAACGCACAGGACCACCGTTGGATATTATTCTTTCACCAAAAACTCCCGTAAAAATGCTCGGACTTCCCCTGAATTATGTGTGGGGCATCCATCTTGTTGGAACCACAATTTATTAAATTCATCAGGGGGAACAGCTTCACGAATGGATGGAATGATTTGGTTTTGCAACATTAAAAGGTATCGTTGCCCTGTTAACGTGTGGTCATAAATAAATGGACCAATCAGACGATTTCCTGAAATTAATTGGGAATATTAAAAAAATGAGTAGTAGTTAATTTATTAAATGTTACTCAATTGACCCAAACAAAGATATTACTTACCGATCATTCCGCACCACATAT
This sequence comes from Vesta saturnalis, assembly GCA_036346205.1. NCBI lineage: Eukaryota > Metazoa > Arthropoda > Insecta > Coleoptera > Lampyridae > Vesta > Vesta saturnalis. The sequence continues at coordinate 958,501 of JARFJB010001404.1, forward strand.
TAAAACCAAATCGTACTTGAAGTCGGCGTGGATCGCGAATATGTGGATTTTCACGGGCCCAGTAATGATGTTTTTTTTTTATTGAAGATTCCACAGTTGGTAAAACGTGTCTCATCTGTCCATACAACTTTATCAGAAAAATCAGGATTTTCTTCACATTTACGATGGTATCAATTACAAAATTCGATTCTCCTGTCAAAGTAACCTTCTTGCAGGCCTTGTACAATTGTTGGCTTGTAAGAATGATATTTAACAACTTTCAAAACATTCTGTATAGTGGATTTTGGAATATGAAACTCCGTGCCACAATTCGTACTGAAGATTTCGGATTTTCGTCAAAATATTCCAAAATGTTTCCGTTACGATTCTCATTATGGATCGCATACTTTTTTGAACGTGGTTTTTCAAAACTTCCAAATTCTATTAAATTTCTTACTACATTATTAAAATAATTTCTGCCAGGTTGTCTTCTTCCGGGGTACATTTGAAAATAGGCATCACTAGCTCTGGTAGCACTTCTTTCATTTTTGATATAGCACACTAATATATCAAAATTTTCTTCGTTAGAATAATTTAACACAATTTTCAAACCATGTTCATTAAAATGTTAGAAACTATTGTAGTGTTTTGACAGATAACATAATTGTTATACAATAATTGTTTTAAACTCATCAAAGTCTACTACCAGAAATTTACAATAATCGAATTCATTATTTAGCTGTAGTTAATTTTGAAGTGTTTTAATAGGATTTTTCACATTTTTCTAAATATTTTCACTTGAAGTAAATGTCTTTTTAGGTGTTTACTTAAATTCAAACTTAATAAAAGAGTTATTTATCTGTCATTGTTTAAGACAAGGTTTGGAAAGGCTTTTTCGATATCGTAATAAATAGTTATCTGCGAATAGGTAGCTATTGTTCATAAGAGATTACTTAATGATGCTTTTGATGAGTTGAAACGTCCTATTATGAATTATGAGTAGAAATAAATGTACATTTGCAGAATAAATTGCTTTGGTAGTTGTTTTTTCAAAAATGTTCTGTTCAAATAAAAGAGATATAGCTAAAAATAAAAATTGTCGATTTTCAGTTTTTTTCGAATATTTTGAAAAATATTTGAGATAGCCTTGATTCCTGAATGGTATTTTAGTGGGATCAAAATTCTCTAAAACTTACTCCATTTAACCGTCTTTCGATCTCTTATAGTTTCGAAGATAGCAATACTGCACAGACCAATTTTGGACACACTGTATATCGGGTTATTCAAAAGTAAATTCCCCGTTTGAAATGGCCATTGCGTTGCCAAATGAGATTCTGAAAAAATAAAAACCATTTTGTTTGTAAAGATACGGGGTTTTATAAAAAAAGAAAAAACAAGAACATGTTAAAGATGACCATCTTCATACTGTTCAATGAGATATAGTCGTTTTTCTATGCTATGAACTACATTGTTAAGGGCATTCAGTACATGTAAACTTCGAAATCTTCTCAAAGCGTTGGAATATTGTCTCCTGCATTCATAATTAACACTGAATGAGTCCAATACGAACTAATAAAGACAAAACAATTATAAAAATTAGAAAAATTAACTAAGGATTATTTCTAGTATCTATCCTACATCACAATTGTTTATAGGAGCGTGACAGAGTTACCATAGCAACGAAAGTTAAGCAAACTCATATTGAAAGAAACCCCAATCCGTCTACAGTATAATGAAATGTAGATGGAACCAAACTACGTACAAAAACTACAGCCATTTCAAACTGGGAAATTATTTTTGAATAACCTTGTACAGTGTGTCGCATTTAAAATGAAGACGCCCATATATTTTCGGTATTTTAAAGAGTATAAAGATTGACTTTTTGCAGTCATACAAATTCACGAGTCCGATGTTTTGAGGTACACGAGTTAAATGTGAACTGTAAACCCAGACTACTACGACCTCGCGTTTGGAGATATTGAAAAAAGTTATTGTTTAGAATTAAATTTTGATCCCCAATACCGCATTTTAAATTTTTTCAGTGGCAATTTTGCTCGTAGTAGCAGAAAAGTTGCTGAAAAGTTTAACTTAAGGGATTCCCTACTAATTCCCATTAGTCATGGAACTGCAGCCGCACCAACCTCGTCGAATACACCCGCATCCTGAAACTGAACATTAACAACACTAAAGTTAAAAGATGTTTCGTTCGCCATAAAATCAGGCCCTTCAAATCAAAATTCTTACTTTGAATTGTTTACTGATGAACTTATGTGAACTTAGCACCCTACTTTACTAAAAAAAATTGTTTATATGCATTCGATTGTGCTTCGTTTGTATCACTTTTTATTTCGTTTGTACTCTTATGGGGTGTAAATTCAGAATAATTATATTTCCTCTAAGGGGTAAATGTCATTTTTTAAGATATTCGAATTCTGAAAACGAGTGCTGCTTCCTAATCGTTTGTACCCGTTTATACTGTTTTGTCTTTAGTCCCATTATCTGTTTCCACGTTTCGCATAGATATAGAGCACACGATGACTATTCAAGTATACTGGTCCTACAGTTTAACGCTGGTTACGAACGGCTATATATGAAGTGTGAAAATTAATTTACTGCCTTAAGTTGTGCTTGTTTGTAATACGTATTTCAATTTATCAGCAGTTACTTGATGAAAAGCACATATATTTCTTATTTTTATTAATAATAATACTCGAGAGCTTCGTTATAATAGAAAATGCTGTCTAGTACAGCATGTTTACAGTTTGCATTCGCAGTTCTACATAAATAAACAAAAATAATTAAAATTGGATCTTAACAGCATATTTAGTTATTAATAAAAAAATATTTATGAATAAATACATACAGAAATTATTTGAAAACAGTTTGTATATTTTTTGTTTTGTTTTATTTTAGATATTTTTTGTTATTTTTGTTTTTTATATATATTTTTTTGTATTTTTTAAAATTATTTTTGTATTATGTTTGTATTTCTGTTGTAGTTTTTGTTTTGAAATTATTTTCTTTTATGTGTTAAAATATATTTTTAATTCGTTTAAAATATATCTCGAAATATATGTTTAAAAAAATCTTAAAATATGACAATAAGTAATATTTTAAATTGTATGTTATAACATTTTAACCTATAAACTATAAACTACGTAAATTTTTTTAAATCCATATAGTTTTTCACCAAATTTTTTTTGCTACAAAAATCGTTGTGACTCTCCCATTTTCCCGCTAATCTGCGTATATATGAAATATAATGTCCAATATTTTTTGTGCTCTTTATATATTTTTATAGATGGCGCCGATAATTCTATTATAAAATTGAAGATATCATTTCGCGTTTCCTCTATATAACGATGAAAATTTGTCCAATCGTAATACCCGACTACTAGATTCTGAGCAATTACATCGAAAAGGGATGTATTAATAATCATGACAGGAGTTTTTGAAAAAAATACCGGTCCTAAAGTGTTCCCATTTTTTAATAAAGGCACTGTTGTTGCTAATTCTGACTTGAATCTCCGGACAAACAGTTAAATATTTGCCATGATTTTTCGGACTGTTATTTTCACCTCTCCAATTTTCTTCTTTATTAAGATGCGTAGAGTTAGCGCTAGTATCTTCGATATTACTATCGAAATCGCATATGATAAGGTCGACATTACTAGATGAGGAAGAAATATTGGTAAGTCATACGTTTTTTATTAATAGTTATTTCGAAATATTCTGGATCCTGTATCAGATCGTTTACGACATTGATATTATTATTATCACTCACAATAGCTAATGTAATAGAAAATGAAGAGTAAGACACACTAAATTCATTTACATAATTTTAATTATCAAAATCGTCCAATTTATCGCGGTTAGCATGCAAATTAGTGACTCATAATTTTTTTACTGCGGCTGCAAGTGAGTGACCTAATATGTATAATGATAAATTTGTCGACGCACATGCATTTGGCACCTTTAAAAACAAGTTGTTTTACTTCTCTAACATATTCCTCTATAATATGTTCGGCCTATCATAGGAATATACACGCGCTTCATCATTGCGTGGTGTATTAACACGATTTTTGTTTCAGCTGAACATATTTCCGAATTAGTTCAGTTCGTAGAAGACATGCCTCAAAAATCTTCAATATTATCATCCGAAATATACAATATACTTTTCAGATAATATTTTACATTTGCTACAATTCACTTATCAAGCGAAAAGGGATATACTTTATATCATACATATATAAAGTGTTAACAAATTTGTACCGCTTTGCGTTTCGGTTATACCCTTATGGAGATGAAAATACGTAATATTTAAATTTCATAGGCCTTTATAAATATAAAGTTCTAAAAAATTCATATATAGTCGATTTAAAAAAAAAAAATTTTAATTAAAAAATTAAGAACACTGAAAAATTATTTTAAAAGAAAATAATAATAATAATAATAATAACAATAATATTGAATATATCAGTAAATTCAGCAATTTCTTAATAAAATAGAAAATTGCAGCAATAAAAATAACATTAGTGGAGTTGATCGGCCTATTTCCACAGTTTATGCTTTTGAGCGCGACGTTTCGGAAGCGGACTCTGCTTCCGTCATCAGGCTTAGTCCTGAGAAGGACTGTTTTCGCACTTGAGTCGAATTCATGTGTTTATATATATATATATATATATATATATATATATATATATATATATATATATATATATATATATATATATATATATTTTTCCAAGCACTTGACTACTCTCAGATTCGAACTTGGTACCTTTCACTTACTAGTCTGATACCTTTACCACTGAGCCACTGAGTAATCCAATATATATTTCTTGATGATTTGCCCTGCTTGTTTTCAAACCCCGAAACACAAATTACTTTCTATTTTACTCGTACGGTTCTCGAGATATCATTTTTCTTGAAAAATTGGACCGAGAAGAATGTTTTTCCTAATTTTTAGAAGTAACTTTAGTACGCGGATTTCATTGAAAAACACCACTGACAGAAATTGTCAAATGTGATAATTCTGTTGAACTGCAAATTAATTCATGCTAATTTGAATTGTATGCTATAATGTTGACTTTACAACAAAGAATTTATCTAATTCAATGTTACGGAACTGGGGAAGAGTGCTACCGAGTTGTTAGAAAATTCAACCAAAAATACCCTGACGTTGCCATTTCGAATGCCGGAGCAAAAAACTTGGTAACTAAATTCCTTCAAACAGGCTCGGTTTTAAACCTAAAGAAGCCAAAGAAGTTGTTCGATGAAGAAGATGCTGCTACTGTTCTCGCCGTTCATTCCGCAACAGAAGTTCCAAGGTTGTATTTAAGAAGGAGGGCACTACGAATTGGGATAGGTAAATGTCATTTACAAAGAATCTTCAAGGAGAACAAAATTTTACCATTTAAGCCGCAATTTAGGCAAACTTTAGAGAACGGTGATGAAGCCAAACGTCTGGATTTTTGTTTGGAAATGGGCAATAGAGTTTTGGAAGATTCAAATTTTCATAAACGAATAATGTTCTCCGATGAATCGACCTTTTCAACTAACGGAGTCGTTTCCTCCCAACATTGCCGTTACTGGAGTAGGACGAATCCAAACTTCCGAATTGCTAGTCGCAGACAATGTTTGAAAAAAGTTAATGTGTGGTGTGCGGTTTCGTACCATGGAATTATTGGCCCATATTTTTTTTATCAAAATTTAAACCGTTATTCATATTTGGAAATGTTGCAAAATTTGTAACTGATAAACTGGATGAATTGCCATTGAACTACCAAATTGAAATGTTCTTCCAGCACGATGGGTGCCCTGCTCACTATGCCGGTACTGTTCGCCAGTGGCTCAATACAGAGTTCCATGATAACTGGATAGGAAGAGATGGTCCCATTTTATGGCCGCCGAGAAGTCCTGATCTCACAATAATGGACTTTTATCTGTGGGGTCGTTTAAAACAAATTGTGTACAGTGAGCCATTAGACAATGATGAAGAGCAAATAGGATACGGAATGCTGTCCAGTCCCTTTCAATCGAAGAAATAAGACGCAGTTTCAATGAATTCAGAGCTCGCATTGAAATCTGTGCGGAAAAAGGAGGAGCATTATTCGAATAGAAAATTTATAGTTCAGTTTTTGAGAATTTCATTTCATTTTACCATCAATTGTTAAATGTATTAATTACAACTTGTGAGACCAATTTGATTTTTCCTTTGAAACAAATCAATTTACTTCAAAAATTACGAAAAGCTCGAATTTTTCAAGAAAATGATATTATCTCGAGAACCGTTTGAGTTAAATAGCAAGTAATTTGTGTTTGAAAACAAGCAGGGCAAATCAGCAAGAATGAAATTTTCTGAGAAATCAAAAATAAGAGAATTTTCCTCTTTAAAGTCGATCCTGGACGTACTGTATATATCTATATATATATATATATATATATATATATATATATATATATATAACTTTTTCGTGGTTGCGCAGAAGTTTATTGCGCATGTTGCGCCGTAACCTCTTGCGCAGGTGTATTGCGCTTAAGCTCTTCGCGCATTATTGGAATCCATATGGGTTTCATTTCTACACTAGCTTGGCTTATTGGATTTTCTGCTAGTGCGATGTACGTGGCTTCTTTGAGTTTCCGAAGAGTTGTGTTCTCGTCCTTTGCCACTATCTGTATGTTATCCCATTGGATGCGGTGGTCTTCGTTCCCGACTTGTTCGGCGATTCTTGATCTTTCTGTTTCGCCCTTGCGGACATTGTTCCTATGTTCCTGCGTTCTCACTTTGAGTGGTCTGCTGCTCTCTCCTATGTATGCTCTGCCGCATTCGCATGGTAGGTTGTATACACAATTCTTGGAATTCAGATCTTCGTTATATGGTCGATTTGAAGGCAGTGTGTATCTTGTATTTGCTGCCTATCCTTTGTATTTTGTCTGAGGTACCTTGTATATATGGTATTATCGCTGTATATTTAGGTTCTTCTTTTTCGGTTACCCTTTCCCTGTTTAGGTTAGGTGTTAGATCGGGGTAGCCATTTTCTTAGAGTGTTCTAGCGATATTTTCTTTTTCTCTGTTCAGATCCCCTTGTTTTGAGCATATTGTTTTTGCTCTATCGTACAAGCATTTTACCACGCCTAACTTCACGTTTTTGTGGTGATTGGAGTTGTAGTGTAGGTACCTCCCCGTGTGGGTAGGTTTCCTGTATACACTTGTCGTGAAAGTGTTGTCATTCCTGTGTACAAGTACATCCAGGAATGGCAGTTTGTGTTCCGACTCCAATTCCATTGTGAATTTGATGGAGAGTGCGCGGCTATTTAGATGATCTAGGAATTCATCTAGCTTATGCTTTCCGTGTTGCCAAACTACGAAGGTATCGTCCACGTATCTAAGCCACACCCTTGGTTTCTCTGTGTATTCGAATATCGCTTGGTCTTCAAAGTCTTCCATATATATATATATATATATATATATATATATATATATATATATATTGCTCACTATGGGTGGTAGTGGGAACCTATCGCCATCCCAAACTCTTGTTGGTAGAATTTGTCTTCTACCTGGAAATATGTAGTTCTAATGCATATTGTCAGAAGTTCCATTATTGTGTTTACCGAGAGTTGCGTGCGTTCGTCTAACGTTTCATCCTTTTCCAGCTTGTCCCGCATGATAGTTAGTGCCTTATCGGTAGGCACATTTGTGAATAGACTCACAATGTCGAAGCTTGCCAGTATTTCTTCGTGGTTTGGTTGAAAGTTTCTGATGGTTTCCACGAAGTGCTGCGTATTCTTGACCATAGACTCGGTTTTTCCCGATAAGGGTGTGATGATACCTAGCAGATAATGTGCTAATGGGTGACAAGGTGAAATAACAGTCCATACAAACGTAACGGAACGTGGTACAAACGGGTACAAACGATGAGGAAGCAGTACCCATTTTCAGATTCGAATATCTTAAAAAATGACTATTTTCCATTTAGGGGGGATTTAAATATTCCGTATTTCCACCCCCATCAGGGTACAAACGAAACGGGTACAAGCGATGAGGAAGCATCACCCGTTTTCAGAATTCGTATATCTTAAAAAATAACATAGTTACCCCTTAGAGGAAATTTAAATATTCTTTATTTCCACTCCATAAGGGTACAAACGAAATAAAAGTGGTATAAACGAGTACAAACGAAGCACAATCGAATGCACATAATTTTTTTTTTAATAAAGGCAGGTGCTATGTTGACATAGGTTACTGATGAGCCTACATTTACCACTAATGCGATATCATCTAAAACCGTCGATACTGAGCTGGAGATAATCCTCATTGGATTATAAATTTTAAAACCAATATTCACTAATGTCTGGTGTGGAATATTAGGAGACCGAATCGTTTATCCTTTTTTCTCTAATATAACTCGTTAAATGCAGAAAGTTAAGTTAAATTTTTTGGGAAACATTTGAAGATCTTCCTCTTAATGTTAGACAGGATATGTATTTGCAGTTAAAGTCTGTCCAGAAACGAAACGAAGGAATAAATTAAAATAATTCATTTATTTTACATATAAGCGGTACACGATGTTGCATTAAGTACTTAATAGATTTCTTAAACTAGTTTTAGGATATACCGCTTCCATACTATAGCGTTACGACGTAAGTTATTTATCAATAGCTGCTAATCCTGGGACGAACCTGTTGTTGAGTTCTAAAGTAAAGATCATAGGCGTGTACATGGGTTTTGCAGACAGTTGCAATATTTTATTAAAAACTTGACTATAAAAAGTGATTTTAAAGATATCATTGTAATATATCATTTAATTATAAAACACTTCGTTCGTGAGAAATCATTTTATAGAGTTTTTAAATTTAAGGTAAGGCAACAATTATTATACAATATACCGGTACATATCTGAACTCCTTATTACCTATATCAAACAAGAACAAACAATATATAAGAAAAATAATAAATATATGATTTTAAAATACAGTTATTCTGAAAATTCATCTGTTTCTTCGGAATAACTATCATTTGGCCCTATTGAAATTACAATAGGCTCTACAGTAACTTTAATCATATTGTCAAGTTCCCACATTTTTTGTCCCTCTTTCATTACGTGTTCTATACACTTTTTCCATTTTTCCGCAGTCACCTTACTCAAGGAAGTCCTTAAAAGTTGTCGAACGTCACTTAATATAACGTGATATTAATTCTCCCTTAACCTGCGTCCACAGTAATTCGATAACGTTCAATTCGCAATGGTATGGCGGTAAGCGTAGAACAAGAATATCAAGTTTTGCTGCTATCTCGTCAACTGCATATCTTTTAAACTTTGTCCTAACATCTTATACTAGGCTTAGTAGTTCCCTTTTTACCATATCATGTTCGAAAGCAATATTTTGTGAGGAAAGCCATTCCATTATAGCACCTTTTTTTCAGGAAGTTGTAGGTAAACGTTCGATGTGTCTGGAATGGTAGCTGGCATTGTACATAACAATTAAGCTAAATGCACCAATGGTCGACACTTGAAGGATCTTAAACGTCTAATTTTGCTTTGTCTCAGGACAGATTAAACAAATAATTAAATTGAATATACCGGTCTCTTATTGCACATCGTGATAATCACTGTTTCAAAATTTGTAGGTTAAGAAAAAACTGTTTTTTTGCTTCTTTTTTGAAAGTATGTTTTTGCACCAAAAGACGACATTCAAATTACAAATTGATCTAATAGTCATCAACTATTGCACCAATTATCGACACCTTTAAAATATTTGTAAAATTAATTTAAACATAAAGAAACTACAAGGACAAATCAATTTTATTCAAAGTATGTTTACATTTCTTAATTATAAACTTTTCTTATTTATAAACTGATAACTTACTCTCTCTCCTGTAAGTGCAACGTTAGGGTTTGAAGTTTTCCTATAATTTTGTTTAAATGAAATAAGAGATATGTCATTCTCTTTTGGTAGAATGTCTTTTTTTGCTGCATCAGTACTCCTTAGCCCCATTATTTCAATTTCATTAGATGACACAATTCTTATACACAAATATACAAAATTTGATACCATTCGTTTTCCTCCTTTAAACTCCACTAATACAAAATCACCCTTCCTGACATCTTTTAATGAAGCAATTTTCGTAATGTCCTCCTCCCCGTCACTTTTCTCATCCCACATTGAGTCATCAGAGTCTCTAACGGACATTCTATCGTCTGAACTGGAATCAGAAGATTCAGGTTCCTCAATTATTTGTTTTTTACTTTTCTGCTTCTGTTTTTCTTCTTAGTTTCTCTTAACTTTTTCCTTTCTTTCTTTAATTTTTCTCCTTCAATTTTTTTCATTTCTTTCTTTTTATAGTACTCTAACATCTGTGGGGATGTCACAACCGCTGGCAATTTCTCTTTTCTTCTTTTTGATTGTAGACGCTTGGGCCACAGCAGGACGCGTTTAAATGGAGATGGTATTAGATCTTGCTCTTAAGTTGCAGGCGTTTGATTATCTTCTAAAGATACTGATACATTCTTCATTAAGGGTGTCGTTTGCTCTGAATCTGTACCATTTTGTATGTTTTCTATCCGTTTTTTTTCTTGTGGATCTGGAATTTGTAAAGGTGTCGATTCCATTTTCTCTAAAACCGTTCTTCTAGACACATGGCATCATTCTCTTGTGCATTTATTGTCACTGCTGCTTCTTCTAATTCTATTATTGACTTTATTGGATGTTCTTCTTGCCTGATGCATTCGCCATTCCTAAACATTCTGGCGCCACCTGGACTTCAACGAATGGAAAACGGCTACATCCATTGGTTGGAGTATGTGGGTAGCATTAGGGTAGAGAGCTACAAGTTCTATATCATGTTCTTTGCAAAATTTACTAAGTGGCATGGATATGTGAGATGTGTGACCATCCATAAAGAAAATGATGGGTAATGAAATTTCTTGGCAGTTTACCCACGGATAAAAGACGTTAGTCATGTATTCATAAAAGAGCTCATGGGTCATCCATCCGTTTTCACTTTTCCCAATGGCCCAATTTGAAGGAAAACTTTCAGCTATTATCTGTGGTATCCTGTTATATCGGTATACTACCATAGGCGGCGGTATTTCGCCATCAGCGTTTGCTGTTAATAAGACCGTTAAATTAAATTTCTCATCATTCCCCGCCGCAGTATACACTGTTTTACACCCTTTCTCTGCTAAAATTTTTCCTGGTTTCGGATTTAAAAAAAATACCGTTTCATCAGTGTTAAAAACTCGCCGACAATCTTCTAAGATTTCTAATAGAGAATTATCTTTCAGGTAATTTTCGACCTCTTTGAACCAATTGTTAATATTGTCTTGGTTAACAGTTCGCCGCATCGCAGTTAGGTTTTGACTCACGCGGAAACTTATTTCATGGTGCCTGGCCAAAAAAAGAGATAACCACTTACGCCATGGTGTTTCATTTTCTCCAAATTTAAGTTTTAGTTCTTTGGCTAACTTGCCTACACTGTTCAAAAATGTTTCCTTGCTGAGGGGAAAACCAGTTTTTGCCATATGCCTTACCCATTCAATAAGATAGTCTTCCTGCTCGGGCGAAAAAACACTTGCAGCTCCCATTTAACTTTAATTGGCGCACTGCCTTTATGTTTATCCATTAAAGTTACTCTTGGTACGCCGTGTTGCCGAGCGCCTATTTTGTATGCGATTCCTCTATTTACATCTTCAATTGCTGCCAACATAGCTGCATCAGAATAGTTGCGCAGTCTTTTTGGTGGTATTTCTGCAAAAAGACTACTTAATGTTCCAATTGTCGACACTCCAATGTTCCAATATTCGACACCAGTGTCGAACATTGGAACGCCACAAGATAAATTAAAGTTTTTGGTAGCAATAGAATTCATACAATTAGCTCATTACTTCACACATGCAAAATAAAAATGTTGACATGTTTCCGAAAGTCGACACCTCTGTCGAAATAAGGAACATCATGGTTTGCAATACCCAAAAGTCGACATTCACACTATGCCCGTATTTTGATTAAATAAGCGAGAAAGCATGTATTGAAGTAATAATCTACCTATCGAAAATCAAACTCTTTATTTACTGAACTTATACAAATAATAATAACCTTTAAAAAAAACGTTACTTACTACTCACTACTTATTTATTTGCTTAAGGATCACTACAAAACCACGTGTTCACATGCACGGCTATTAAAATTATGCTTATAAACGGATTGGCGCATTTTCTAACGGTACACGAAGCGTCTCCGATATTTCGCGATTATAACTGAATGTTATTGCCAGAGCGGGAACGTTTAAATATTCACCCTTTCCTTGTTTTTACAGTTTAAATTCGGACGTGTCGACAATTGGAACAGTGTCGACCATTGGTGCGTTTACCTTACGACAGTCTTTGGTATTAAATCTAACATTTGTTCAAAATATTTCTCAAAAACATCCGCATTCATGTCCTCGTGGTAATCACCGGTATTTTGCGACTGAAATAGCAATAAACCTCCCTCTATAAATCCTTCGTCACTTCCTATATGCGTAATAATTAAGCGTCGCCCTTTTCCTGAAGGGATAATCCTTCTAAAAAAGCCTGTCGTCCACTGGTTATATTTTTGTCTTGCCACATTTTTCCATAGTATAACCTTATTTACCCACGTTTCGTCTAAATAATAAATTTTCTTACCTTCAGAACGTAATTTAGAGATATTTCGTAGGTAATTTCTTCCTTATCTATGACAGCTAATTTTCTATAAATTTTTTCCCATGAAAAATTCAATTCGTGCAAAAGTTGCCACAACATTGTTGTACTTAAATCACAACAGACAGAATTTTATTTAATGTGGGTATTTGTTTTTTAAAAAATAAAACGAATGCACTATTCTTCTAATTGTAGTTTTCACACATTCGGATATTTCTGTTTTTTTTCTACCATGATATAAACTAGGCTCACACACAGAAACTTTGTCTTCATGTAAAAATCTGAATATTGTGGTTTTTCCAATGCCAGTCATATGTGTACACATTTCAACTTTTTTCAATGGATTATGGCCTCGATTATGACATTTCAAATAATTGTACACATTGAGCACAATAATTTTTTCGTTGGCAGAAAGCGCAGACCTCTTCAAGCGTTTCATTGGAATAAATTCAGGACTCGACGCTATTACTATTAAACTCAATACTGCAGCTTAAGTACACCTTATGACATACCGATATATAACAACAATCATAACTTAGGCTATCGTTACATTTTTCCCGGTTGCCCGTTTTCAAACCTGGCCATAGGGATTTAACATTGATTTTAACATTTTTGTGAATGAGAAAATTATTGCGCATCGAATGATATCAAGCGTTAAATTATTTTCATCAATTTTTATTGAAAAACTCTAATTTAAAATGTTTATGTTTTTAAATATGAGTTGCCATGATTTTTAAAACAATTAACAATTGCAGTCGAATTAATTTGTTATTTCTTGACATTCTGAGGTTACTAGTTTATATTTACAAAATGAATAATTACTCAAATGAAGAGAGAGTTTTTATGGTTAAAACATTTTACAGTGGCGTTAGTTTGCGGAAAGTGAGAGATTTGTTTTCTGTTAAATTTAATAACAGTCCAATACCGTCTAAATCCACAATACGGAACTATGTGCGAAAATTTGAAAAAACTGACAATATTTCAGCAGAATCAGAAGCTCGAGGTGGTTAGTATTTATTATTTTTAGCATAGTTTACAGGTAATCGAAGGAATGTTGGGGCGGATGGCACTGAATTGGAAGAACGTGTTTTGGGTATGATAAATATCCACCCAACGTACAGCACAAGGGAAATTAGCCGTTAATTAAATGCGTCAAAGTTGGCGGTATCATCCATACAAACCCCAATGTCATCAGGAGGTATTTCAAGCAGATGAGGAAAGTAGAGTTATATTTTACGAAGAGATGCAAGAGCGTGCGAATCAGAATCGTCGCTTTATATCGTCAATTTGTTTTACGGACGAATGCATTTTTACGTTTAACAATGAACCTAACGTGCAAAACACTCGATACTGGGCTCAAGAAAACCCAATTTATCTACAAGAACCCAATACCCTCAAAAAATTAATATTTGGGTTGGAATTTTTAATAATAAAGTTATCGGCCCATTTGACATTAATGGAAATTTAAATGCTGAAACTTATTTAGAACTTTTAGTGAATGAGGTAGGTCCTGCTCTCGAGGAGGTTGCAAGAGAAAATCAGGAGATCTGGTTTTAGCATGACGGCTGCCCCGCGCATTACGGTATAGATGTCAGAAATAATTTAAATGATACATTTCCAAATCGTTGTATTGGCAGAGGTGGTACCTAAAACTGCCAGCCAGATCTCCTCATTTAGCACCTTGCGACTTTTTTCTATGGGACTACCTTAAAAGTAAGATTTATAAAAAATGCCACCCAAATATTAATTCTTTGGGGAAGCAATCGTTGCAAAGTGTGGGTTAATGAACGAAAGGCAGTTGTTTAATGTTCGAAATTCGTTTTATAACAGGCTTGGATATTAGAATAGATGGTTATTTGAATGCATGTTATAAGTATTGATTTTAGCCCACCTCTGTTATAACATTTATTAGCAATGCCTTCATAGTGTGTGTAATAAAATTGGAATTTTCAACAAAAATCGATGAAAATAATTCAATTTTTGATGTCATTCGATGCGTAATAATTTTCTCATTCCATTGATACGAAAATATTTTCTGTAGGCTGAATTGGAGAGCAGAAGTTGACAAAAATGTGAAAATCAATGTTTAATCACTATGGTCAAGTTTGAAAACGGACACCCGGTATATATATACAATTTTTGTGTGCAATTAGCGTTGTTCGCATATTTCTCCCTTAATTATATGATTACAATCTATTAAAGTGTGATTCCAAATATAGTATATACTTTCTAGTTCCATTATTAGTAATTAATTAGTTTACAATTATTAAAAATGTGGTCGATAATGGTATTAGCAATTTGTGATATATACGGAGTTCACAATCCAAACAATCAATAATTACCTAATCAACCACGAAATTCTTATAATCTGAAAACAGAAAAATTATATTACAAGTAAATAATATCCTCGTTCTTTCGCAACTTTTAATTAGTATTAATTAAATTCATTACGACATACCTAATCAATATTATTTCAGTTTTATATTTTTTATCATAAAACAACTCAACGCCACCGGTATCTGCCAAACATGTTGATTTATTCCTTCGCTTCGTTCCTCGACAGATTATAAATGGTGCATCAGTCCACAATTCCAAAATTGTTCGTGAATGGTTAAACGAACATTTTCCTATGCGCTGGGTAGGAAAATATAGTATGTGTGTGGCCTCCGATGTTCCTCCTCCCCTAGATTTTTACTTTTGGGGATTGGTCAAAAATTAAGTTTATAAAACAAGGACCAGAACTCGAGATTTTACTTTGTGCCATAGTAAGACAAGCCTGTCGTGAAATCACCATTTCAGAACTGAGAAAAGTGGCTAATCGGAATCGCAAAAGGATTGAAAATGTATTCGAATGGAAGTAGGATTAATTGAGAGAGGCTACACTGAATAATAAATTTTTTCTATATTTCATTCAATTACCAAAAATTACTTGTTTGTTTTCTTTTCTCTTAAAATGTATTTTTTGTCAGATTGACATTTCTTTTAATTTTTGTTTTCCATGACACCATTAAATTGAAAAGCAAACTTGTAATGTTTGTAAACTTAGCTCAAAAATGCGAATTTTTTCATGATATCGGTATTAGGGATCAACATTTAGTTCTAAACAACTTTTCCTAATAACTTTTTTAGATATCTCTAAATGGAAGAAAAATATCGACAATTAGCCCAGTTTGCGAGGTCGTAGTAGGCTGGGTTTACAGTTCACATTTAAGTTAAGAGTACCTGAACATGTTGACACAAGTAAATGTTACTATTGTCCTTAATATTTATCAAAAGACAGTTTTTTTCATACACATATAACGATATGATTACTGCGTATACGCACATCATGTGCGGCTATTTAGGTGAATGCTGGGGTAGTATCTTCCCCCTCAGAACCCTAACTCCATTCCTTCCGATCATAATCTGACCACACCCATCCTTAATCCCACCATGTATATTATTATTTATTATGACGGCCTTTATTGCCAAAAAAACATCTTACTACAGATCAATATCATTACAATAACGATATCCGCACAAGCAAGATACATACAATTAAACAGCGTAAGTTAACAAAACAGTATAACATTAGATTAAAACATAGATCTTTTAAGTACACATATAAGTAAGTAAATAAGATATAAATATAAAATTGAAATGAAAAATAAAATAAAATAAAACACGGTGTAACGATTACATTGCCTTACATCATATATAGTTTCTTTTCGATAAGAATTAAAAACATCACAATAACTACAAATTTTATTAAAATTACTGTACATCAAATTGGTGCCTTTAACATTAAATTAGTTTGAGTTTTTTTACAAACAAATGAATTTTCATGTATTAACATTGCCTCGGAACCATAAAATTAACTTGAGCCAATAATTCCGAATCATCAATTTTATAATTTATAATAATTTGCACAAAAACAGAACACTGGCTTGATTTCTACGAGATTCTAGTGAAGTCAATTCAAACCTAGAAATAAGATCCGATCCGTGTAGTTCGAGTCTTGAGAATATACAGGGTGGTGCCTTGCGAGACGCAGCACAGAGATTTCAATGGTAATTTTTGTATATTCAATTATTAGCCCCCCCCCCCCCTAATTATTTCAGAGTAAAAGTGTAAATACGTTTTTTCTACAGAAAAAATATCTGTACATACTATTAATTATAATTTTCCGTTTTTCTAAACCGTAAAAATCCACAAAATAAAAAATTACATTTTATTAAAAATCGGTGATGCTTTGGAATCATATAAACAAACAACATGCGCATCTGCATTATTTGACGCATGTGAAGTTAGCACCCCGACAAAAAGTTCCAATAGTTCTGATTAAATTTCTAGATTCCGTTTAAAGAGTATAGAAGTACTTTATAAAAAATAAGAGTTCCGCTCATTAGCGCTTCCAAATTTTAATTTTAAAGATGGGATGCTAACTTCACATAGAAAATCGAGATCCAGTAGTTCTGACTAGCTGAATTACTATATTTTGCAAAGCTCTACAGTTCCTGATATGGAAAACAAAAGTATTAAAAAAAAAATTGAAAATTTTTCAAAATTCAATTTTGATATACAATAATTCCAATCAACTTTTGCTGTTTTGTATTCGTTCCTAAGAGTTCTCCCCAATTTGAAAAAAAATTATAATCAAAAATGAAAAACTTGCAGCCCTTTTATTTAAAAAAAAAACAATAACAGAAAATATTTTAAAGGGTTCTAATAGTTCTCGTAGCAGTTTTGGATAGTATTCGAAAAGTTCTAAAAGAAATTCTAATGATCGAAAGCGGTCCGATTAATATTTATAGAATTATTCGTCTTTAAAAAATCGCATAGCTTAAATTTTCTAAGTATCGCCGAAAATATTTTGAAGAGTTCCTATAGTTCCAAAATAGTTCCGACGTGCACAATGCCTTTGCAAAGAGGTTCGATGCTAAAATTAATTAAATATAATTTTTTTAAAAATTAATTTAAATCCGAAAAATGGACTATTTTTTACTAATTGTTTAAAAAAGTATCTAATTAATTTTATGATGGGAACTCTTTGGAAAGGCATTGTGTATGCTCAGAACTACAGGAGAATTGCTTCAAAATAATTAGAACTCTCGAAAATTGGTCAGCGTCTCATCTATATCCTCATAAATGTTCTAAATATAGATAAAAAATATTTTGAAAGGTTCCAATAGTTCCCGCAGTAGATTTCGATAGTACTAATAGTACTAGTAAGAAAGGAAATTCTAATGACTGAAAGCAATCCGGTCATAATGAATGTGTTGCATACAAAAATTTGGATTTAGCACCAAATTTAAAGACAGAATCGTTAAGAAAAATTTTTTTTCATAGAAGAAAAGAGCAGAAATCAAAGTATATACCGGGTGAATGAGACCACCCGTATCAGTATTTTTTAAAGAAAGTCGTCGAGTTGACTTTAAAAAAATTATTATAAAACCCATAAAAAAGAATTGAATGGTGATATTATTTCTCAGAAAAGTCAGCATCCTGAGTAGTTTTCTCCAGAATGCCTCCAAAATTTTAAATGGCACCATATGTCGACAAACGTATTGTTGAAACGATCGTTAGAAAAAAGAAAGTTTTATAGAAAAATTATTTTATTTTGAGTAATATTCCACTAAAATGATAAAATTTGAAATTCATTGTTAACAAACAGAATTGAAAAGTCGGATTTTACCGAGTTAGACAATGTTACAAGTCTTCAAAATGTTTTCCATTTACTGCTAAACATTGTTGAGCTCTTCTAGTTCTAGTTACACTATCAGTAGCTCTAAGTACTTCAATGCATAATGAATGGCAATTATTGACATTAAAACATGTGTGTGACATTGTTTAATTCGGTAACTAGATTTAAAATACCACTTTTCAATTTTGTTGTTAACAATGAATTTCAAATTTAATAATTTTAGTCGAATATTACTTAAAAGGGGTGGGAATAATAAAAATATTTTTTCTATAAAACTTTCTTCTTTTTTAACGATCTTTTCAACAATACCTTTTTCGACATATAGTGCCATTTAAAATTTGGGAGACATTCTAGAGAAAACTACTCACGATGCTGACTTTTCTGAGAAATAATATCACCATTCGATTATTTATTATGGGATTTATAATAATTTTTCTTAAACCAACGACTTACTGTTCTTAAAAATTTACTGATACGGGTGGTCTCATTCAACCGGTATACCGGGTGGTCCAGTTTATAACGGCAGAACTTTACCAAAGGATAGTTAACGCAAAAATAATATCAGTTTTTCATATAAACATATATGCTAGAGAGCTTCGTTTTCGTGATACAGAGTGTTGAAATGTTGTAAAATAAATAGAATATTTCCAAAACGGCAGATTTGAATAATTTTAAATTTGGTACACAGTGTGAACTAATTGTCCCTCATTATTTAGGGCTTATGATGATAAAATACGAAAATCAATGGCGGAGATATGGGAGTACCATCGCCTCGTTTCAAAAAAATTTCCTACGCCACTGACTATTGTAAATCCAATAACGTCTTCCGATTGATTATGCTTTTTGGAACAAAAAAGTATGGTTCCA
Organism: Vesta saturnalis; assembly: GCA_036346205.1. NCBI lineage: Eukaryota > Metazoa > Arthropoda > Insecta > Coleoptera > Lampyridae > Vesta > Vesta saturnalis. The sequence continues at coordinate 977,716 of JARFJB010001404.1, forward strand.
TGGTACACGTACGGCTTTGTTTATGGTTATTTGTGATGGGAATACAGCAGAAGCCGCTCGAGAATACCTTAGACGATTTCCCAACAGACGACAGTCACATCATAATGTTTTTTTCAAACGTGCATCTTCAATTCGTCAATCAAGGCTTGAAGGCTATACCTAGGAATCCTAATCGCCTGAATGTTAATACGGTAAGGAGAAACAATAACGTACTTCGTGCATTTAATAGAGATTCGAGAACTAGTCACAGCTGAATCAGTCGAACCTCTGGAACTTCTAAAAGCACTATTGTAAGAATATTAAAACAGGACCACAGACGTCCTTTTCATCTGCAACCTGTCCATGGTTTACACCCAGGAGACGAAGAACGCAGGGTTTCATTTTGTAGGTGGCTTCTGAACTCCGTTCAAAACAATGGGGGGTTTTTTAAGCAATATTCTATGGACCCATGAGGTATTGTGAATTTTCATAATCAACATGTATGAGCGCATGAAATCAGACCGCGAAAATTTCAACATGAATTTAGTATGAATATTTGGATAGGCATTTACAATGGAAATCTGTTTGGCCCTCATATACTTCCACAACGTGTGAATTCTGAAAACTTTCTGCAATTTCTAGAGACAAGAGAATATGTGGGACGACGTTCCACTTCATATGCGAAGACAAGCCTGGAAGTCGATGGGTGTCCAGCGCATTATGGCATAAACGTTCGTAATTTGAATACAAATTTTGAAGGTCGGTGGATTAGTCTCCGATCTCCAGACCAAACCCCCATGGATGTCTACCTAAGGGGTCATCTGAAAGAAATTGTTTATTCAACGCCAATGCCAACTAGAGAAGAACTTTTGTATAGAATTCAAAATGCGTGTGCAGAAATTAATCATGATGTGCTAGTTAGCCTAAACCATTCCATTAGAAAACGCTGCCAGTTGTGTATTCAACAAAATGGTTTTTATTTCGAACAATTATTACATTGATCATTAATTTTTTATTTCGTCATCGAAACACTTCGTTTAATATTTATTTGTATCGATTTTCGGTTCATAAACATGAATTAAAAAACCATTTTTTCCAGTGCCTAATTTGAAGCAAAGTGGTTATTTCATTAATTTTTACGAACAGATAATCCAAGAACATAAATAAATAGTTACATTAGTTATTTATCGGTTTATGAGTTGTATTTACTGGTTTTATTAAAAGTTATTTAGTTAGAGTTTGTATGCACTCCTAAATGATTTTCATACTAGTTAATGACATTACCGGACAAAACCTGAAATGTCTAGAAAACGGTGCGCCGTACGTGTACTATGGAACCACACTTGTGTGTTCCAAAAAGCATAAACAATCGGGAGACGTTATTGGATTTGCAATAAAGCCAGTGGCGTAGGAGATTCTTTTGAAAACGGACGATGGTACACCTATATCTCCGCCACTCATTTTCGTATTTTATCATCATAAGCCCTAAATAATGAGGGACCATTAGTTCACAAAGTGTACCAAATTTAAAATTATTCAAATCGGCCGTTTTAGAAATATTCAAAATATTCTATTTTACAAAATTTCGACACTCTGTATCTCGAAAAAACAAAGCTCGCCAGGATAAGTATATGTTTATACGAAAAACTGCCATTACTTTTACGTTAACTATCCTGTGGTAAAATCCTGCCGTTATAAACTGGACTATCCTGTATAGACGATGAACAGGGTGACCAACTAAGAATGCGAGGTACTGTATCTGGGAAACTATCCATCGTAGAGGCTTGCACAAAAAAAGTTATTACTAAAACGGCCAATACAAAAACCTGGAAAATATTTTCAAGTTACTGAAATGACCGCTATGGGGCGTAACTGCAATCTTGAATCTAAAAAAGTGATGTTTTTGTGAATTCTGCTATATTAACCTAATAAAAAAATAACTGATCTTTAAAGTCGAGGATAATCTGAACTTTTCTTTTGGCACTTTTTGACGTATGTCTAAAAATAAAGTGGTGGGTGCATTCAAAGGTTTCCTTAAATAACCCCCTGCATCTTCAAAACGGCTAAGCCGATTTTAACAAACTTGGTAGCGTTGAAATGAGCTATTTTTGGGCTACAAATGTTATAATATTTAAAGTTTTGTTAGTTTCACATGTCGTCGCTAGAGGGCTTTGTTCGACATTCCGACAGAAACGGTTAATTTTCGCAAAAAAATTAAATGCATTGATATGACTTTTTTTTCATGAACAAGTAGCTAAATGATGCCTAAACAAGTTCGCGAAAATCGCATCTCGGTATCTTGTTCCTAACCTAAAATCCCTTAAATTTTTATTTTTTTTTAACTACATTTTTCTGGAATTGTTTCTATTATGTAAGGACCGATTTAAAGGAGGAAGGTTTTTAATGCTCCCGTAAATGCTCGACATGCTGCCCATCACTCTGTGCATTGCTGAGGCCTCTTATGGGTAGACAAAACTGCAGCTTCAATTTCGGCTCTGAATAGGTTACCTAGAAATTGCGATTTTAAATGTTTGTAAATTTATACACCAGAATAAAATCACCCTTTATGAAATTACTACGGGCAAGTAAGCAATGCTAAAAGTTATACGAAAGGCGTATTTTTGTTTGTTTAAATGCATATTCACTATGGATATATACGAAAAATACAATTAATAGAAGCAGGCAATGGAAACAGATACCTAAACAAAACATACATAATCCTCAAATTGTCAATAGTTGTCAATACTTTCAAGTTACTTTGAGCAATTTTTGTGTTTTCAAAATTCGTTTTACGAATAATGAAGCTGTTGATATACTTGCGGTTTATTTTGAATGTCTTCAGAAAGCTGCAGTAGCTAAAAGAGTTTACGCGGCTCGATATCCAAATCGGCGTCCTTGCGATGTAAGAGTTTTTCCCCGATTAGTGGCGAGCTTACGAGCCAATGGTAGTTTTCGGCCTACGTTTCAACGGCAAAGAATTGGAAGAACACAAGAAAATATTAACCGTGTACTGGGCTATATTGAAGGAAATCCTCATGTTAGCACAAGAGCATTATCCACTGAGTTGGGCATATCACGGACAACGGTTCAAAATATTTTGAAGGGCCATAGGTAAGTTCTAATGGCCATCAAAATATATAGGTATTCGTTTAAACTTTTTTTAATTACTTTAAGAATGCACCCATATCATGTCGTTTTGCATCAGGCCTTGAAAAAGGAAGATTTTGATCGAAGGTTAGACTATTGCCATTGGATGTTAGACATGATACGCGAAAATAGCGAATTTTTATTTCAAATTCTTTGGACCGATCAGATGAAGCCACCTTCAGTAGTGACGGAAGAGTCAATCTGCACAATATGCATTATTGGTCTGCAGAAAATCCCCATTGGTTGCGTGAAGTTCAGCACCAAGGACATTGGAGTTTAAATATATGGGAGGCAGAATTATTGTGCCATATTTTTTCGAGCAACCCCTAAACGGCAATATATTTCTTGACTTTTTGGCCAATCAATTACCGTTGTAGTTGGAAGATGTGCCTCTGGAAACAAGGCAAACATTGTTTTTGAAGTTGGATGGTTGCCCGGCACATTCTGCTATTAATGTGCGACAGCATATTAATGCAGTATTTCAACAGCGATGGATTGGAAGAGGAAGTCTGTTTCCATGGCCTCCGCGATCGCCAGACTTAACTTGCCTCGATTTTTATTTATGGGGGCGCTTAAAGGACATCGTGTTTCGGACTCAACCTACTACTAGAGATGATATGAAAAACCGGATTCGTAACGCAATACGTAACATACCGACAGCCGAAATTGAAGCTGCAGTTTTGTCTAGTCATGAGAAGCTTCAGCAATGCATAAAGCGTGATTGTCAGCATTTCGAGCATCAAATTACAGACCAATTGCCATCACTTCTTCCATTTTGTCTAAAATCATGGAAAAAGCCATCAATCAGCAACTGCTCACGTTCCTTGAAACTAACAAACTCCTTAGTGACCACCAATATGGGTTTAGGCAAAGTCGTTCAACAGGCGATCTTCTTTCATATGTGATCCAAGTTTGGAACAATACAGTAGAGCAGTCCGGTGAAACAGTTGTAGTCGCTTTAGATATCTCAAAGGCATTTGACCAAGTTTGGCATAAGTGTTTACTTGCCAAACTCACCTCGTTTGGGTTAAATGATACGCTCATCAACTGGGTTTCTAGTTTCCTTGATAAAAGACGAATACGTGTCGTAGTTGATGGCTTTTTTTCAAAAGAAGTTAGCATTAACGCGGGCGTACCACAGGGAACCGTTATAGCGCCTACACTTTTTCTGCTGTACATAAACGGCCTTATTTCTTCAACAACTAACCCCATCCATTGCTTTGCTGACGATAGCACTCTTTACTGTAGTTCATCTCAGTCTACTCATAGTGATAATCCACCTTCCATGTCAAATCAAGAAATTAAAGCTGAAATAGCAAATTCAATCAACAAAGACATTCAACGTATTCTCGAATGGGGAAGCAATAATCTAGTTAAATTTAATGCTAACAAAACTCAGTGTTGCCTTATGTCCGCCAAAAAAGATCGATCATTTCCTGTTGTAAGTATGAATGGCTCAGTTCTTAAGTTTTCAGACTCTATTACTCTGTTGGGTATAACTGTATCTTCAAATCTCTCATGGGTTGACCATCTTCTGTCAGCTACCAAAACAGCTGCTCGTAAAATAGGCTTTTTGTACAGATCTAAGCAGTACTTTACCTCTCGACAACTCCTTCTGCTGTATAAGGCCCAAATTCGGCCTCATCTGAATATAATTCTCACCTTTGGGTTAGTGCTCCCCAATACGCTCTCGATATCGTTGATCGTATTCAAAAGAGAGCGATTAGGCTTATAAATGACCCGTCCTTAACTTCTCACATACAGTCCCTTGAGCATAGAAGGATGGTTTCAGTTCTTTCTTTGTATTATCGTTATTACAACGGCTATTGTGCTGGTGAATTACATTCTTTGATACCATCTCCGGCTATCTTTGCGAGAAACACTCGGTTCGCTCATTCACATCATTAGTATGCAGTACAAATCTCCACTTGTCGTACCAAACGGGCGCAATCCACATTTTTCTACACGGCTTCTAAACTCTGGAATGATCTCTCTAGTTCCTGTTTTCCTCTCACTTATGATATGAGAAAATTTAAGTTAGCTGTTCATAGGCATCTATTGGCAATTCATTATCCCTCTATCCATCCTCCTAAGTGTTCCTGAGTGCTTTAGCACGATAGGCCTTATTTAGCCTGTTCAGGTCCACAATCATAAAAAAAAAAAAATTTACGGGAGCATTCAAAACCTTCCTTCTTTAAATCGGTCCTTTTTTAGGGCCACAACTTATATAATAGAAACAATTCCAGAAAAATATAGTTAAAAAAAAATAAAAATTTAAGGGATTTTCGTATAAAGTTTTCATTGGCGGATGCGGTTTTCGCGAGTTTGTTTAGGCATCATTTAGCTACTTGTTCATGAAAAAAAAGTCATACCAATACATTTAATTTTTTTTGCGAAAATTAACCGTTTCTGTCGCAATGTCGAACAAAGCCCTCTAGCGGCCATTTCAAAAACTTGAAAATATTTTCCAGGTTTTTGTATTGGCCGTTTTAGTAATAACTTTTTTTTTGCGCAAGCCTCTACGATCGATAGTTTCCCAAATACAGTACCTCGCATTTTAGTTGGCCACCCTGTATATAAAGTGAAAAATATAATATTTAACATTTAATACACACTTTGCAATATATGCATTTTATAATAATATAATGTACTTAAATAAAATAAAGTAAGATACAAATAAGATACATATTACGTACAAAAGTTTACACAGTCTGTATCTCTCACAGACAGAGATAGACAGAGACATACAGGGACAGAAAGAAACAGACAAAGACAGAGAGAGATACAGACTTTCTGTATATGTAAACTTTTGTACATAAGTATGTAATACATATCTATTTCAATATTTGTATCTTACTTTATTTTATTTAAGTACGCTGTATTATAATTTAAAAAAGGCACAATGGTATTCTTGGTTTGAGTTTTAATTTTAGCGTTTGATATGTCTAGGCTTTTTGCTGTGTTTTTTCCTAGACCTTGAGGTAAATGTTTTACCAATTATATGTTAAATTACCACAGCACTATAATTTAACATAAGTAGTTGAAATCAAAATTAAAAATTACATAAAACGTTCTGTATTATGCTTTTCATTGTTAAATATACTTGCGCTTATTGACAAAGCTATTTCTTTATTAGATTTAATCATAACTTAAATAAATTTTGTTAAATTTGTTTTTTGGTTATGACATTTTTCACCGTTAGCTTTCGACCGTTTGAGGGTGTTCTGATTTATCATGTTCAAGGCAGTTTAACAATATTTAATTTTTTAGTGATCTAGTTCTTTATTAAGTTTCTTTTTTTATTCTTTTTAACGATCTAGTTATTCTTTACTAAAATTGTATCCCATAGTTGGCTTTATACTTTATAATAATATAATTAATTTTAGCATCGAAACTCTTTGGAAAGACATTGTGCACGTCGAGAACTATACGAAAACTATTGGAACTCTTCAAAATATTTTTCGTCAATACCTAGAAAACTTAAGTTATGCGATTTATCAAAGTCGTGGAATAATTCTTTAAATATTAATCGGGTCGCTTTCGATCATTAGAATTTCTTTCAGAACTTTTCGAGTACTATCCAAATCTGCTACGAGAACTATTAGAACTCTTTAACATATTTTTTGTTAACATTTTTTTTAAGTAACTTTTTCATTTTTGAATATATTTTTTTTTAATTACCGAGAACTCCTCGGAACGAATAAAAGAACATCAAAAGTTGATTGGAACTATTTATTGCACATCAAAATTTAATTTTCAAAAATGATTTAATTTTTTTTTTCATTTTCAACATTTTTTGCATATCGGGAACTACAGAACTTTTGCAAAATATAGTAATTTAGCTAGTCAGAACTACTGGATCTCGATTTTCAACGTGAAGTTAGCACCACATTTTTCAAATTAAAATTTGGAATTCTGTTAATGAGCGGAACCGTTTTTATTTCTTATAAAGTACTTCTAAACTCTTTAAAAGAGAGCTAGAATTCTAATCAGAACTATTGGAACTCTTTGTCGGGGGCTAACTTCACACGCGTCATTATTTGTTATCGTTGCTTGACGTCGACTGACTTTGACATATAAGTAATTCTGTTTCGACTAAAACATATCTGACTGGAAATGGTAAGATGGTTAAGCTAATAATGGGTTGTTTTAAGAGAAAAAAATGCTGCGTCGGCAGAATATATGCTATCCTTTGGGAGAAAGATCGGAGATCTTGTTGACCAGTCAATTGTATAATTAGGGCCAATGACGTTATTGGAAAAAACTGAATTTTAAACATTGGCGCACATCAGGACTGTTATGTGCGGGGCATCCATCCATCTGGAACCAAATCTTTTTATTGTCTCTAGCAACTTGAGCCACTGCCGGATCTATGTCCTCTTCCAATAATTGCAAGAAACGCTCTCCTGTCGGGTTTTCATGTAAGAAAAATGGCCCAATAATTTGATGACCCAGCATTCCCGCCCAAACATTAAGTTTTTGGGACTATTGGGTCCTGGTTTGTAAAATATTATGTGGATTCGCAGTAGCCCATTGTCTGCAATTTTGCAGGTTTGGTTCATTATGAAGTGTGACTGTGCATTCATTAGTAAAGAAAGTATTATTCAAAAACTCCCTATCTTGGTTACATTTATCCACTATTTGCAAGCAAAATGCACTCCTCTCCAATTCATGCTCACGAAACTCTTGATGGCATTGGTATGTATAGGAGCGAAACTTGTGCTTTTTTAAAATTGGAAGTACCCGAGTGTGATGCAAGCCAAAGTTTATTGCTTGTGTCCTTAAATTTATGTGGGGATTTTCCGCTACTGCAGCCAAAACATTGAACGTATTGTCATTTTCCTGGCGTTGGCGTAGATTTTGAACTTCATTATTGCACTTGCAGTTATTCAATACTGTGCCTGTTCTCTGAAATTTTCGTACGATTCTGTCGACCGTTGTATTACTTGGAATTGGCCGATTTTGATATTTTACACTAAATAAGGCACTCACTTGGCAGGCACTATATCCAGCATACTTCACTGAAATACATTTTAAGCCGAACAGCTTTATGATAGGTAATCAATTTATTAAGTAAGTATACATTTAATAAACGAATAATAGACAATGAAATGTGCACGATGTGTTTTTTCTATACATAATTCCAAGACATACCTGATTTATTTTAACATGAAGGTTTTTATTTTGCCAATTTCTATGGTTTAAGAAAACTGAAAATTATAATTAATAGTATGAAAATGTAAACTTTCACCATTAACACTCATAATAAAATACTTATCTTTTTTGGGATTTTTTAATGGTGTACTTTAAATTATACAATCTAAACGTTTCGATAACACTTACAGTTATCTTCGTCATAATGTTTGTTAAAAATTGTTAAAGATGTAGTAAACAATTTTGTCAAATTTGACAAAATTGTTACAGTTATCTTCGTCAGTAGTAATGTTTGTTAAAAATTGTTAAAGATGTAGTAAACAATTTTGTCAAATTTGACAAAATTGTTTACTACATCTTTAACAATTTTTAACAAACATTACTACTGACGAAGATAACTGTAAGTGTTATCGAAACGTTTAGATTGTATAATTTAAAGTACACCATTAAAAAATCCCAAAAAAGATAAGTATTTTATTATAATTAATAGTGTGTACAGATGCAGTATTTTTTTTCTACAAAAAACATATTTACACTTTTACTCTAAATTAGCGGATCTCATAATTGAATATACAAAAAGTACCATTGAAATCGCTATGCTGCATCCCGCACCACCCTCTATACCACCAATTTGAAGAAACAAATATTTTAAAAATCTTTTTGGATCCTTTCGATGGACTGTTTATTCTTAAAATAAATAGGGTTCCAAACCAGAGATTCATCTTCAAGTATATATCGAACGTAGCTGAAGTAGGGTAAATGCACCAGTCAATGAACAAGCACCAGTGAATTAACATTGCTGCATTCTTGCTAATAGTTAAGAATTACATGTGTTCAGCAGCAATGACCCTTTTATAAAAACTGAATTCAGAGGCCCTTTTGACTCTTGTGCATTCATTGGTTTGTAGTTGTCACATGATAGTCCATTTAAAACATGATATCTCAGTAGCACATGGTGTAATGTGCGTGCTTCGATTGTGTCCTAATAAGGTAAGTGTGAGTGATACTTAGTTGATCAGTGCATGTTTATTATCTCTAATTTAACACAATACAATTACTATTAAGTATGTATGCATGGTGGGATTAAGGATAGGTGTTCAGGATAGGATCGCAAGGAACGAAGTGTCATTGGGTAGTATAGATACTAATACTAAATATTGATTTTAAATCATGAAACAACCCTAAAGGTGCGTTTTAGTTATAATTTATTACATGTTCATTCACTAGAACATTGATTTTACCAAATATCAATAAATGAATGTAAGTTCATTCACTGGGGTTAATTCGTTGTGTTCTAGATACTCACATTATATACCACAATAATGGAAATTTCATCATGAATGCATATGCAAACTCAAATCATGTATTTAACGGTCGTGTCCAGTAAATGAACGGAGTATTTAATTCGTGTTCATTCACTGGTGCAACTATAACTCAAATGTTTATCTAGTGAATTAAACAACTAAACTAAGCTATTAATATTTTTAGAACATGACAAGTAAGAAAAAATATGTTCGGTTGTGCTACACAAAGGAATATTTGGAATTAGCTGTCAGTGAAATCAGAGCTGGCACAATATGTCAAAGCACCGTGGCAATTGAATATGCCATTCCAAAATCAACTCTCAACAATAAAATTGGATGTAACGTCCTTATGCCAAGTAAAATTGGATCCACTATTTTATTAAAATGAAGAAAAAAGGCTAGAAAAGTGGATTATGGCGAAGAGCTTGGATTTACTATGCATCATAACCAAGTGCAACTCAATCCTTAAAGTAACTAAAATGGGACAATCCATTTAGTGATGACAAACCAGGCAGGAAGTGGTTGAAATTGTTTTTAAAACGACGACCAAACTTTCTCCGATAGTCAAATAAGGATCCTTTCAAAATTCTCAAAAAAATGTAAATTCTGAAAACATAAATAGGTAACTCTAAAATCATCAAAATGCATTATTAAGTAGATACAAGTTTTATCAGGACTGTTTTTTACTTCCTCTTGACAGATAGGATGTGGTTTATAAATGATATCATTCTTTCACAACACAATTTCCTTCAAAACTAAATAGAATGTGTAGTACTCATATTATTAAATTTTAAAGTTAAACATCTTTCAATGCTAATGGCTTCAGTTTGCACTGATAAAACGTACCTGATTACCCATACATAACTTGCACCTAAATGATCATATAACTAGTATAACATTTTATTAATGAATTTGAAATAAAGACAACTTGTCTGTTATCGTATTGACCCTACAAAAAAAAAAGGATATTCTATCATTCTGTTACAAACACACAACTACACATAACACAGTGAAGCTTTCTCTGTGTACGTCTTATAGCGGTGACTGCTTGTAAATGATTAGAAGTGAAAAAATGTATTATAAAATATTTTCTTTGGAATTTACAGAAAAGAAAGCTTACGTTTACTGTTTAATTAAATGATGAATCATAATACATGTGTTAAAACTAACAGTAAAACGAAAGGAAGCGGTTTGCGATAAACCAAAATGACTAAGTTATAAAATAAGTAAGTATGAAGAAACAGCATCAATGTATGTAATTATATAAAGAAATGACGTACAATTTTTAATGTAAATGCAAAAAACTTAATAATTTCATTTATAAATAGAAGAATTGTAAGTTGCTGTTGACATTAATGACAGTTGCAAGGAGGCGGGGAATTAGAATACAAAATGTCATTCGCAATGTCTTGAGAATTCGTAAAATTACTTACCCAAAAATCACCTGCATCTTTATCCCTATTCATTAAATCCTCGAAGGGAATACTGCAATTCGCGACAAAATCATCGGGTGGTATAGAAGCATCATGAAAAACCGTCAGGGTCAACGTCTTGGCATTTTCCACTTTCTGCTCGAAATATTCATTCCAAACGGGATCAAATGTTTTCTGTTTTGTAGTGGATTGAGCCACGTGCGTTTCGTCAACATCTATAGTTACATACGGGTCGATTAACTGCTCTTCGGGTTTACCAAATGTCATGTTGTGTCGTTTTTGAAAGTCCGTAGGCCTCAATCCAGAAGCCTCGCATATTTTCACTCCTACCGTCCCAGTAAACATTTGAAACTATTTACACGACACAACACACCGCACGAAGTTAAGCAGTACAACCGACGATCTCTTATCGCGTTACTACATAGGGAATTTATAATATTTGTTTTTCAAAATGCATTTTGCTGAAAGACGTGAAGGTCGACTTCGGTTTGCATAAAAATTTCCCAGCTCGCTTACCCACAATTCTATTCTACAAATCTATAAATTAATTAATCACCTTCAGATGGCAGGACTGTTCGAAGCAGTTAAAAGCAATCATAAATTCCGATGTTGTCATATTGTGCTGTTCATGCTTGAACGAATTGTCAAAATAAGTTTGATAGAACGTTTATACATACTTATTGCAGTAATGCATAAACATGGAAACCAAGTATTGGAGGCTAAATCTAAAGGAAGTGGAGACAATCTTAGTATTGTTCGTCATTCTTAGATAGCAGCACGGATTGAGGTTGTACTGCATTACGCTATAATTGCATTCGTTGATTATCCATTGATCTTATACTCTCCAGTCAAGAGTTTTATCGTACATTTTAGGAACTTGTGCGTACCTTAAAAATAAGACAAAAGTATGCTTTAATAATTCCCAAAGTTGATTAAAGTGCTTTGCGTATTAAAATAATCTGTTTTATCAATTTTGAGTAATATAAATAAAACTTAAAATATCTGGTGTGGAACAACACACGACCTTCCAACCTACAAAGTGGACATTAAAAGAAATGAAATAATTTTAATAATAATTTTTTTAGGGTAATTACGGAACCTCTTTTTAATACGTTGATAACGAAGCTTGGAAAGATTCTCAAAACAAAAACAATAATCTACATTTAAACCTTTATGTCATCTATATGGCAACCCTAGATAAAACCAATAGATAACTATCTTCACGAGGAAAATTTTGGTGAAAAAGACGCCCTCTCTTAGGGACGAAGCAAGTACAAGATGTTTGTGATTGGTCTTTCACTAATTATTTTCATTGGTCGCTTAAAAAAGCAAAATATTCAAATCCAGATTATTTCTTAATAGTAATAGGCACTTGTCATTCAATATAAAAAATGTTAATTTGACATATGCTCTAATTTATAATTTCATTAAATCATCATGAGACTAAAAAAATGTTCTTTGAATTACAGCTGAATTTAAAAAAAAGGGGAAATAAAATACCTATTTCAATCGTAAATTCGGTTCTATTTGTCATCTGTCTACTTGATAATACCCATCAAAATTATTTGTATCAATGCCATTAAATCTATGCCAACTTGCACATTTGTGCAATTAAGTGATACGTTGTTAAATTTGTAACTAAATTCTAAAATATAATTTGTTCAAATTTAATCTATTTATTTTTAAACTAACATACGTCAAAATGTTTTAACCTATCTTTAATAAACCATGTTCACACTACGGAAAAAAACCTGCCAATTTTTTTTGTATTTCCCAAAATTTTTGAATTCAGCTGTATAATAAAAATTAATTAGGTCTTTTGCTGGGTTTGGAAAAACATGTTTGCTTGCTGTCGAATTCCAACAACTTTCAACTGCACAATAAATAGCAACCATCTACAATAATAAAACATTGAATTTCTAGTTATTGCTTCTACAAACGCACAAACTTTTAAATTCACACGATGCACTTTTGTAAGAAGAAGTCTACGTTAAAGATGCATACTAAAAAACACTAACCTAACCACAAAACTAAATGAATTTGTTTGTGGAGCCGTCTATGAGGGGAAACTTGAACTTGTATTATAATAAGGGGGCCTAATGCTAACTTATAAGACAGGCATAAGACTTCGCAACTTGCTTTCGGTCTTAGCCTCCTGGCCCCTTGGCGGAAAGTTTGAATTAGAATTTGAATTTAGGTATTTACATTCTGATTACTTATTGCGAAAAATTTGAACTTGTATTCTAATAAGGGGCCTATTGCTAACTTAGAAGGCAGTCATAGGGTTTTGCGACTTACTTAGGCCCTCACCCCTCGACCAAACATTTGAATTTGTTTGTGGGCCATTTATGAGGTGAAATTTAAACTTGTATTATAATAGGGAGACCTAATGCTAACTTATAAGACAGACATAGGGCTTCGCAACTTGCTTTCGGTCTTAGCCCCCTGGTCCCTTGGCGGGAAATTTGAATTTGAATTTGTATTTAAGTGTTTACATTCTGGTTACTTATTGCGAGAAATTTGAACTTGTATTCTAATAAGGGGCCTATTGCTAACTCTAATATCTTCCCTATGGCATGTTTATAAATATAAACTCCTTTTTTTGGCAGAGGTATTTTCTACTAAGACGTCTACGAAGGCTGTTTCGGCGGCCCCCGCTCCAAGCTTCCCCGAAGATAACCGACTCTATCCGAACATTAACGAGTGCGTCCGCGCACAAGCCCTAAGGTCGGTAACATTCTCGTTTCTAGCGCGTTTCGCTCTTTAAAGTGTAATCGTCATCGAGTGAGCATTATTATAATGTATTCTCCTGTTTATGAGCCAACATTAGCGGACATTAGAGATTTTACTGGCTTGTTAATAAACTATTACAACGTAACCGTTCTAGATAATGATGGAAACGATGCCGCGAATGAGATGAATGTATCTCACATCCAAGATGATGGTGATGGTGCACAGAAGAGGAAGAAGAGCGATGAGGTAGTGGAGAAGGACGAGTCTCAAAACCATGATGATGATAGCGACGAATCACGGTTGAAGAAGAAGAATAAGACCGATAAAGATGTGATTAAATAAATGATGTAATGTTGTTTATAATATATTTTCAAACTTTAAGCTTTCCTTCAATTTTTATTAATAAACTTGTTTTCCTAACGGCGTTCGAAGCTGTACTAACAATGCTGCAGTTAATGCGAAAGGGCGGTTAGATGAGTAATTACAATAAGTGTGAGATTGGCTTTCTTTTGGACGCTGTAAGTTAAATCATACTGCTATTTTTTGAATTGATGGCTGATTTTGTATGATTAAGTTAAATCAAATTGGTATTTTTGAATTGTGGTTGGTTGGTTTTAGCAAAGTGTAAGTTAGTCCAATCAGTATGTTTGAACTGTAAGCTAGTTTTCGCGAGCTGTAAGTTATGATTCGATTGATAGAGATTGATTTGGTTGATTGATTGAGATTGATCTGATTCTTTGATTTGATCGAACGTGATTTGTTTGGGATTGATCTGCTTAATTGATTTGATTAATTTGATTTGATTCATTGATTTGTTTGTTTTTACACCACTAGATGGCATCACAAATAACCCTAATTAGTCCTAGATATATACCGCTAGCAATAGGTCCATTATTAGAATACAAGTTCAAATTTCTCGCAATAAGTAATCAGAATGTAAATACTTAAATACAAATTCAAACTCAAATTTGCCGCCAAGGGACCTGGGGGCTAAGACCGAAAGCAAGTTGCGAAGCCCTATGTCTGTCTTATAAGTTAGCATTAGTCCTGCTTATTATAATACAAGTTTAAATTTCCACATCATAGATGGTTCCACAAATTCAAATTTTTGGTCGAGGGGCGAGAGCCTGAGAGTAAGTTTCTAAGCCCTACACATGTCTTACAAGTTAGCATTAGGCCCCTTATTATAATACAAATTCAAATTTTCCGCCAAGGGTGCCACGACAATACACGAAGGCCCACGAACAAGTTCCGATTACGACAAGGGGCGAATATCCGAGACAAGTTGCGACGCCCTACACCTGTCTTACAATCTCGGTTATGTTCGGGGAGAGTTGGAGTGAGATCGCCGAAACAGCCTTCGCCGAAAGCCTCGCGTCGCAAAATTTTACCTATATGAAACGTTAAAACAGACAACTGTAATGCATATGTGTGATCATTTAATGAATTTATTTTCTGTTTAAACTTTGTACACATAATTTTAACTGCCAACCTTCAATATTTTTAATTAATATGTGTTTTAACTAACGTATTAATGCAATTTTACTTTCCACTTAAACCTTGAGCATATAATTTAGCAGTCGACCTTAAATATTTTACTTTTAATTTATAGCACTATTAAAGGGAGTACACAATTAAGCGTAAAACAGACTATAATGCATATGTGTAACCATTTATCGTATTAATGCATTTTATTTCTGCTTAGACCTAGCACACATAATTTAACGTTCTCAAGGTAGAAATCGTTTAAAGCATGGCAAGTTAATTACTTATTTTTAATTATGTATAATGTTGGAGGTGACTTCCCCAAGGTAAAAATAAGCATGTTGTTGTAATAAAATTCGAATATAGGTAAATGGAACTCAAAAGAAATGTAATAATAATGTTAATAACAATTATGCAGTCTCCCTTATAATAAACCCTATTATGAAAACACATTCATTTAACACGATGTCAAGAAGTGGTTGTTACTTTCCGATTGTATAATATCTTAATAATTGCATTCTATAGGTAAAATAATTTCAAAGCATGTTATTGTCGTAAGCAGACTAATTAGGTATAACTGAATTACTCATTTTATTTTAATGACATCTAAGTGAAGTAATTTAAACTATGTATAGAAAAATTTTCGTATAGGTAAACGGTCATCATCTGTAGATAGGAATTAAAAGAAATGTAATAATAATTTTAACTACAATTATGAAATGTCTTTCATAATAAACGCATTACGAAAAATAAATCACATCGTAAAAACAAAAACATTTATCCCCAGCAGAATGATATTTAAACTTCATGTTAGATAGACATAAACACCAGCTTTAAAAAATACCAAGTCCATCTGCTTCTATCAATAATACTATTTAATCATTTTTCAAACGTATTTAATTTTTAGGCTTACACTACCTGTAATAATTTTAATAGACGTGTTAACTTAAAAAAAATACCAAGCACATCTGCTTTTATAAAACATCAATAACATGATTTAATCATTTTCATTCATGTTTAATTTTTAGTCTTACGGTATGTATGTCTTACGAGACTAGGGCCTCTTATTAGAATACAATTTTTATGACAGGGGCGAGGCCAGCGAACAGATTCCCGTCTTACAAAACTAAGGCCCTTTATTAGAATGCAACCCCCTAATGCACAAATAAATTTTTCGTATAGGTAAAAGGTCATAATCTGTAAATGGAATTAGAAGAAATGTAATAATAATTTTAATAACAATTATGCTACCTCCGTTGATAAAAACAACCCTAATAAATGTTAATATCAGATTAAATCTTTTTATTCTCAGGCGAAAAAAATACGATCCCCACGTGGGCATATAAGAAATGGCGACCAAGTGTGTCCCAAGGGTGACGTCACAAAAAACAAAATGGCGGCCAAGGTGTCCGTATTCTACTGCTAATAGGAATTTACATTTTACGTTACATTAATTATGAGACAGTTTCCCGCTGATCTAGTTTCATCACATCTTATCACTTACCTTTCTTACAATTTGACTTGATGGCTTTGTTTTAATATATGAGATAAACGGTTTGCGATTAATTTTTTTTAGCATTTCTGCTGTCCTTTCTATGTTCTTCTAGAGTAATCATTAAAGTTCTTTTCATTGTTCCTATTTTCTCAATTCGCATTCACACGGCTCTGTGTATACACAGTTCATTATTTGACTTGGAATTTAATAGGAAACGCAAGATATCTAAGGAAACTTGGTTTGGTATTTCTGTTCCTCCCTCGGTCTTTCTTCTATAGTTCTGATGTTTACCTTCAGATCTGCTACATATTTTAGGCACCCATTCTCTCGACTTCTTATTTCAGATTCTATTTATCGAGGCATATCACTCTAATTTTTTTCTCCTATAAGTATTTTAAGACACCTATTATTATACTTTTGTAGTGGTCGGAATGGTGGGGTAGGTAATGAGTAATGCATTCTATAGTCATTAGTAGTGAACTCGGTTGAAGGCGAATGGGTGTTTAGTGATTCAAGGTTTTCGGATTTCTCATATGGCCCGATTAAACAAAGGTATCATCGCCTTATATATTTACTTAATCTGCTGGTGGATCACTTTTTATTCGAACCATTCTTTGACTAACTTGCTTATTATTTGGAAAAGTAGTGAACCCGTTCTTTTTTCCGCATACAATGGGTAGTTCTATTGTTTTCGTAATGTACTCTTGGGAAGGCATAGGTTTACTGAAATGATATGATTAGTTCTCATTTGTTCTATGAACACCTCATTAAGTGTATATAGTTCTACACATGGTGTAGGACATTAAACCGTAGATTGTACCGTCAGTTAAGTGAAAGACGCAACCCAGATAGCTCCGACAAATCAGACAATAAGTTTTCAAATAAAATCCATATAGTTAGCAATTCCGCGCGTAGAACTATGACGCAGAAATCATACAGGTGTGTAAAGCGCTACTTCGCCGAGCATACATTAAAACGCCAGTGCACATATGCCACACAAAAATGATGGTAGTTGGTGATTTAAATACTACTACAGCTTTATATGCCACTGAATTTTTACTTTTTTAGTAGTAATCCATAAAGATATACTATAAATAAAAACTAAACTAAAAGCGAAAACTCAAGCAACACTACCGTTAGCTGATAGAAAGAGGCTATTGTATGAGTTATGTCCGTATGTCAGCCGTACTACTATTACAGTTGAAGTTTTTAGTGCCAAACGAAAAAAATTCTGGATTGAAATTAACTCAAAAACTTCAAGAAGTAGATAATAAGTAAAAATTGTGCACATGACATACAGACTCAGCGGATGTTTTTTTAACATTCTTAATGTCGCACAGCCCTCTTTGTAACGGAATTGGTGTATAAATAAAGATTTTTGACAGATTGAGTCCCAAACAATGACTATACACCGCAAAACAATAACATTTAGTTCTTGCCCATCCAGGCAATCTGGAAAAGACTCACCATTGAAAATGAGAACCAAAGATTACTTCCAAATAAGTTACCTATTACAATGCATTTTTAATTTTGAGTGTTTATCATGCAAAAAATTGTTATAAGCATCACGAGAGTTAAGGGTTAAGACGCTACGCTCAGTCTTCAAACATGATCTTTGACTAGTAAACTGCCCTTATCGCTCTTAATACTTAATACATTACTACCTACTGTGAGGTCAATATCTGCTAATTGCTAAAACTTTGAGGAATCCCATTCTCCTGCGATAGAAGTGTAGAAAAAGAGCTTGCAGATTTTACTATAAAGTGAAGTGTTATATAAAATACTATTTGTAATGACAGAGGAGGGATAAACATTAATTATTTCTTAACTATGAAATCCATTAATTTGGGATACTAATTAAGTAATTAAGAATTAATTAGCATATATGATGTAAAGAATTTCTACTCTTTACATAGGTATGTACATTACATAATCAAACTGTTAGTAAATAATGGAACATTATTTTAACGTTTAAGTGCGTGTTTCTAAGTTTTCACGACATGACAACATTGGTATGGTATTTAGTACAGTGTTTCAAATTTGTAAGGTTAAATTTATTTTTCTTAATTGGAAAATGTTTAAAAATGCAAACATCTTAAGAATAGTTCAAAAACTAATTAAAACTAAAAGATGGAATTCTGCATCAGTTAAACTAAATTTAACGGATACAATAACAATCCATAATAAAACTTTCAATCGAGACGATTACACAAATATTACCGATAAAATAATATCTCTAACGCAGAAAAATTTACACACAACTCCTCACCATCCGATATCACTTGTGCGCCAAAGAATCGTGAATTACTTTTACAAAACCTTTTTGAATTCACGACGAAACCCACTGTTTTCTGTATACGATAACCTATCTCCAACTGTTACCTTAGCACAAAACTTTGACAGCCTACTAATACCTGAAAATCATCCCTCTAGATTAAAATCTGATTGTTACTACATCAATCGTAACTACTTATTGCGGGCACATACCACAGCACATCAAGCAGAATTGATAAAAACTGGTTTAGATAATTTTCTAATCGTTGGTGATGTGTATCGAAGAGATGAAATCGATTCTACACATTATCCTGTATTTCACCAATTAGATGCAGTACGATTACAAACCAAGGATCAGTTATTTGCTTTTGAAAGCAAACTAAAATTATTTGATTGTGACGATGTAACGTGTATACCAGGAGGTCCTGCTAAACAAACCTGCCACACTTTAGAAGCATTTAAGTTAATGGAGTATGAATTAAAAACAACATTAGTAGGACTTGCAAAGGAATTATTTGGAGATAAAGTTCAGTACCGTTGGGTGGATACAACTTTTCCTTTCACCCAACCGTCATGGGAATTAGAAGTATTTTACAATAAAGAATGGCTTGAAGTTTTAGGTTGTGGAATTATGGTACAGTCAATTCTTACGAACATTGGTGTTAA
Source organism: Vesta saturnalis (assembly GCA_036346205.1). NCBI lineage: Eukaryota > Metazoa > Arthropoda > Insecta > Coleoptera > Lampyridae > Vesta > Vesta saturnalis. The sequence goes on from JARFJB010001404.1 coordinate 997,386, forward strand.
TAATCGTATTGGTTGGGCATTTGGAATAGGTTTAGAACGTATTGCAATGTGCTTATATAAAATTCCTGATATTAGATTGTTTTGGTCTACTGATTCAGGATTTTTAAATCAATTTAAGGTGGATAAATTAAATAAGATTATAACATATAAACCCATAAGTCAATTTCCACAATGTGTGCATGATATAAGTTTCTGGTTACCTCTTGATGACAAAGATTCTTTTTCCAGTAATGATTTTTATGATTTGGTGCGGAATATTGCAGGTGACATAGTGGAACAAGTGTTGTTAATAGATCAATTTACACATCCAAAGAATAGTAAAATTAGTCACTGTTATCGTATCATTTACAGGCATATGGAAAAAACCTTAATTAATGCAGAGGTAAATAAAATACATCAAACTATTGAAACTGCTGCAACCAAACAATTAGGAGTAACTATAAGGTAGTATTCAGTAATGTATACATAAAGTTGTAATTTAGTAATAATAATTTATGGTCTTGTATAATTTTTTAATACATAATATTTGAAGTATAAAATAACTGAAGTTTGCTTCTAAAGGTTGTATAATTACTTCTGATCTTATTAATTATACTTGTTTTGAGGAACATTATGTACAGCTTCATAAATAAAATTCTCATGTTTGTTTACTCTTTACAAGCATCTGTTTCACTGAAATGTGTTTTAGCACTCATATCCACATTTATTAATAACTAATGACATTTATAAATCATTTGTTAGTCAAGAAGATAGTTGTAGTTACTAAACAAATATTTAAAGTTTGTTAAATTTGTATAGTTACATGTTTTAACCAAAAAACACAAAACCTTGCCACTATAAATAGTTGTGAAAGCTTTCATTACCTTCCAACCTACATATACATATGTAGGTATAGAAGGTTACGAAATCAACTTTTTTTTCACTATCGCTAAATCGACTTATTAGCTCATGTTACAACTTTTGGCCAAGATGTCTGGATGTGTGTATAATTATGTTAGTATACACTATAACTCCCGAACGAAAACACCTATGTACTTACAATTTTATATTTAAGCTTGTTTTCATTTCACTTGAGCTGATTAGATTTTAGGAAAAATCCAGCAGCAGGGAGGGTGATCACTTTATGGTTTTTATCAAATATTTCTAAAACAGCTGCATTTTTCAAGGATATAAAAATACCTTAAACATATTGTTTAATTATGTTCTATGCAATTTTTTGATACGACACGTAATTTAGCAACAAAAATTCCTAAGGTGGAATTTAAGTGTTAGTTCAAAATTTTCAATATCTCAATAACGATTTTAATTTTGTAAAAAAAAGTGTAGACATATTTTTTTAATTTTGCATGACTTTTTTTATAAAGTTTCTTAATATAACACAAGGTAAGTCTAAAAATTAATTAAACAGGATTGAAAATGCTTGAATTATATTAATTGTATATTATAGAAGCAGGCGGCTTTGAAATTTTTACCTTCCAACCTACATTATATTATACATACTTATATATATATATATATATATATATATATATATATATATATATATATATATATATATATATATATATATATATATATAGGTATGTTATGCAATCAACTTTTTTTTCACTATCGCTAAATTTTACAACTTTTGGTCAAGTTTGGATGTCTCTTTTTTACCTGGGTACAACCATCAGGGTAACCACATTTGGTAGATTTCTACTTTTTTAGAAGATTTTTGACATAAACTGAAAAAATCCCACATAATTATACGGAAACACAGCGTTGAAATTTGATCCTATGGGAATCGGCATGTTTATATTATACCTAATATTTATAATAAACTTAACCTTCACGCAATTCCCATGCGGGGTAAGCAAAACAATCCCTGCCTCTTATTTATTTTTCATTCACAATCTTTCTATGCTTTCCAATCTCCCTAGCTTTCGCAAGATTCATACATTGTCTCCGACATGCCCTTGTATTTTTAAACAAACTAATCACGGCCTTACCTCTAACCTCAACCACATATATCTGGTTCGTTAATCTTGCGTTGTTCATTCTCACAATGTGACCAAACCAACGTAATGTACTACTTTTATATCTATCCATCATCGTCTTTCTCCTCACCATACCCTTCATTATGCACTCATTCTTTATCTTGTCTTTTCCCGTTTTACCACATACGCTTCTCAGGAATCTCATACCCACGGAATTTATTTTTATTTCGTGCTTTTTTTGACATACCCATGTCTCACTCCCATACAGTACTGATGGGACAAACATGCCATTATAGATTGATCGTTTCGCAGTTAGGCTCATGCTTTCGTTTCTCATTATAATAATAATAATAACTTTATTCTTTAGCAAAGACTGTTATCCATTCTTAAATATACATACATTATTTATTATATGACATATTCTTCTCCTAACTTATTCCTAAAATATAGTTTTAACATATTTGCAAATTTTTTGACATTGTTAATACTTTTCAAGTTACTACACAATTTATTATATTTCATTACTGCTTGTGTTTTGACCCCCTTTTGTATTTTTAAACTGCACAACAATGTCATTTTTCCTAGTATTATGGCTATGCACATTATTTCCTTGGTATAATATAACATACATCTGACATTGACCCAATTCAGCTTTTCGAGCATTAATTCGATATGAGTATATCTGTCACATCTCAGAATAATCGGCATAGTCTGTTCTGGAGTCGCTGAAGTCTATCAATATCACTATTATTTGCTAGGTACATCACTGTTGCGGCATACAGAAAATGTGGCAATACAATGGTATTGTACACAGTTTTACGTGCCCAAAATGATAAACATCCACTACACCTTCCAAGGATACCAATCTTTTTCGAAATATTCTTACAGGTATAATCAACATGTCCGTTAAGTTTTAACCTATTGTCAAGAAGCACCCCTAAGTATTTGATTGTTTGCACTAATTCTATTTTCTCACTGTCAATAAACAATTCGAAATCCATTAAGTCGAGAGAATTTTGCCTCTTGAAAATCATGACTTTGGTTTTACCTACATTTAATTTTAACTTTTTTACTTTGATCCATTTATTGATGTTACATAGATCTCCTGTAACTTTTGTTTTACACTATTCACATTATCGTCTGTTAAATAAATCACCACATCATCTGCAAAAATATGAAACTTACAATATTTCAATACATGTTCTAAGTCATTTATGTACAAAATGAAAAGTAAGGGACCTAATATGCTCCCTTGAGGGACACCGCGATTTATCGTAACCGTATTAGATACACAATTACCACATTTTACATTTTGTTTTCTATTTGTCAAGTAGTTCTCTAGCCATCGAAGAACAGTACAACCGAAACCATAATTTTCCAGAGTGCTTATAAGTTTAGGCCTGTCCACTGTCGCAAAGGTTCGTTTCAAATCTAAAAATATTGCAGATGTAATTAACCCCTTATCTACATTTTCTGTCCATTCATTAAGTAAATATTGAATGGCCTCTTCTCAATTATGTCCTTTTCTAAAACCTGACTGGTATGTTGTTATAATATCATTTTCTGTTATATAGTCAATCAATTGATTGTGTACTACCTTCTCTAATATTTTAGCAATGGCAAGAAACATGTTGACTGGCCTAAATTCTTGAACCTTGACGGTATTTGAAACTTTTCTAATGGGAACAATAGTGGCCATTTTTAGTTTATCGGGGATGATGCACGTTTCCAAAGAGATAATTACAAAATGGAGTAAAGGTGAAATGAATTGCGCCACTTTAATAATATTGATTGGGACATCGTCAGGACTACCATTGTTGGGTAACTGACAAATTATCTCTGTGAGTGCTTTCTCGTTAACCAATTTAAATGAAGTCATTTTACAGCTGAATTTGTTCATTTTATACATAAAATCTATGTATGGAATTGATTGCACGATTTCCTGTATACTACTAATGTAAAAATAATTAAAATTGTTAGATATATTTTGTAAGTCATTATTAACTACTCCATTATACCCGATTTCTCTAAAATCTTTATTTGATCTATTACCAACAATATTTTTTAATGTTCTCCACATTAATTTTGGTTCCCCTCTGTTAGCATCAATATTTTCCTCGTAATATCTTATTTTTGCCCTTCTAATTTGTTTCGCAACATCATTTCTGCTTTGTTTATATTCCACCCAATCTGCTTCTATTTTAGAAGTAGAATATTTTTTGAAATTCTTATCCCTTAGTTTGATTAAACCTAATATTGCTTGATCAATCCATGGATTAGATTTTCCCTTACATATTGTTCGAGTTATGGGCATCATTTCATTGATTACCTCCATTACTTTAGCATAATAATTTTTTTGCGAAAAATATGTGAATGTGTTTCACTCCTATTAGAACTTAATCATATTTATTTGAATTAGAGAGTGTTGATTAAAATTACGGTGCCTAAGCACCTTACAATCTAGTGTAGTGTCATTGCAAAAAACTAAATCTATTGTACTTGTATGACCTGAAGGTGCTATGTGTGTCCAGTCAGTGACATACTGTTTCAACCCATTATTATTTAAACACCGCTTAAGCCTATTTACATATAAGTCATCTCCTACGCAATGTATATTAATAACGCCCATTATTATAATAGTCTGCTTTTTGTTTAGGACTATATCATCCAACAAAGTTTCAAAAAAATCTAAGAATACAGAGTACGAACTGTTAGGGGATCAATATACTCCCCCAATAAGTAATTTCTTATCTAGTATAAATACTCTTATCAGTACAAACCAATACATTTTTTGTAAAGTGTATCTACCTACTATCTCATATTTATAACCCTTACTTATATAACAAAGCACACCACCTGTAAATCGACTCGAAGAATCTGTCCTAATGATATCATAACCGCTAATTTCAATCTCCGAGCCACTCATGTCTTCAGTTAAATGAGTCTCTGTTAAACACATTAATGCCAGAGCCTCTTTTGTAATTTTATATTCATCAAAATGTGCTGTTAGGCTTTGACAGTTCTGTAGATACACACATTGTGGTTTATTATTATTTAATTGCTATTCATCTTCTCCATAGTCAATCCTTCTTCTCGCTTCCTCTACTTTTCGCTTGTATGCCAAACAAGAAGTATCGAACACTGAGTGTTCAGTATTTAGCTTTAAGTTCCATTTTTCGTTAGCTTTTATGCAATTAATACAAGCCAAGTTATACTCCTCTACTTCACAGTCATCTGTTTTATGATCCTCTCTTGAGCAGTATCCACATGATTATTTTTACATTTTTCTGCTTTGTGGTTGTAGCCATTGCAGTTAAAACATCTAGTTAGATCAATATTGTCAAACACTTTGCACAATCCCCAGCCGATTTTCAATTTAGATCTTTCCAGTAATCTATCGTCCACATACTTCCAATCACTTTCCTTCCAGCATTGACCCTTCGTCCAAACTCGCCCTCCATTGTACCATCTGCAGTCAACATTCTAGCCAGATATACCAGCTCGTCCACTTGCTCCACAATTTCATCTTGCAGAGTAAATACTCTACTCTCCTTTCCACCTTTCCGATTGAACACCACAATTTTATTTTTTTCACGTTTTCCTTTAGGTCCATGCTCTCACAGACTGTATCAAACTCCCTCAGATCAGTTTATAGCTCATCCGCACTGTCACGTAATAAGACTGTCATTTGCATACACCAGAAGTCGTAGATTTACGTCACCAACCATTGCACCATTTGTATCGGTACATGCTTGTCTAACACAATTATCCATGTATACATTGAACAACCACAGTGACATCACACAACACAGCCTTGTCATTCACTCTCACCCTAACACATGCTCGACTACCGGTGTATACTGACCTTATTCCGTTTATTAGATTATTTACGCCATTCATTTAATATATATATATATATATATATATATATATATATATATATAAAGTCACGGCAAAATCTTTCCCGTTGTGGGGCTGAAATTGTTAGAGAGAGACAAACTTAACATACCAACTTCCATAATAACCCTGATAATTACAAATGATATATCTATGTTAGTGAAATACACGTTGTTGGGTTGTTAGAACTGCCGAATAAATTACAATGTTGTCAACTGTTTACACATAACTTCTAATTTTGACGTTTTCCACATTTTGAGATTTTCGATTCGTGTGGCTTGCATTGTTCTATTATAAAAACAACTGTTCTTTTCATAACAAATACTTGTGTCATTTGTAAGAACTGTTAAAAGTATTGTTACTTAGTTGAGAACGAGTATTTCCATCAAAAACTAATTTTCAAAATAAATGTAAACAATATAACCTAAGTATTATGTTGACGTCGAATTTCATACGTTTGGCAACAATGTCAAGCGCTGACGTTTATCCCCACATTGGAAAAGAGTTTGCCGCGACTATATATATATATATATATATATATATATATATATATATCTGTGGTTTTACGAAGCCCAAGTCGGGCTTCCTAAAACTTACACTAAAATACCAGCAATTTCAGTAAATTGGCGCAATTTAAGCCGTTTAGTAAAGATTCGTAGGGCTTCGTAACTCGGTTTTACATCTCAGCTTATACACTGTTAGTTCGCCACCATTAAAATAGATATCGCGGTGCGCAGACTGTATATACTCATATACATATCTATTCATTTTGCGTATTCTACGAAGTCATGTATGTTCCACGTACTTAATGAAGACCATGCTTCATCACTTTGTACAAATTTGATTGAAATTTTTCTTTTATTAATAGCGACAGTAAATTTTCGGTGTCTATATCTCACGGGTATCGATAATTATACGGAATGGTTTTTTCACAGTTTCCGGAAGCACATTGCTTGCGCTGGACTGTTACTCAAAAGCAATGTGCTTGAGAAAGTTGTGATAAAATTATGAGTAATTTATCAATGCGTGAGGGATATTTGGTTAGACAATTTTTTGACATAATGGCATTTTTACAATCTAGTAAGAAGTTCGACATTGTCAACTCTATTCAAATAAATTATTTATTGAAAACTAAATACACATTACTATTCCAAACGATTTAATATTCAGAATTAATTGAAAACACAATTATGGAAGGTAAAATAACGGACTGACCATACAATTGTATTGCTTATCAAAAGTGACCCATGGGCTGTTCTCAGTGTAACTTTGCTATGATTGGTTAATTTCGTGTACGTCACAAAAATGGATGGATTGAATTGGAATTTTTGTTTTAGCAAGAAAATTTTCGATTGAAAATTTCCTGTCATCCCTAGCAACGCATAATTTTTGAGAATTTTTTTACCGAATATCCCAATTGCTTAAGTTAACGACAATTTTTTTCTCGTTCTGTATCAATTGCTAGGTTATTATGAATGTGGTGAAATTAGTTAAAACTATGATTTTTTCCCTCGTCCTCTGACAGTTTGCTTCTGCTTATTTCCAACAATCTAATTTTTCGGCAGATTCCGTTAATATGTTTGCCGTGTGGTCAATACAAGCTCCAGCACTTCCGATTGATATAGGAATTGGGACTGTAACAGTTATGCCTGTAGCACTACACGAAGGTTCTGCAAAAGATCCCGCATTAGTAAGATTTTCATCTTCTTCAGATTCAGAACTATAATAAACATCTTTATCCAATTCTATTTCACTCAACGATTTTCCTCGAAACTCCTTTCCTCTGCCCTTTTCCAACAACAGTAATACCTTTGCAACTTTTGCCGTTTGATAGATATCTTGCGGCAATCTGAATATATTAAGAAACGAGTTAATTGTTTTTTTGGCGAAAAACCTAATTTGTACTCCTACTTTCATTAGGTTAAAATTGAAAAGTATCCACTGTCGGGGATTTCCTATTGGCAATGGGAGGTAAAAGCATTTAAACCCCTGTGATTGGATGCAGTGGAGGTTAAACATGTCTTACCGCTCACGCACCAATCATATTTGACTTCAGTATATAGAGGCAGAAACATTTAGTCATTGAATTTAATATTAAATAACGGTGACATAGGTACATTATATGTACAATTATGCATGGATTTTTGGAAAAATCCATACATAATATGCAAAATTCCCGACACAAAATGGAACCAATCGCAGAACGTTGTTTCACTTTTTCCTGTGAATGTAATCGCCAATTTGTACGAAAGTTCGTGTACAAACATAAACACTACGTCCAACATTTCACTAACGTAAGTCGACAATTAACTCGTCCATTTTCGTTTTAATTTAATATTTTATGCAAAACAAATAGTGGACGAGTACATATCGTTTTATGCAATATACTCTTATTTAAAGTTATAATTAACTGTTACTTTGGAGGTTTAAAATTTGTATTCGTAAAACGGGAACGATATTCCAATGAAATTTGTAATGCTGTAGATTCACGTCTGTCATTTTAATAATTTTAGTAATAACCACGGGCGTACGTTCATGCAGCGTGTGCAACACTATTTCTAGTGCAGTGTTGTGTGCACATTCGTATAGAAATGCTATATAGCGCACCTAATAACAATAAATGATGAATGAGCGATTCAGTGTAGTAACTAACCGGTAGGAAATGGTACAATTGAACGGTGATTACTTATTCTGTAAATTTAATCCCTACCCTCATATGCTAATGCACTTACCTATAGAATTCGGAGTGCGGACTATTTGGTATGTCCCATGAAAGTAGCAATTTGCTCCATTTCATCACGCTTCATGCTCATTAATTGGAGAGTTGTCGCAATATGTTTCCTGAATTTCGTTGATGTTAGAAGACCAGGTTGCTTGGCACCACAATTTCGTGCCATCCGCCTAATGATACTGGTCCCAGCCATCCACTTGTTTGAAGAATTTGGGTTTACGAATAGAAATGGATTTGATTTTGGCATAACATCAGTTTCTCTTCTAATTTTAATCATGCAAGTAATACATTTTTGGCTTCGTTTAGAAAACAGTATGAGCACCGGTTTTGAACCTTTTCCGCCTATTACAATTGTTTTGAACGGCTTGTTTATATAATTTTTTCAACATCAATTACAGACTCTAAAAATGCTTCTTGACCAACATGGTTGTTGACTTTGTCATACGTTTCTATTTTCAAATACTGAATATCCCCAACCCGCTTGCTATTAAACATGATGGTTTGAACAAGGACACATTTCCTGGTTTCAAATCCATAATTTTTTGCACATCTGTTGATTATTAACACCCTTAAAAGGAAACAAATGTAGTAACTCATTCCGGTCTCCAAGACTACTGATTACATTTAACCAACACCAAACTGACAGATAATAGTAGATTATGTTATTAGACATAAAAGCGGAACTTCTTGCAGAGGTCAAACCACACAAGGTGACTTTTATTCCGTATAATGTACGATATTTTTTTAAACGTGGTTATGCAAAGAATTTTTTTAATTTCATTTTAGACATCAGCACTCAAACTATTGTATTCAAAATATGAATAGTTACTTGTCACTATCTAACTGTCTGCCACTATAAAGATACTAAATTTTTATAGACAGTATAAAAGTACCCATTTTTGTGCCAGTGCTTGATTTTTAAGCCGGCGAGAAATTCGTTCTGCGTTGTTGCAGAATGTGCCAGTAATTAATCAGATAAAATAGAACTTTTACCACAGTACACATAACCGACTTCTTATAGATTTTATGATGTCCGACATTGAATCTGAAGATAGGCAATGTAAAGATTTTTGAGACCTCATATAAAGTATCCCTAAAAGACAGTACAGGATCTTGAACTTAATATTTCCGCAAGTAGGTGCATATTGAATTTCTAACTGTTAATGAATGTAACTTTAATTTAGGTTGTACAAGCAATGAATGTATCAAGACTAGACTTTCAATGCATAGCGTATTAAATGGGTTGGATTTTACTTTGCAATAAGGTGGAATTTTAATAACATTTGAAAAAAATCAAATTGTGTCTTGTGTTTTATGTTTCACGCTTCAGTTAGCGTTGGGATAAATTTAATCAACCGTGGTGCAAACAAACATTAAACTTTCTAATTTCTTTCGAGATTTTTGTGTCAATTGTATATAAAATCGTTCAGCGACCATATATTACTAATCTAGATATAGGTAATTTCCTTGAAACACCCTGTACGTAAGAATTTTACTATTGTGAGTAATATGTTTATGAGGGTAAAGTCTTTATAACTTAATCAACACTTCGCAAAAGTTCGCGGGGAATGTACACTGTTATCTTGTCCATTAGAGGTTTGCGGAAATACGTTTACGCTCGATCCATCCAGTTCTGAACCAAAACTTCTCAGTCGTGAAACACATTCATCCTTCTGTAATTAATATTTTGTCATTGTCATTGTTTTTATCCATATTATTTGGATAGGGGATCGTTAATAAGAAGATTATAAAATAAACAAAATTAAGCAATATTGTCGCACTTACCCGTAATTTAAATTAAAGTTAGAAAAGCAAAAATGACCAAGGGTTACGTATTGCTATAAAATGTAATCGTACCTTCCTAGTGGGTGGTTGACCTTCTCGTTGATCTTCTTCTTCGTCAGTCAAATTTAGTACCATAGGTTTCACTAGTTGTTTGGAAGCTTGGTCCAAATTATATTCTGAGTCAGACCCTGAATCTGCAGATGAGGATGAAGAGTGAGATGGATTGTATTTAGATCCTGAGGGTTCATAGTTTTGAAGCTTCATAAACTCCTTTTCTGCCGTGTCCCATTATCGTCGTCGCTTGCACTATCTGGTATCATAGATCCTAACGATATTGTTGATGCCGGTCTGAATAACGCCACATTCTCCATATCATTTAAACACGAGTTTAAATTATTGGCAGGCTCAGACGTGTACACTAAATCGTCACTAACAGAAGTGGATTCAGTGGCTGTACTGCTTATTGTTGGTTTTAAATTTGTCATTTGCACAATTTTCACACCACTTTCAGACAATCAAGTGAATCTGTTGATTTTAAGACTTCAGGAGAAGTTCTAGCAGTAACATTCACATTATCAAAATGAGGGCCAGTGGGCGATTCAAACGCATAACCTTCTTGAACTTTTCAACAATCTTTACTTGCTCAGAAGTAACCACTGCCACGTTATTTTCACTAGCTAATTTTAATATTAATTTTTTCCGATTCATTATAAGACTGTACATGCACTAAAATCAAGCAAATACGAATTCACTGTTGATCGCAAGTATAAATATGCGTATACTCTTTAATGAGCGTACTAGTTGAACATTCAAATGTATAAATAAATGCAAACAGAAATCTTATACCTTTTTGGTCTTAATATAGAATTGATTACACAAGTAAAAACGTATAACATATAATATGGGCTTCTTATAACGTACCACGTTGCGATTGAAACTGGAGAATGATATAAAATTAATGCAAGGTTTGGTTATCGTAAAACTTTCCCGCTACCTCTCATTCCGGGCTTCGCCTAATCGGTATATCGTACCGGGCTTCGTATCAACCACAATATGTGTATATATATATATATATATATATATATATATATATATATATATACAACGTGATCAATCTCAAGTGTACTGTAGTGGTATGACAAAAATCCCTAGTTGTTAATATTGTTGTGTTTTGCAGTTGGCTGCTTTGGATTTTTAGTGTGGTTTTAGTCGTTTTAGTTTGTCATATTATACCTACGTTTTTCACTTTTATATTTAAATTTGTAATAGACATTGTCAATCCATAAACATCTACTGTAAATTTTATTTAATTATTATGAAATTATAACATTTAAATACTTAAGATTCCTTATTTTGTAATGATGTAATCCAACCATTAAATAATATTTTATTTATTTTGTTGTATTTTATAGGGATGCAGTCTAATCAAATACAAAAACTGTGAAGTGGGGCAAATGTAAGAAAGGGGTAAATGTAATAATCGTTATCAAAATAATTATACAAATGTATTTAGTAACGACATCTGTGAATAAGAGTTCAGAAGCATCGTGCGGACCATCGCGCAACTACAGTTATGTTACTGGGCTTATGTACAGTCAGCATACGCACGTTATATCTTAATACGTAAAATTAAAGAAAAGCTGAGTGTAGTGTTTTTACGCAATAAATTCATAACATTAGTATTTTTAGAGATAAGTTCAATTTTATATATTTGATACACTTTACTACCGTGTTAGAAACGTTAGTACGCGTGATTTTGATAAGAATACTTTTTTACTATTTATTTGTTAGTATGTCACATTTACCCCTTGAAATCTTGTATGTGGGGTAAATGTGTATTAGTAAGTAAGGGAAAATGTATCATATATATATTACATTTGCCCCTCATTGTTGCAGATTCACTATGGTACGAAATTATAAAAGAAAAACCACTGATGCCGATAAATATTCAAAAGATGACCTTGCTCATGCTATTGATGATGTAAGAGCTGGTCGAACTACAGTTTATCGGGCTGCAAAAATTTATAATGTACCTTATACAGGGTCCGCCAATAGTGCGTGGACGAAGCTTTATGAGTGTATACAATATCGTTTTCAAAATTATTTATTGCAGGATTGTGTGGGATCTTTCGGGTTACAATTAGAAAATATTTTCGCAAAAATTACTACTCGTATACAGGGTATTACAACACAAAGTTATATTTTTTTAAATGGAACATACCG
>JARFJB010001404.1:1747500-1755000 GCA_036346205.1 Vesta saturnalis
GAAAATAGCGTCAGCTATCTGGGATGGTAGACTTCTCCAGCTGATGTGTTAATGTTTCATTTTGCAAGAATTTGTAGCTGACATAGTTGAGGACTTGGCTACGTGAGGAACTGAAATGGAATAGTTTGACTAATTGGCCCGTACCTTGAAGACTTTCCTCCCGTCCTCGTTACGGTCGGTTCATATTGAAAGTATCACCCGTTCTATTCTGGCGTGGTGAGCCAATACCCAGTGCTACTTTATATTTTAGCGCATATTTAACAATTAAAAAAATGCGCCATTGTGAGCGCTTTTTTTCCAGTCTGTTACATAATTTTTGGGATTGAATTACTTTTTTTTTTCAGAAAGTGCTATTACCCTGAATCTTTTTTCATTAGATACTTTATGTCTTGAAGCGATTTATTTGGGAAGCCCTTTACATCAGGATCACGAATTAAAAAGGATGTTAGTAGTTTTTCATGTGAAAATTGGTTATTTAACGACAAAAATAAGCCAGGGAGTTAACATGCTCTTTAGTTCCGTCATTGCATGCTATTTTTCGTACTCCTTTTTCTTAATTAACATATACAATTTTTTTGCGAAATTGAACATCTTTTAAAAATAAAATTTAAGGATCGGCATACCATATCCTGTTAATATGGTTACGAGTTAATTAAAACAAATTTTAGGCAGTATTCAGTCTTGAACGCGATGTTAATCATACCGTTCACATTGGTAAATTTAATAAACCCATATATTTCCTTAAAAAAATGATAAAAGTGGGTAATTTTACTTAGTAAGTAGTGCATGTAGTCATAATTAATTAATAAAATGGGCGATTAATAATATTTACGACTGAGGTTCCTTTTTTTTTTAGTTAATGTGAAAATTGCTGAAACCCAAACTATAGTTGAAATTATGAGAGAATTCTGATATAGGATTAGCGCTTTTATTCAAGCACTACGGTCGAACATGCAACTTCGTCGTTTTTACACATGTTATGTGACGAAGATGGAAAGAAATTTGTTGTGTATAACCCCGCGGATGGTGAACTAAAAGTTACACTGTACGTAGAAACGAGTCAAGAATGTCGTTACTGAGAAGGTATATTACTTCAAAAATTTCACAAAGGGATTAAAAGGTACTTTAGTCTTGTGAAAAAAACGCAATTTTTGGACAGAAAGAATAAACGTAGAACATAGTATTCCTTAACCAGTAGGAACAAATACATGTCGGCATTTTGATCTCATTAACGACAGTTTTTTTATTATGGCGGAGTTGTCGGTTCTTGGTCATTTAACTATAGAGGGCATCATTAGGAAATAGAGTAGACAATTATAAAATAGAAAACGCGTTATATGCAATCGAATTTACTTCAAATCTATCTATCGCTTTATTTAAAGCTATACGCGTTAGCGTATTTTTACTTAATTACGCCGTCAACAACCGGTTATTATTGTAGTATTAAGAACTTAGTTATTTTGGAAACAGTAGAGTTAAGGTCCTTCATTTCGGCTCAGCCGATGTGTATTTATGTATCCTAAAAATTTGACTCGCTCCGTGCTCCCAGGTTTTGTTTAAGTACGTAACTTTTATTGTATGAAGTGAGAAGTAAATTGACATATATTAATTAATGGTTGCTCGGAAACGTAACATTAGTAATATTACTTAGAAGGAAAATTCACAATTATGTTGTGTAGAATTTCGTACAAAAATGGTACATTGTTTTAATTTAATATAAGAGCGGCGAGTTTTCTAATGGACGAATGCGATAAAACGTCAACGAATTTCTTATACCTACCTACTATTTCTTATTCTGCATATTTACATTAAATTTTTTTTTAAGTGAATTCCATTTGTCACCCTGAAGATATGTCAATTTCGTAACCATTACATTACATTAATCAGGAAAAATTCAATATAAACATTTCCAACATACAGCTAAATGTCTAGGTTTAGAGATATTATTGCATTTAATTCGAAAATTCTACACTGTTGACAGTATTTCCATGTGTGAAACAAGTCATTCAATTTATATTCTCCGGTTGATTCGAATTACAATCAGCTGACAAAAACGCAGATGATTACTGTAAATTTAATAGACAGTAAATATATTGAGCAGATAATCGTTCGGATACAAAGCTTACTTCATAATATAAATTAAAGTGGCAAGTAATCGTTTACAACAAAATTCTCTGATACTCAAAGTTCAATACCAGCATTAAACTTTATTTCTTTTTGTTTATTAAGCAAGTAAAAAGAATTGTTACCTTTATTTATATAAGCATTCCAGATAAGAATAGGTTATGTTACATCAACAAAGAACTTCCTTAGTTTACATACCAACATAAAGAAAAAAATGCGTCTTTAGGTTTAGTTTGTAATACAGAAATACGGCTATTATGCGTTTTGTTTTTTTAAACCACTAGATCAGTTTATATGCAATTTCTCAGGCGATTACTTCTAACAATATGCTTTTTAAAATACTTCCACGTAATTAAAGTACTAACATACTCACTTCATCGAACTAATCATTATAGAACAATGTACACCAATACTATCAAAAATAGTGAAAAATTTCATAACTACAAAAAATATTCTTGTTTACATTATATTAGACACATAGCATACTGTTATTGTTATTTACAATACATATGTATCAGTACAATTATCTACGAAAACAAATTTAATAAACACTTATTAAAAAGGTAAATACGTTCGGCTAATACGTTCATTTAAAAGTTTTGAATAAGGTACAATTATATAACATACAATACAAACAAAATACGGATGTTACTACAGACCAGTAAAAAGTTATTGTCGGATAAACTAAGTGTACTCCAATGAATTATTAACAACGTTAAAAAGTGCAAGAACATAACTATTTTCAAGCTAAAGGTAAATATACACTGCCTTTTGAAACTTCAAGCCGGTAAATATCTATTTAAAGTAATATTCGTTTTCGTACTCATTCTACTTCTTTTTGTGTAGGTAGTATTTTTTATTTACTCTCAGTCATTGTGTATTTCATAAATATGAGAGTTTATCGAGTTACTTTATATGCTTCTATTGTACATCGTGTGTAATTATTTGTACTTTTCTAAATTTATTATGTTTTTGTGTTTGTATAAAATATTTTTCCCGTGTGTACACCGTGCTTGAGAAAAAAAGGAAAGGAACGTGTTTGGCTTCCTCCCGAAAGGGGAGTGGGTTGCTCGAACTTTTCACGCTCCTTAACCGATATATTTTCAACATACCTTACATACACACACACACACGCACACACACACACACACACACACCACCACACCACCACACACCACACCACCACACACACACACACACACACACACACACACACACACACACACACACACACCACCGTATTTTTCGAAGAGTGCGGACGTACTTTGAGAGAGCTGTGTTTTAATTGAGTTAAGTTATTACTTATGAGTTTTATTTTATTTGTTAAAATTAATTAAATAGTGGAAATTTTCTAGTTTCGTTGTAAATATAAGTGTAAAATTTATTGGTAAGATTAAAAGACAATTAACCATACTTTACTTTTCTAATAAATAGTACTTATTGTGGAAATACCTATTGCTGTGTTAAACGTTAGTGATAATAAACCCAGCCGGTGCCGATGTTGGCATTAGGCGCGGGTATTAATCTGTGGCGTGCTCCATAATATATATAATTTATATAAAATGGAAACAAATAAAAGTATTGTGATTGTCTCTGATAACAGGGACAATAACATGACTACAAATGTAAACGCTTTTGATACCATTAGCGTAGACAATGATCTCAAGGAACAAGTAAACTCAAACACTGATGAACCAAATGGTATAATAACACAGCCATCAACATTCGCAAATCCATTAAAGAAAGATTACGTCTTTCCAAAAAAAGAACAAGCCGTTGTTATAGATGCAATCGACGGCATCAAACTTGTCGATTATATAATTACAATTGGTTCACTTGTTGGACCTAATAATGTACGTTTCGCTTCAAGGCTATCAAACAATCGAATATGTATTTATTTAACATCAAAATTAACTGTCGACAATTTTATTTCAAAACATGAAAGTGTAACCATTAAAAATCAAACAGTAACGGTAAGACGATTAATAACACCTGCTAAAAGAATAATACTATCTAATGTATCTCCATGTATTCCGCATAAAATTATAGAAGATTCACTAAAATCATTTAATTTAAAAGTAGTCTCTCCCGTTACCTTTATTGGAGCAGGAGTATCTGAATATAAACATGTTATGAGCTTCCGCAGACAAGTTTTTATAGTTTTTAACGATAAAGAAACCTTCCCTGAAACGTTATTAATTAAATATGACAACGAGAATTATAGATTATTTTTAGCAACTGACGAATTACGTTGTTTTAAATGCAAAAAAATTGGACACATATCAACGGACTGTATTACGTCACAAAATGTACATGAACATATGGACACAACGCAAAATTCAGACACATCTATTGAAAAACCAATTGTTAATCAAAATTCTATACAAACAGAAGTAATCGTTCACAGGGAATGTAACAGCCCCGCAAACAATAGCGTACCGAGGGATAAACGGCTGGCATCAATTTCTTCCAACGAAGACATAAGTCAAGAACTAACCAGCGATACCGAAACAATGATACCACCTAAGAAAATTACACCGATCACCAAAAAAAGCAGAAAAACGTCTAAGACGCATGAACCAGATCCACCAGAAGCTTTAAACAGCATACGCCACGTGTTTCAAAACGAAAAAAATTTACTTCCTTTAACGTTCAATGAGTTCAAAGAATTTTTGGCAGAGTGTAAAGGCAAGGAAAACCCTATTGAAATATCTAAGACCTTTACTACGGATGTGCGAGGGATAATAAAACTTATAAAAGAAAACGTATCATTAATTAAACACCGACCACTGGCAGAACGTTGTAAAAGAATAGGGAGACGATTGCAAATAGAAATTGATGGAAAAAGTCAAACAACTGATTCAGAAACGGAGCAGGCAATATCAAAAAATTTACATTCACAGTGACTACTTTAAACACTAAAAGTATCCGAAGTTTACGAAAATGGACCACACTGCTATCCTTTATTGAATCCCACTCTTACATAGACATTCTGTTTTTACAAGAAACCAATATTAGCATAAATCCAACTCCTTTACTAAAATCACAATATACGTTCCTCATAAATCCCTTTACTACACCCTACAATGGCACTATTATTGCCTTTAAACCTACACTTTTTGAGCTAATCAGCCATGAAAATCTATACAACGGCTACTTGCAGAAAGTAATATTAAAAAAAAAACAAGACAAGGTACGTCTTCGTTAACATTTATCTTCCCCACGAACAATACGTAGCGGTAGATATTCTACGAACCTTAAAAGGGTATTTACAAAATACACAAGATAACGTCTTTTTAGGAGGGGATTTGAACTGTACACTAAATTCAAAATTAGACAGGCGCAAATCCAAAAATAGGTTCCCAGACGTAGCTTCTTACCTTCAGAATGTAATAGACAAGCAATGCTACCAAGATATCTACAGAACAAGACATTCATACTACAGCGGACACACATATTACGAAAGAAACTCATCATCACGTCTTGACAGGTTTTACACTAACAACAAGCTAATAAAACATATTACAAACATAAACGTTAAACCAAGTTTCTCAGACCATATGCTTCTTGAATTCACATTTGATTTGAACCACGACGAATATAAAGCACCATACTGGCGGTTTAAAAACCAGCTGTTAGATAATCACAACTACGTTGAAATAGTAACAGCATTCATTGAACTGAACAATAAAATACCACAGAAAGACCCTATATTACATTGGGAAAATATCAAAATGGTAGCCAAAGATATAACTATACAATTTACTTTACAAGCGCAAAAAGAAAAAGGGAGAGAGAGTCCTTGAAAACATTACTAAAAAGAATATTTTGAAGAAGACCAAACTACGCTAAGTGAGCTGAAAATAATGTTCAATGATGAAGTAAATGAAAAGCTAAAATCCATAAACTTCCAGCAACTCTACAATGTAGATAGACCAGAAGCAAACATGATAAAAAGAAGCTTCTATCATGAACCGATATCATCGTTACAAGTTGAAAACCATATTCTAGACGAAGCAGAAGATTTGCGCATGCATATACACAAACAGTTAACGGACACATATAAGAAACAAGATCTCCAAAGACCCGATCTTCCAAAATTACCTACTTTAGACCAACAAAATAAAAATGATCTAGAACAAGAAATTTCGGTTGAAGAACTCACAAAGGCTCTCTTCTCATTAAATATAGGAAAATCACCTGGGATTGACGGTTTTACGCCCGAGTTCTACATGAGGTTTTGGGAATTACTTAAGCAGCCCTTCAAAAACATGATTAATGAAGCACAGAAAAAAGGACAACTACCTGCAGATATGCGAAAGTCTGTCATTACATTGGTGCACAAAAAAGGAAATCGACAAGATCTAAACAACTGGAGAACTATATCGCTGTTATCTGTAGACTATAAAATATTTACTAAGGCTTTAGCCAACAGACTGAAACAGGTCATTAAACACATAGTGAAACGGGACCAAACATGTGGCATCCCAGGAAGATCAATATTCGACAACCTACACCTAACCAGAAGTTTGATTGACCATATTAATAACGAAAATCGACAGATGGCAATAATATCTTTAGATCAAGGAAAAGCCTTTGATAACGTTAATCAAGGATATCTTTTTTGAAATACTCAAATTATTCGGAATAGGTCAAAATTTTATCCAGAACATACAACTGTTGTATACAAATGCTAAAGCATACGTAAATGTGAAAAACACATTAACAAAAAGCATACATATACAAAATGGCATAAGGCAAGGATGTCCCATCTCCGGATTACTTTTCATCCTAGCTGTGGAACCGCTTCTAGAATGTTTCCGAAATAGCTTGCTGGGAATACGTGTTACGACAAAACAAGAGAAGTTGGTACTATCGTCATACGCAGATGACATAACAATATTTACCGAAAATGAAGAAGACTTACCGAAAATACATACGTTATTTGAATCCTTTTCAAATTTTTCTGGAGCAACACTAAACATAAGTAAATCAATAGGTTTCTGGACAGGAAAATGGAAAAATCGACAAGACCATCCAATACACTGCCAATGGAACAATGTAGAAATGAAAATTCTAGGAGTAACATTTACTCACAACAATGGAACGATTTCGGACAATCATTTGGAAAAACTTATAAAAAGGGTGGAAAATGCAGGCAGGAGGTGGAAACCTCTTATACAATATCTTTCATATGCCGGGAGAGTATCGTTAATAAACAGATTTATTGCGCCTCAAGTGTGGTACTCGTTGCAAATCCTCCCTTTTAACGAGAAAATGTTAAACAGGTTACAAAATGTTTTATAAAAATTTTTGGGCCGGTAAAAACACTGGACAAAAAAATACACTTATGTTTACCCAAAAATATTGGAGGAC